>VZSC01015759.1:0-23541 GCA_013398225.1 Steatornis caripensis
TCCAGCTGTCTGTAGAAGGCCTCGTCAAGTTCCCCAAGTTCTCACCTGTTGAAGTTACTGTACTTTGCTTTAATTTCATTTGGTGATAGGATTTAACACAGGGATCTGGAGCTGCAGATTCTTTGTTCTTGATCATAAGGGCTGGAGAATGAGACTTGCTTCCAGCTGTGCACCTACTTCTCATCTGCACAGTGGAAATATTAAAACAGAATAGTGGAAGAGGAGGGTGCTGGGTGCTCACCAGAGAAGTACAAGGTGTTTGATCCTGATGAGTTGAAGAGAGAACCTATTTCCCCTCACCTGCCAAAAGCAGAGCATGCACTGCTACATTTTGAGAAAAAGCAGCAGGTTTTCCTGTGCTGTATTTAGAATCAAACAGGTATTTTAGTCTTATTCTGAAAATGCTTACAGGGGTTTCTATGCACTGGAACATTTTGATTAAAAAAAAAAAAAACACTGTATGATTATAGATCTCAGTCAAGCTTGGCTGCAGGACTGCACCATTCAACCCCAAGAAACATAGGAGCAAGTAAAGAAAAGGAATTTTAAGTGGCCAGGAACAATAAAGTTAAGAAGTTAAAATGTTCAAGTTCTGCCTAGATTGTATCAGTATTTGTTTTTCAATGAAAGAGCTTTATTTTTAGTTTGAAGAAGGAATCAAATACCTATTTTCACTGTGTGGATTCAGGAATAAAGAAAGTCTGGAACTTGATTGGTAGCAAAAATACGCAGTTGAAATTTTATGGGTCACTGATAAATGCCAGCTTCAGCCTTCCCCAAAAGCTTGGGGAAATTAAACTGGGCTGTCTGGAGTTCAGTAACATAGCTACTTCTTCCACTTTCAGACATGAATTGATTGACTTGATGAAAAGTAATTTATTGTGTGTGGGGAAGTGCAACAGGATAATTTACAGTGCAATGAGATGATTTGCAATCCCTAAAATTGCTTTCCTGAAATCTAAAACTATGTACAGTCCTCTTCTTGGCTGCTCTTTGCTTCCCACTGCTTCAGCCACAGCTTTCTCTCAGTTTGTGATTTTCAGGTCCCCGTCGTGTCTCCTACCCTGCTCATCCCAGGCCAGATCCTGGCAGCAGCTGGCTGTGCAGTTCAAGTCCCTTGGCCACTGCTCCCGCAGGCAGTCTAACTCTGCTTCATCCCACGCTCAGTGTGCTTGTGCTGCTTCACCTCGTCATCCCAGCTCTTGGCTGCCCTGGATAAGATTTGCAGCTGCCGCTTCAGCAAGTATTTCTGCTATCATCTGAGGTAAAACCTATACATAGTTCTTGGATAGTGGCTAATGAGCCACTCCTGAAGCAATCTTTCTGGATCTCTTCCTAGGTTCCCATTTTTATACTTCAAACTGTTGCCTGAGACACACTTTGGCATTTTTCTTTGCCTCAGACCAGTAAAAAATCTTCACACTTGTGAAATATCTTCCATTTCATATCATGACTCATTTGTTGACAAAAATGGCTCTGTTGAAACAACATTTGTAAATGTTTTAGTCCTGCCCACTTGTTCCTTTTTACAAATCTTTCTGTACATTAGATGTCAGCTGAATACCATTTATTTTCACCGGGAGGAGCTTGCTCTTTTAAAGCTTGAGCCACTGAACTTACATGTGTCGAGAAAGTGATTTTATTTTAAATCATCACTCAATTTTGATACTTAGGCTGTTCACTGAAAATGGCTTTCAACTGCCTTCATTTGTTTAGTAAATACCCAAGATTTCCAGCTTTTTACTACTGTTAAATTATCTTAACATAGTTGTTTTTACAGCTTGCTCTCAGTAGTTTATGATATCAATCTAGATTCAATGTTCTTGAACCCATTAATTAAACACAACTGTAAGGGTTTGCTTATTTTGAGATGAAGAATTAGAGAAAATTCTGAGGCTATTTCTGAACGAGGTCTCCTGTATGTAGAGGCAAAAATACCTCCAAACTCTGGTACAGAAAACTCTGATATGCCCCTTAGGCAAAGAGTTCAGCTCCTTGAATTGTAATTGCTAACAGAAAATTCAGTACTGAGTTGCCGAGTGCATTTTAAAATTTTACCGCTTTATATTGTTATATACAAAAAATAATATTCCCTTCCCTGACTAGATGAGAATATAACTGTTTTCAGAGCTTTTCTGTGGACAGACTTAATTTAGCAAGATTTCTCTCTTTTCTTCTTTTATTTCTCTGCCTGTGTTTCTTCTCTCCTTGCCGCCACTATCTCAAGAGATGCCTTAAATTATATTCAGCCTAGGTAAGACAAATAAATGGGGAAAACAGAGAGCAACATAGTTTTTCTTAATGGAGACGAGCTAAGAATTTCCTTCAAAATTGTAGTCTGAGGGTTCAGTAAGGGATAAATTGAAGTTGTTACAATTTCAGGGAACAATCAGCGCATTCCATAGCTGAGATCAAAACATTTGTACAGCAGTATGCATCTTTTTAAACAGGAATGGTTGCTTTCCTACTTTTTGGAAACTAATTAACTCCACTGCATCATGACAAAAAATTAAAACTAGATTTCTTTTCTGGTACTGGAACAAAAATAGAATCTTGGATCAGGTCTTTCCTCTGTAACATTTACTTATGCCCTCAAGGACAGGAAGAAGAGATGTAAACAACTTCACTTTTTTTCTTTTTGTGTATCTGTAATGTTCATACAGGGACCTCTTCTTTAAGGTAGTGACATCAACTGCTTGGGTTTGAGTATCTTTCCTGCATGTTGAGTAGTCTTTTTGTCTGTGGCTGTCCGGCAAGACTAGATTCTGAAAATCCTGGCTGTTTTAAAGAGAGAAAAGTTAACACTTCACTTGTGTGTTTGTAAACCATAAACAAATAGTATTTCCTATTCATTATTTAATACATAGAATCTAACATGAAAGACTCAGAAGACCTTAGTAAGAGCGAGGCCTCCTTGGGACACTGGTAGGTACATGGAAAGTCTGCTCTCAGAGGAGCTTCCAGAAGTGTAAATCAAGAGAGAAAACAAAAGAAGAGAGAGATTTGATGTGACTTGCCCTAGTTTGCGGGGGAGGTCACTGAAAGAATTGGGAATAAAGCACAACATCTTGACTCACAGGTTGCTACTCTTATAACTGGAAGTTAGTTTTTGTAGCTACCTCAAAATATCATTTTCATTGCCAGTGACGCAGGAGAGACAAAACACTCTTAAGTAAGAAAGGGCAGATTATCACACAAATGCTAAAAAATGTTCACCTAGATTTATGAAGGATTTGCTGAGCAGTATAGCCAAGTTCTTTGAAGGGAATTGTATGAACTGGAAGAAGGTTTAAGTGTGAGGCAGTTGTGTAAGTTTGTTGGGTTTTGGCTCTTGCATGATGATAATTACAGTCTATCAACGGAAGTGTGTCTTGAAATATCTGGCAAATAAAAGCATTTTTCAGGGTTTAATGGTGTTAATGAGTACCTCTTGTATGTTAAGAACATGTCTTCAGGCTGCTGAAATTAGCATCTGTTCTGTGAAGTGCCTAGAAGTTCTGGTTCAAAAGAAGTTAAAAAATATTTGCTATGTTGGAGAAGAGATTACTGAGAAAATGAATGATTGGAAAAAAAGCTCTTGTAAGTTTTATTTTTCTTTCCTTCTGAAATAGAAATATCCACTTTTGCCTTGAGAGTAGGAATCTTTCCTGGTTGGTTGCTGCTCAGGGCCTTGTATTCCCTTCATCTTACTAACTTTTAATTATTTATTTTGCTGTTATAAAAAACATTTAAATCTAAGCAAAGTGTAATTGAATTATGGTATAATCAACTGGAATCTCCAGGTGACTTCAGCATTCCTTCTTTTCTCCCTTCCTTGCCCCCACATTTCCAGTCATACTGTCAATACTATGAACTGATACTGAAGTGAACAGGATTAGGCTGCAGGTATTTTTCAGAAAACCTTGCTTTCAGAATATAATAGATATAGGTGATAAAATATGACTCTGGGTAAGGAAAGCCAGAGACAATTTTGGAGCAGCTCAGTTGTTTAATACACATCTTAATGCTTAACACAAAAGTTCTCATAATTGGTATATTGATAGATATACTGTCATATGTGTTTTACGGAAAATTTTCTAGTATTTGTGTTTTGATACAGTGAACATTGGAAAGAATGCCTCCTGCCACTCTCAACAGGTTTTGGTGAAGTCTAAAGCCAGACCTGAAAAAATTGTCAATGCCTTAACAGTTCTGCTGTTAAATTGCTGAGTTTTCTTATGTTGATTATGGGATTAGTCCCACAGACAGAGCATGTAAGGAAAGCTCCTTGAAACTGCTGAGCCATTTCAGTCTGAATAATAATTTAAGTGAATTACCTTGAATTAGCTGAAACAGATGTGTTCCTGGTTTTGGCAAAATTAACCTATAAAAACTAAAATAAATCAATTACTAGTCGGCTAACTTGATCTATATATTCCTCTCCAGAGTGATCTAACGAAAGCTCCGGGTGTGGGGCTGGACGTATGTTTAGCAGCTAATTTGCATCTTAGTTGGTATTTGCCTTGCTACAGTGGAAATATAATTGAAAATGTATGCACGGTATTAAATGTGTTGACTGAAGCTGTAAATTGGAGGATATTTTGTTTGGTATATAAATCTGGAGAGCACTGCCAGGTTTGGTCATAAATATGTAACTTTCTGAATTCTATGACAGATAATAAGAAACATGTCAATGAGTGATGAAATGTTGGTTTCCAGTTACTTTAACAACAATAAACTGCCTTTTTTTGGATGTATTTATTACAAATGTTTCATCATCTCTAGTTGAAAGAATAGGGTGGAGAGTGCATAACTGGAGGGGATTCCTGGGTGAATAGCAAACTAGTGTGTTCAAAATTCCAGTGGGAAAAGGAAGACTTATGTTTGTCTTTTGCAGTAGGAATTAATTCAATCTTTTGTTGTTTTGTTTGTACTGCTATTTCAAAAGGAAGAAATCTATTTTTTAATATTCTGATAGAAGAAATTTATGAACCTGCTTTGTCTGTGACACTGTAATAAAAACATTTGGAAATACAAAGAATTATCTTTCTGATATCTTTTAAAACTGTTTCAAAAGACTGAAAAGAGGTAAGTTGTGTTTCAGAGAGGATGCAAGAAGGATAGCAGTCTCATTACAAAGCCAGATACTGACAGCTTTTGTCATAGACTACCTAGTTTAATTTCCATGGGCTCTCTAGGAAATTGTGGAGTCTTGATGTCATGGAAAATGAGGGCTCTGTGCATTACACTGTTTTTATTCAGGTATTTTCAGAGGGTGATGATAACCCAGTTCCGCATGGATTGCACGAGGATGATGAAATCTATCCCAACGTACTTGTTAGGTGTTATAACAAACTATAGGTAGCGAATGAAAATAGTGCTTTTCTGTCTTGGGAGACTAATGGAAGGATTATTATCTTACTTATATTGTAACTACAGTAGGAACCTTGCTGTAGAGGAAGGGAAACCTGGCTGTCATGGGAGAGAATTCATCGACGTTTAGAAACATGATTTATACTCCTTTTCAAGTCAGAAGCAACAACAACCAGGCCTGACAAGACCTTAGCACCCTCTCTTTGTGCTTATGAAGATGTTACAGCCACATGCATCCTTAAAGAGGCTAATTTTGAATATGAATGCCTGATTTTATACTCAGAGCTAATAAACAGAAAAAAAAATACTTTTTTGTAAGTACCACACACAAGATCTGTGCCTTTCCTAGAAGTTCTAGCATATTGTTTTGCCTGTAACTGTCTCTTGTAAGTGAAGCCTTGTGTTGAAGAACATGAACAATTATGTTTTCTTGAGCAATTACTTTTTATTGACATTTTGCAGGAGGCCTCTGTATCAAACAAACAAGTGAGATAGGAAGGCCATTGCATAGGTGAAGACCAATGCAAAGCATGCAAATTATGCAGATTGCATGCAAATGTCCTTAATTTACATATAGCACACTGCACTGCTTTTTCTAAATCTGGTGGTTTGGGTGATGCTGAGGTTCTATGCTGTTAACCTTAATTATGTCCACTATTATGGTGACCTGCATACTGCTATGAATAATTTTACCCAAGCGTAAATGTGCTTTGGAACACCGTCTTATAGCGGGTTTGTTTTTTTTTTTTCAGTTAAAATATGTGCCAAAATGACTCTGGTTCTGAAAGCTGTGTAGAGTTTTTTATACCTAATTTTCTATTTTGGCTGTAATTAAATTCACCTCAGAATTAAGTAATCTTAAGCATTTTGATCCTAAATTTATTTTATCCCTGGTATATTTTAAGGTTCCCCATTTTGGAGGAGACCTACATTTCGAGTGTCCATTCTTTGAAAATGTATAATTGATTTGTGCCAAAATGAGTTTGCTCAGAGTAGGGATTTCTGTGCAGGAACAACAGTTGTTGGTATCTCTATTTCATGCTAAAAGAGCTAGAAACTTTGAACTACTGTTGAAAAGACCACCCAAATAAGCTAAAAACATGACAGTCAGTCCCTTTTCTTGCTTATAGTCTGTTTTGTAGGGATGAATATCTGCCAAATCAAAGACAGATAAAATAAATAAAGATGTAGAGACTATACAGAACCTAGAAGATTTACAATAGCATGCCATTCTCATGCAATAATTTCAATATGATGTATACAGAGACTACACTTTCACAGTTTTACTGATTATAAATTTACCTCTTACTGGCTACTTGTTCTTTTATCCTTTGTTTGAAAATCCATATAATTAAAATGTACTACATAAGGTATGAGAACATGTTCATCTCTTATAGGAAAATAGGTAGAATAACCTTTCACTCATCTAGTAATTACATTGTAAACCAAATACCACTTTCATTTCAGCTACCTAACAAATAAGAAACCTATTTAAACCACATGTTGCATCAGTTGAATATTATGTTACAAGAGAGGAAATGGAAACAGCAACATTTTCAAAGCTCAAGTGACTTTTTACTAACAGTGGTGAAGAATATCAAGGTTGTTATTCATAAATGAGCCATTATTCACCAGCTATACAGCACTAACCTTGATTGAGCAGGAACCAAAAGAAACAGAAGCTACGTAATGGTTCTCATGCTAACCAAAAAGCTCATCAACCTTTGATTTCTTGGTGTTTGCTTCTCTTTCATTTCATTTGGAAATGCCTACTGAGGAACAGGCAGGTGTCTGCAGTGACTCAGGCATGGATGGAGGAGCAGCTGATCCATCCAGAAGGTGAACAAACTCCAACCTCAACTCTGAGCCATCTATTCTCAGTAGAAGCAGCTCATTTGAGAAAAAGGTGGATAGATACACTGATGACCTGGACTAAATGAAAAAATGCAATTAAAGCTATGAAAAATTATTCTAATGATTAGAGCTGCTTTGTGTAGCATCTGAAATTTGTTACACTGTGTCATTACATTGTAACTGCTGTGGTGAATTTAATTTGTGTGTTAGTTACTGAGGTTTTTTTTGGAAAGTAATAAGATTTCTATCATTCTGTGGATGATAAAGATGTAGTATGCTTAGGAACATTTTTTTACTTTAGCAGCAACTTCTTTTTGCCCTTGAACCAAGACAGGGAGTTATGAATGAAAGAAAATAATTTTATGAGAAGGAAACCCAAAAGTGTGCTTTATAAAAACTCTGGTGAAAAAAAATCCCTACTTGATTGATAGATAACAGCTGAAGATCAGTGCCCTCAGAGCACTAATGGGCATTAATGGCCCTGAGCAGCATCACCTAGGATCCCCATTCCACCGATGAGACTGAGGGCCCCATCGGAGCTCCCGTCAGGGCACCTGTGTGGGCCTGACCTATGTTATAGGTCCTATGCCTTCATACTTGTGCATCTGCAAAAATGGGTAGTTTTGTCTCCACTTTATGCATTAATTCACTAAACTATGAGGCAATACAGTAAAGAGAGGGGTAGGTTTTAAAGCAGAGTTGGTTCAGGCTGAGCAGCCTGTAGGTTGCGGGTAGATACAAAATTCATGCAAGCTGAAATGCCGTGATACTTACCTATGTGTTTTGAGGGATTTTAATTGAAGTATCTGGTCAAAATACCAACACCTCAGTATCTGCAGTCAGACATTATATCCCTAAAGGAAAAGACTCAATTACTCTGAGTAAATGAATAAAGTAAGTTTTGTTGAGATCAGTAGAAATACTGCAAGTATTCAGCTCCATTTGTGGCGCTGAGGAGGGAAATATGGACATCTTCCTCTGAGAGCTGGACAATTTCCTCTGTCTAGGTACTTAACTCCAGTTTTATATGAAACACTTGCAGCAGTGTATTTAAAACATTAAGCACATTAAGCAATGTGGATAAGGCCCTGAATCTCACCCTACAAGAATTTCCAGTGAAGGCTGTACACAGAGAGCTCTCTGTAGGTCACCGTACATCTCTGTAGGGATGGGATTTGGTCTCAGTCTGTATGTTGGGTTACTTTGGAGTAACTGGGCGAGATGACCTTTCTGGGAGAGTGCGAAACAGTTGTGTGTGCTGTGGGGGAGCTTGTGGGATGCTGACAGGGAATGGGACAGAGACATCAAAGATCTGGGAGCTTAAAGTCTGAGGGGAGAGGGACAAACAGAAGTGGCCAGCTCAGCTACTGCGAACTGATGAGGGACCCTCAGAGGTAATAAAACCACAGGGACCTTGTGAGGTCTTTTTATAACTCATTGCTAGCAAGGCCCTATGTACAGCAGATAGAGGAAAGAATTGCATGTAAAACCTTACTATTGCTGTCTGTCTTAGTTGCTTAGATTATTTTGCAAAGCTATTTATTCTAGTACAATCTAGTGAAATCTGGCTTTTTTTTTTAATTTATTTTAAAGCATTTGTTTTTTTCTGGGAACTTCCCATAGAAAAAATATCTAGGGAGATCTAGTTCAAAGTGCTTGTTGACTTGGTATACAGCTGCGGAAGAACTAGTGAAAAGCTGGATGCATAAAATCCATGGATTTTGTGTAATGTTTGCTAAGCATTGGAAAATGCGTACCATATTCTACGATCAAATTTAAAAAAGTTAGTTATTGCTAGACTGAGAGAATCTCACCCTTTAATTCCATTTTGTAACTTACTGTGCTTTTTGGAACAGTCCTATTTCTGTTTAGCCCTGGCTAAAAGGCTGACTGGTACATGCATATATTTAATCTTGTTTTGTAGGCTTATAGAATGGATAAACCACTAGTATTAATTTAAATGTGAAACTAAAATTTTGATTCATCAGTTTACTTCACTAAAATCCCTTCCACTGTAAATCTCCTGAATACTGGTGTCCTATCTAGCAAACAGCTGTAAATTTGAAAAAATAAGCTGCTTATTATTTTCCAAGGCCTTAAGTGTTACATGTCTTTATCTTCTAAATCCAGTAGAAGATATCCTTTAGATTAAGTTTGAATTTGGTAGCTTATTGTTATTAGCAGTAAGGGAAAAGAAATTACACTTAAAAGCTGAGGACACCTGATGTGGAAATCATCTGTAGACAATAAATATGAAATGTGACAACTGTTTTTAAGTGAAATCAACTTTAAATGTCATCATTAAGTATGTAGTTCATAATTCTGTAGAACCATCTTACTAATGTGACTTATTTGGCATTAGGGATTTCATTGAAAAGGCATTCTGAAAGAATAATGTTGTGGGTCTTATAGCTGAAAACCGCTAAATGTGTTAACTCTTTAAGGAACTTTGTATCTTTAGTAGAAAGCTTCCTCAATTAAAAGGAAGATCTTTAACGGGTAATATAGAAAAAATAAGGGATAACATGGGTTGTAACACAACAATGCAGTAAATTTGGCATGAGTTCTGGCTTTTGGACAAATAAAGCTTAACTAGTCTTTGGTGTGTTCAGAGATTTTTAGTCCCTTTAAAAATATTTGGGAGCTGAGAGTTGTTGTTTCTATTTCTAAGAACATGAGAAGTAGTTTCTAGATTCGCTGCAAACTTCCTTTCCATGAATGCTATTAGTGAATCCATGTTACCACATTTTACTTACAGAGCATTCTTATGTCAACATTGCACCAAATTTTTGCCTCTTGTGAAAATCATTTGGCTCTTATTGTGATTGACTGTGCTTTATAGAAGTATATATTAATTGCATACTGCAATTTGTAACCGTTTTTCTGTCAGATAGTTAAATAATTAAGTTAGAATTGAGTTATGCTGGTTTTGCTTCCTTTTTTATAATGCTACCAAAACAAGTGTTGCATTTTACTCTGTATTCTGTCCTTTGGAATATATATTCTCTCATTTAGAAGCCTCTGCTTGGTTTTATTATTTGTAACTGTGTGTGAGAGTTTCTTTCTTAATGTCTACTCAACCCTTCAGGATTTAGGAGACCTTTATATGTGTTATGACTACTTTCAAATGCTGACTTTGATTTGTATTTAGGTGTTGAAGATGGCCGACTTGCTTTCCTCCACTAAACTGCTGAGCATCCAACAGCTCTTGCTGAAAAATTTCGGTATTCGAATTTTTGGAAAGATCAGTCCACATGTTCCGCAACCTGTGAATATAGGTTAAAGAGGTTGAGTTTTGAAAATCTTAATAGAGCATGCAAAGGTACGCATAGATATGCATGAACATAAATTGAATATTTTGTTTTGGGATAGAAGGAACTTCTCTGAAATCTACTGTAATGTGTTGTACAATAGTGAGTGTTAACCATTTAAGGGATAAAGATGGTCCTCATCTGTGGGATGTGTTTAAGAGGGTTCTCCCCTCCTCTGTTCATATGTGCTTTTAAACTTCAGTTACTGCTCTTCTTTGAGAGCAAACATGTTGCTCTATGTAGAAACAGAAGCAAGAAGAGGCAAATTTACCGGTAAATTCCATAAAATTGCGGAATATGTAAGAGGAAAAAGTAGACTGCCATTACAAACATGTGGTCTTTGAGATGGATGTTGGATGTTTGTAAACTATGTGAGATGTGGTCTATTTTAATGACTTTGCTGAATCCCAAGCTAGTGCTGCTTCTGCCAGGACGTCCATTCTGGCTGGAGCATTTAATAAGAAACGCAGCTGCTTTACTTAGCCAAAGGTCAGCCGTGCTTTCATAAACCTAAATAATTTTTGACAAGATGGAACTTAATTTGGCCAATTGTTGTATATTAAAATTGAAAATTATGCAAATGAATTTGGAGTATTACAGCTATATTTGAAGGCTGCTTTTTTTCACCTCCCTTAAATTAATTGAGAAAGTCTGGCAGCAAAAGGCCTCTCTTAGTAACATGTATATCTAGTGGATTCTCATACCTGGTGATCTTGTACGTAAGAAGAAAATCACTCATGTTCGCCAGAAATGCTCATTAAACAAACTTAAATTCGTTCCATTGTCTGAAACTTGACTGTCCCCATTGTACTGTGATGAATGCTGCTCATTACTTAGATTAAGCTTTCAGCTTTGGGAAGAGTACTACATTGTAAGATGTTTCGCATTATTAGGCAAAGAGAAGGTAGTCATGTAGACAAATGGTAGAGTTTTAATCAATTAACTGGAAAAGTCTAAATGTACTATATGCCGTCAGACTTACAATAGTTTACAATTAACACTGGGCACAGAAGTGTTTTCCTACCCACTGGGGAGAAAAAATTATCCCTGGTTGTGTTCCCTGTTAGCTGACAAAGACCCTGAAATCGCATGATGTACTCCAGTACTCTTTGGGGTCTGCTTTCTTTTGGAAAGCAAAGCAGCTATCCTTGCCCATACTCTTGCCCAAGTGGTGTTTCCAGTGCTGAACCGAACATGAAACAGTCTGCTCTTCATTATAGATCAGGTAATACCGAGCCAGTCTGTGAGCTCTTAATTGGGCAATTAATATGAGAAATAGAGGTTATAACTTTAAATTTTATGATATGGAACAATACAGCATACAAGTTCCCTGCTATGTTGTGTAAATAAAACCATAAATAACACAAAGGCTTGCTTGTAGTTTCACACACGCTACTAATACTGAATAATTACTCTATAACGGCATCTTTCTTTGTACAGTTTTCATTTGTTATGCTTTAATTGTGAGAAGTGCTTAGTGAGCTGACTCCAGAACTTGTAAGTTTTATACAGAAAGAAAATACTTAGGAAAACAGAAAGAAAAGCAGTGCTTTTGCTAAGACATTTGTACTATACCATTTAAGTTAAAATTGAAAAGCAAAAGAGAAAACAATGCAATAAAGTTGCAGGACTATTATACATGGCAGAAGGGAGAGGAATGGCAGAATAGCTTGTGCTGAGGCACTGTGAGTAGAAAAAAAAATAGGAATCTGAATATTTTGTGCTTAAGAAATGTGTTTTGGTCCAACACGAGTCAGCAGGTTAGAAGTGGCATTACAAGGTTGGTGGAGTTGCATGTATCTTTACTGCAAGGTCAGAATGAAAACAATTGATTAAAGCAAACACCCCATGGTGGAAGAGGGAAAGTTCTTGGTTATCCATACATATTTAAAGTTGATTGGGTTTTTTTTAACACTGATTTTTTTTTTCTATTTTTATAAAAAATGGGGAAAATTGTGAAGCTAATGCTACTGTTGTAAGTGGCAGCCACGTGTTCTTATGGAAAGATATTAGTACACAGATTCATTATTTTATGTGGTTATCTGAATTCTCAGTCAGTGGAGTTTTATGCAAGTGTAGTAATTTCTGTTGGTCGTTTCTAGCCTTATTAGTATTCATTCTGAACAGAAGCCTTGGCTCTTTTTTAACTCCCATTGCCTGATAATTCATCATAATTTGGCTCCGAATCACTTTAGCATAATGGACCAGAGTTATCTTTGTTGGACCTCTGCTGAAGTCAGTAGAGTAAGCATAGAGTGAGCTTGGTCAAGAATACTACCATTTATTTAAAAATAAAGTAAGTCTTGCCATATTATTAAGCAGCCAGAAAGATATAATAGATTGTGGTGTTTTTCATTGCAACAAGATAAATGTAGTATTGATGAAAAGTTTCAGGTGTTTAAGTACAGAGAACGTATCTGAGCAAATAATAGCCCTTTGAAAGGAATGTAATTGTTTCTCAGGCACAGCAGATTAATACTAGAGAGGCTGCCTTTTTTGTTATATTTTAAAATTCAGATTGAAAACAGATCATTTTGCACAGAACAAAGTGTGTTATGCATCAGTGTTTGCCGAGGCACGAATTTATTAAGTATGTCTCTGTGCAAAATAAAAATGGTAATTTTTTACAGGTACTACTTTCTTTTAAAAATTGAATAGTCACCCATGTCTTTGAGATACAGCCAATTATTGCATGGTCTCAGCATGTGATAGAGATCCACCACAATCTTATTGAACACTAGATGTGACTCAGAAACTATGGACTAAATACAGTCAACCTGGATGTAGTTTTTGTTTATTTGCTCTGCAAACAGGATCCCCAGATTTGAAGACTAAACAAATCTTCTGCAAGCTAGATATAAGTCTACTAACCATAGATTAGTAGCTTGTTCAAAAAAGGAGTTGTCTGTGTTCGAAAGTTGTACGTGTTCATTTGTTTGACTTATTCTAGAAGAAATCTGTCTAGTTTGTATATGTGAATTTTATATGAAATATAAAGCATCACAAATGAACTACACAGCTTTATGAATTATTGTGCCTCATCTGAGTTGGAGTAACTGTTTATGAATGCATCCTTAACCGCACTTACAGCTGCAGATACGCTGTAAAGCACATTAGATTAAACCTTTCATTAGCATGATTGAGTTGTAATGGCTTAACAAGTTTCCTCCCTTCAGCTAACCTTTGGTATCCATTAGTGCATGCTTTGCCTGTCAGATTGAGAGATAATGCACTTCAGTTTCAAATTTGAGCTAAGTCACGTTATCTCACATTTAGCTCTTACGTTGAAGATTAAGCTAAATTGTGTTATTTCGTAATTGAAGTGGGCTAAAAGCATGCAGGCAGATGGCTACTTCAGCTTGCTGGTGTAACCCATTAAGATCATGATAACTTACTTGTGTCTGAGCCAGGCGTTCTGTTGCTGTTGGGGGAAAAAAAAAAAAAGAGCGGGATGTGGAATTGGAACAGCAGATAGGACAGTGCTGTGGCAGCAGTTTGCAGACAAATAGTATAAAAGGGCTTTCCAGCAATGGCTTCTTTCTCTGTGCGGATCTCCAAGGCGACCTTTTCCCTTAAAGTTGTGTTCTTTGCACTTCAGAGATTTTTTTTTTTTTTTAAAGGAGAAGGGAAGGGTATATAGGGCAATTATAGTAATAATGCTGCCTTTGCAGGGTACCCTGTCAAAAGGTATCCATATCAAAATGTTGTGCAGAGAACAGACAGTTTAAAAGCCTTGAAGGAATGGAACCTGGAGAGTCTAGTAATGAAAGAACTGGAGGAGAGTGATGCTCTTTATTCAGCTGGGTCTCAGGGCTGGCAACTTCTGTAACGGGGGTAAGCTTGAAATATATGCACATACTTGCCTGAGCCTCAGGATACATTTTTATCATTAATAACCTTAGTGCCTAGCCAAGAGTATTCTGCCAACGTTTGCTAGATTTGAAAGGCCAACTCAAGGTGTTTCTCCTGTAATAAAGGAACAATAAGAGTATCCTTAACCAGCTGACCTATTTGAAGAGGTGATTAGAAAATTTGTCCTTTTGTCCACTTTTTTTTTTATTTTTGACTCCTTACTGCAAAAGAATAAAATGGATAATATCACAGACCCAAAATTTTCATTTCTGAAATTGTTACAGATTGTCTTGAAGGCTAATTCAGGTGCTTCTTCTTCTTTTGGTCCCTTTGCCATGCTGCATCTCCCATGTGATGCCAATTTCCTCTCAAGCTGGAATTACAGACAGGTATTCCAAGTGGGCAGCCTAGCATATGAATGAAAATGGGATCACAGGTACCTTTGTGTCTTTAATGTCATCACTTTTTTTTTTGTTACCCTTGTATTTTTGTTTTTGACAGCTCTTCTGTGGTTGAAGTTTATGGTAAAAGAAGACTGAAGGCAAGTGGCATGCCTATCATTGGGATCAGTGATAATGGTAATTTTGGGTAAGTTGGTCTCTTTCTGACCTTTAGAAAGCTGACAAATTAAAACCCCATGACACGACATTATTATTTTTTAAAATTAATATTAACTGAAGCAATTTGGAGAATTGGGATAAAAAGTGATAGTGTCAAGTATTTCCTATGAACTTAATGAATTTTGGAATGTAATGCTTGCTGTGGATGAAATTAAAGAACTTTGAGATTACCTTTTTTGTTATGAAATATCCTTAGTGCAAATGACAACAAGTTTCTGCTTTCCATAAAAGCTGCTATGCAGTTATCATGCATGGACAGTATGTGTCAGGATTGCTTCAATATGAATAGGATTAAAATATACAATTTAAAGAGGAGACATGAGATAATCTACATTAGTAAATTTATAAATTCAAGTCATTTCTGTGCTCCTGAGGACCCAAGGGTGGGATGAAAATCAATTTCTCTGCATGAAATAGGCTTCCCCACAAATGATAGCACATGAACTATGATAGTATCACATGTTGTATTCCTTTTTCCACCCCCTCTCCCTTTTGATTCATAACAGCCTAGCTTTTGAGGATGTGATAGAGCACTTATAAGTGCTTATAAACCTGTAAGAAGGTCAAAGATGTGTACAATGGTTTTAATGAACCTTCAAGGAAATTCAATAGTGACGTTTGTTTTGGAAGTAATGAATTGCTTCATATAAAGGTAATGTGAGTTTTGGTGCGATTTATTGGGATGTATTTGCCACTGTGGCTTATTTTAGCGTTTGAAATCTCCATTGGATACATTTCAGGGCTGATGCTAAATAACATTTATTTCTGTTATGTGACTTCCAAAAACCATTCTGATGTAGTTGCTTGTAGAACCTTTGTGGATATTTCAGACATTTTCATGAGGATTTTGTTTTTTTTTTTTTTGCCACTGCAATGTCTAAACAAATCTATTTTACACTGAAGAAATACAGCAGTTTCAAAGGATTCTGAAGTCCTCAATATCAACCACAAATATACAATAACAGATCAATAATCTATTCAGCAACCCTGAGAAACTAGTTAAGTGACTTCTGAAAACAAAAAGCAAGTACTATGAGAAATTCTAATCACTCTATAGATTCAAGGCTCTTTATTTTCAAAAAAATTAGTAACAATGAATAAACTTTTAAGTATCCCAAATATCAGTCAACTGATTCCATCTTCATGGAAGAAGTAGAAGTATCTTTAGATGAGTAATTTCCGTTTACTCTTACCTGGATCCTTTCTAGCAAGCACATATATATATATATTCTGTGACTTCTGCCACTTCACATATCAAAGAAGTAAAATCTTGGTTTGTGTTTCTTTTTCCCAGGCAACATATATAGACAAAATATTAGTGCTTTCCCAGTGAAAATACTTGGAAAGGTAAAACAAATTACGTATTGTAGGGTACTCAGGGTAGAGAAAATGACTCATGTTGGGATCAGAGATGCAGACCTGACATGGGGCCAACATTTTCACCATTGTCACATTCCTTTCTTTCAAAATTAAACTTCAGTTTTTATGAAATGTAAGCTGAAAATTCTCATGAGGTCTTTAACACCATGTTTTCTTCGTGTGATGTGCTAAGCACTAGCTGTACCAAGAGCCCAACAGTTATGTTAAATGGCTATTGGCTGGAAAACGTTGTCTTTGCTTTTAATGGTTGTGTCTACACACACACACAGACACGTAAAAGACCGTTATATCTGCTAGAATGCTGCAATAATGCTGCACTCTTGTTTCTTCCAGACCTAAACAAACCATGATCTGCATAAAACTAACTTATGCTACATTGTCCATCTATAGATAACTTAGGTTGAGTACCTTTTGTTGAATTACTTCATTGGAGATTATGCAATTGAGAAATAAACAGTCAAATTCATATGTGATCTTGGTTATCAGTTTAAATTCTGAACAGATTAATTGAAATTGGAGTAATTTAAATGGGAAGAGGTATCCAAGGAAGGAGGATAGTTCTGAACAATTTATTGGTGGTTTGAAGCCATGAATAATTCAGGGCCTACATATCTTTAAATGACATGCCAGGAACTAGATTGCTGCAAATTACAGGAGTATGAGAATGATATAATATCACGTAAATTTGATATTCATCTACAAAGGTTGGTTGTTTGTCAAACTGTTTGTGGGTTTGCAGCTGACCTTTAAAAACTTGAGGATGAATCAAACTAATAGCCTGAACAATGAAAGTCTTTCAACAAGTGAGCATAATAAATCTCCCCACTTTGAGAGTGAGGCAAGTATAATATATAAAACTAAAGACAAGCTTTAATAGACACGCAGAACATAGGGAATTAATTCTGAATATAGAAAGATTAATTATAGCTATAGTCATGTTGAGGGTCGAAGATGTATGAATGCATTTGAGGATTCAAGATTCCATACCCTATTTTTAACTGTATCTTTGAAACAAATCATCCTGAAAGTTATCTTTGTGAAGCAGGGAACTTGGAACTTCAATCCCTTTACCTTTCAAAACTGTGTCTTAGTCATGATAATTATGCTTCAATGTATGGAACCTCTAATTTGTGTGGTTGTGGTTGAATCTTGAAGGGGGGCGAAAATGGAGAACTGATTAAAAAATAGCAATACCAATTGTGAATTTTTGACAGCTAGTTTTTAGGACATTATGAAAGAGGATGAAATGCAGGTTGTGAGATCTTTAGGACAAGGGTGCTGTTTCTTTTTTTCAGCGCAAAGCCAAGATTGGCTCATGACTAGGGCTCTTCAATGCAAAGGTTAAGAAACACTAATCTTGAAGCCAGTGTCTGGACTTCTGATGTTTGGGTATTTTTGTGCTTGTAATATCAGCTTAAGGTGGTAGGATGGTTTGTAACCTCAGTAAACATACTTACAACTCTTAGCATTTCCATTTGGCAGGGCAGAGTGTTATAATTCTAAGTATCTATGCAATATTTATGACTATACAGCAAAAGGAATGTTATTCCTTTAAGGTGCAATAAGCATTTAAAAAAACCTCCATACACAAACATTAAGTAGGATTATTAAAAATGAAAGACAGTTGGCAACTTAGAAGGTCATTTTCCACTTTTAGTGCAAATCATAGAATTTATTTCTTTCTAGCTACTAACTGAAGAACATGTACTGTCTGTACTTCTTACAAATTGTAATCTTTCCCGAACAAGTTGCTTGCTTTTCTGCTGAAGTTCAGGATTGATTGTAATGGCAAGAAAAAGTCAAAAGTAGCTGTGTGCATGATTTTGTGTGCATGGAGAAATTAATGTATTTAAAGTATCAACATAGAAAGTTAAATTTAGGCTTAACGTCACATTACTAGCTGATGTGGTATCGCTCTTAATCCATCTGCATCTGAACCACAGGTTGCGTTTAGTCTTGTACTTAGTTAAAATGATTGTGCTAAATCAAAACTCAATTTTCAGTGAGGTACATCCAGCCAAATACCAAATGTAATCACGTTTAAATTGGGACTATAAAACAAAGTTCTTATGAAATGTGAAGCTAGGCAGAAATAATTTGGCTCTGTCCTTCAGAAACTCTGGCTATGAGAGCTGAGCTGTTTGAACATTTTGAGCAAAGACCAGTAAGTGAAGTTCTCCCTTGACATTACAGAGTGGTTTTATCCTGTTCAAAATTGAACAGAGTTTGGTAGTATTTATGAACACAGTGTGTTTCAGGATTACTGGGACACTGAATACAAAATGAAACCAACTGAGCATCTAGCAAAATGGGAGGATTTGTAGCATGCAGGTGAAGATCTGTAGCGTGCGTGACTGTGCCTGCTTCCCCTATATGTAATAGGTACATGTATTTGTATGGTATATTGTTGCTTAAATGACTGTCAGATTATTAAAAGTGCTAAATCTAATGCCTAGCTGTAATATTGTGAGGGGGATTTTCCTGTCACCATGGCGATTTTCTTATCACACAATATAGTTTAGTAACTGCAATGCTTTAATTTTAGACCGTCTTTCATGCAATATGTGACTACATTAATCTTTCTGTAAAATGAAAATGAATGTGGCAAAGGGTTTGTTCACTTAAGATGGAAATTCACATAGAAAGGTGCATGCTGTGCTTACACCGTGTATAATACAACAAGCGTAGGAAGGCAGTGCTATGTAGTAAATGATTACTCAGTGTGTATCACCTTGGAATGGTAAGGTGGCATAAGATACTGAATGCACTGAAGATACAGGCAAGACACAGCTTGTACTTTATCTGAAGAGAATGGCAAAATAAGTAGTCACAACAGAGAAATATTTGTATAAACAGATTTTTTTGCCACCTAAATGTAGACTCTCCTCTGAAATCTGTTGTTCTTGTCACTGTAGTAAGACTTGTGCCTGGCGATGGTGTTTTGGTGTAGCATTGTCTGCCTACAGTTGTGTCTGTATCTTAATCTAGCTTCCCTTCTTGTCTCGCAGGGCTGTTCTGTCAAAACTACTGAAGGGGTTAGAATGAGCGCAGCTATCGGCTGCTCAGGTTAGCCAAGCAGGCTGTCATGGCTTGCACAAGGTATGCAAGATACAGGACTAAGTTTTGTGCTAGCTATACCTTTAACTAGTGTTGGCCACCAGATCTGACTGACACGGTGCCCATTCCAGAAGGTTTTTCTAGGATTGTTCAAAAGACAACCAGTATTTTAGGAAGTGAGAACTGTAGGAATTATGCTGACACAAGACTGATATTTACCACACTGGCATTTGGCTTTGCAGAAAGTAAAAAGTACTGCAGCTTTTCTGCTGGAGCATACCAATACTATTTATGAATGCTTTGTGTATGGATGCAACGTATCTTGTGTTCAAGAAGCCACTGGTTCTTAGGGTGCTAAGTGTCTCCAGCGGAGACAATGTGGCTTTTATAAAGAAAGCTTGCATAATGTTCCAATGAACTGAATTTTCAGTTATTTCTTTCTGTTTGTAAACCAACGCTGTCCGCCTTTTTTTGCTGAACTATGGCTTTCATCTTAATTTTAAAAACTTGAGTTTCAAAACCTTGTGCTTTCATCACTTCTGTGCCACAACTTAATACCATGAGAAGCTGGAAGCACAATAAAAATTTTTACTTAACAATAATTCAGAACAAGGTCATTATGTTTTTTCTGTCTGTTGTTAAATTAGACTTTAACAATCATTTAGGAGGCTATGTGTGAATATTTTTATGTAGAGGTTAAATATTTCAGAAAAGATGGTACTTCTGTCTCCATATCACAAAGTATTGGGTTGTTCTCGAATAACAAGAGAGGAATGTGCTTTAACAGTCAGTTACATATCAAACTTTCTCAAAGTCCTAACTGAATAGTGTTGTAGACTTCGGAGAGCTTGTAACAGCAAGGAAATAGTGCCTCTGAAGTATGCTAATAACATTTGCTCTTGACTTTCAGATGAATGACAATGTGCTTGTTTGGGAGAGCATCCTAAAATAGCTTCCCAGGATAATACTAATGCTAATCAATCACTATGTTGCTGTCTTTCACATATAAGCTGAAAGATGTTGGAGTTCTGTTGAGGTGCTAAAGGTGGGATAAGTGGAAGGTGAGTGAGTCACTTATTCAAATACCTAGCTGGACCTGATCACATCTGAGTGACAGGCTGTCTAAGCTTTCTTGCTTAAGACATCATTAGCATTTCTGCAGATAGCTGATTTAAATGGCTTGTGGTACTGTGGACCTTGGTGTCTTAGTAGTGTGAAGATCCACTGAAACTGTGGACAGGTGATATGTGCTGAAACACTACCAGATAGTTAGACCAAAGGCATTATTTTAAAACAGTTCGACTTTCCTACTATCTTGATATGTCTTCTTTAACTCATGCTGCATAGCTTGATACTGTTCTCTCAGTACTTTTGATTAGTTTTCTGAATTTTATTTTAAAGGCAAAGGCTGAGGATGAAGGAAGAGGCTTTTATAGGATGAAAATACAACTTTATCATGCTCATCTATGTAATTGTTAGGAAAACTCCCCACACCCCACAGTGTTAGCAAAAATCGTGAATTCAGAGTCTTAAACCTGAAGTTAGAAACACTCAGTGATGGGAGAGCGCTAGAAGATGCTGGTTGAGGTGCTGGAAGCAGCTGTACAGTGCATAAAGCTAGGTGGGAGTGACACCCACAGCTGTCCCAGTGGCGTGTTCTGGCTGGAAAACGGAGAACAGTTGGGTGGCAGCCAGGCTATTCAACTTCAACTGGACCTCTGTGTACCAAAGAAAGATGCCATCCCTCTAATTTTATGTGTACATTAAGGTGGTTTTGCCATCCCGGGTAGGCTTTAAACAATTGGATAGGATTAAAGAGCTTATTTGAAACAGGCGTGAAAGGTTTTAAGCTCATTTCTAAATATGGTCATTGTGTAATAAAAACACATGACTTGGCAGAGAAATTTTTTTGGCCGTTTTGATCATTCCGCTACACCCAGTTGCATCTGGACTTCCCCTTTGCCCCCTCTTCCCCACCATCTTTCCTACCCTTTGTGTATGTACATCCTCAAAGGGATAAAAATACTCTGTTCTATCAAACCTGAAATTCCTATGTTATCACTCTGTGTCTGGCAGTGTTCCTGCTGGGAAGTGGGTGTTGTAGATGAGTGTGTGTAAGTGCTTATTTTGTGAACAAAAGCAGTAGTTCTCTTTATTTCCATTAGTGTATCTTACAAACATTGGATTCTGATGTATTCACTGTATTACATCTGGGATAACTTTCAGAAGATTTAAATGCCTTATTTTCAGCACTTACTTCGTTTTAAACTACCATTGCTCTATCAGTAATCCCATTCCCACCATATTCTTTTGTACAATAGGTATAGAAATCGCTTCTTTGAAGACTGTAGTGTGCATAGTGACATTAGTAATTATCAAAGCAATGTTCCTAGTGACTAGAGAGGTGAAAGGAAACAACAAATACTTTTGAATTGTTGGGGCTATCCTTACTCTAAAATATTTTTTTTTTCTTGTGGTAGTCCACTGAGACTAAGAATTTAGGACTGCAGAAAAACAGTTAAGCGAGTGTGTGCTTAAAGGCAAGAAGTGGTACTTGGGCTCAGCCTTGCCTTCCAAGATTGATGAATCCATATTTTGGTAATTCAAACACCATATATAAGCGAACATTCTCAGTGAAAGACTCGGTCATAGTGCAAAGTTTCTTGATTAATATGCATGTATGTGGGTTTCCATGAGTATTACGTAATAACATAGCAAAAAATTGAATTCTAAGATCTCAATTTGACCCATATAATGCATAACTTTTTAATATGATTAAATAAAGAAAATGCAGAGCCTTTCTGTAGTAGGGCTGTGTTCCTAAAATGTCATTTAATGTCTATATAGTGTGTTAGAGGTACTATAATCTCCCACGAATAAACTTTCAATTAATGTTATAATTTATTTCTGACAAAACAGTGCTTTTTTAAAAACTTAATTCTGAGATTATAAAGGCTCCACTTCAAGTATATCCTGTAGGAATGCAGCTCTGTAAGAAGCATTTGAACTTGCAATGAGTATCAGTTATTCCAGAAAACAATCCACCGAGCTCCAGAAGGGTGCCACAGACGGTTTGTATTAAAGGTGTGTTCGGGGTACATGGCTATTCTGCTATGTTTCTCTAATGTTACTGTTAACTTCCAAAGTAAATAATGTCTTTGGCTTTCTCTATGTATTCATCAGGGCATTGTGCTGTGTCTAGCTTATAGAATTTGGCTTTATTATTACTTCCATTCATCTTCTACTTGACATGCTATGTCTAGTACAAGGGTAATTGATAAAGAAGTGTGAACTCAACTGAGTAAGACATATAGAGTGACCATGCTTTGAAAAATGTGTACAATGTTACTTGTTAATAATAAATATGTTTAAAGAATGGTTTGTCACTCTGGATGACAGACGATGTTTCTCGGTTGGTGATGTGAGGAAAGGTTACTACAGATATGAGACTGAATGAGTGGACTAAACTGTAAACTGTATTAGGATTTTAAGAAGGTAAAGGTTTTTGTTTGTTTTACATACTGACTCTCAATTTTAGAGGAGGGGAAAAAGCCCCTGTAGGTTATCACATCAGAAGTCAGTCAAAGGAAAAACTGTCTCCATAGACAATACAAATAGTGTAGTACCTGGAATAAGCATGCCTTCTTCTAAACAAGTAAGCTTTACTTCTTTTTTCCCCTCAGAAAGGTCTTTCAAAGACTTGATACCCCATAGAACACAATTGCAGACCCTCTTCTAAGGATTTGTGTTTCTCACTAGCAAGCTGGAACTTCAGAAAAGCCTTTTGAAAATTGTTTCTGATAACATGTAGAAAAAGAATTAAGTATGAAAGTGCTCACCCTGAGTGTGTGGGGCTTTGGTTTGTGCTGCTTCCACCCGCCTTCCATAAGAGGCCCCATGGCAGAGTATCCGAGGGATCAGTTCCGCTCTGTGGGTGGTGTAGGTACAGTGTTCTGTGCTGGGCCACTTCCACTAAGATGTTTATCCATTTGACTCAATTCGGTTCCTATATTTCGGTTCCTGCATCAGCAAGTTTGCTGATGATACAAAGCTGAGGGGAGCGGCTGACTCACCGGAAGGCTGTGCTGCCATTCAGCATGACCTGGACAGGCTGG
>VZSC01015759.1:24298-60378 GCA_013398225.1 Steatornis caripensis
AGTTCCACCTGAACATGAGGAGGAACTTCTTTACTGTGAGGGTGACAGAGCCCTGGAACAGGCTGCCCAGAGAGGCTGTGGAGTCTCCTTCTCTGGAGATATTCAAAACGCGCCTGGATGCATTCCTGTGCAACCTGCTCTAGGCTAACCTGCTTTAGCAGGGGGGTTGGACTAGATGATCTCTAGAGGTCCCTTCCAACCCCTACCATTCTATGATTCTATGATTTTATAGAAAAATATATTTTATAGTTCGTTTACATTGCTCAATGGGCAGCAGGTTTTATTTTAATATAGATGAAATACAGGATTGCGTGTATATCAAATTACATCAGACCTTCATAAGACAGACTGTGCTTTGAAAATTGTATAAAGTCACATAAACTAGTGTAAATTTGTTTACATAGTATCACAGTTCTTTTAAACGTTAAGCTGATATGCACTAAAATGTTTTGCAGTAACTAAAGGTGCTGCAAGATTTGAAATAGATAAAGTTTGAAATACAAAGTGTATCTTTCATCTCCTGCTGCCAAATTATATAGTTCATCTTCAAGCATCTGCCTACTCACTTTTCTTTCTTTTTTCTTTCTTTATTGCTAATCCATGTTTTTGTAGTCACTTACTTGTTAAAAAGCATACATACTGACTGAGAATTCAAATCTTTATTTAATATTTCATCTCATTCCTAAAAGCTTTGATTTAAATTGTTCTGCTTAATAAGGTACTGTGTTCTGTTAGTATAAGACACAATGAGCTTTTTGAGGGTGGATATTTCTGTTTGTACAAGATTCTGCATGGTATGAATGAAACATCAGTCTTTTATGCTAAATCTCAGTTTCTTGCTTGGCATTCAGAGGTCTTTAAACTACTTGGTAGATGGAGGCTAAAACACGCGTTTGATGCCACTCTATTTGCTTGAATTGGCCGTGAGTTTCCACTTTCTTTTGCAATGCTCAAGATAACTTTATAGTCATTAGGTTATCACTAGAATTGCTGGGGACAAAATTCTTGAGAAAATGGTGTGGGAGTATTAAAACTCTTAACTTTAATACAAATCATAAAATCGAGAGAAACAAAGCCTTTATTTAAAATAAAGCCAAACCAAGTCTCTCTTCCAGACTTGGCAGAAAAGTACTATCAGAAAGCATTCACTTGTCTTTCAACAACAGAAAAAACTTTAAGTTTGTATGTTTGTCCTGTTTGTTTCCAATGGATTGTTAGAATATGCAGAATAGATGTTGAGTGTAAGAGTATGTTGTGAAGAAGTACATAAGAATAGAAACACCCAAAGTATGCAATTTGAAAAAGAAGTCATGAAGAACACATACTGTCTTCACTTTGATGCTGTCATTTGACTTTGTAAAATGGCATTGAAGTTTTACAGTTATTTAGCTTTTTAGATTTTTATTTTTTTGTAACTGCTTTGAAAACTTTCCTTATGGTAAGCCTTTTGCATACCAGTTTCTTAGCTGGTACTGTTACAGTTCTGAATATGTTCTGGACTTTGTGGTTTGGATGTTAAAGCGTATTAATTTTGTAAAAAAATAATTTTATTATTTATTTATTAATCCATGGATCTTGACCATATCGTCTGTGAATGAGCAGATCTGTGAGCAAAAAAAAGAAGAAATCCATGTCCATAGGTACAGTTATAAAGTAACGACTGTGACTGTTGGGGTTTGTCTCAAAAATGGAAAAAAATGCTAACAAAAAATCCAATTGTTAAAGATACAAAGAGTGCTGAGGAGGTACAGTGTGAGAATAGTCAAGGGATGTTATCACTTGCAATGGCAACAGCATGTCTTGATTGGGGGAGGAGAGATCTTTTTGGAGAGGAACATATATTCATTTCTTTAAAAGTTGCAGTGAATGTTTAGACCTACGGGTGTCCAGGTGCTCAGCATCCCTAGGGGGCAAGTCAGAAGAATGGCAGAGATCAGGCATCCTCTGCCTTGTAGGTTGTTATTCACTGCTCACTGGAGCAGTTATTCCTATAGGAATATTGCAGTAAATTTTATCACAATATTCCTGTAAACGTCCATGTGAATTGCAGTAAGGAAAGCGTCAGTCAAAGGCTAGAAAATGATTGAAATTCATGGGGAGTTGTGTCAAGCTATGAGGGAGGAGTTTTTTCTGTTGATGCTGTAATATTTTTCACTTTTTAAGGATGGATAGGCAGGGGAAGTTGTCACACATGTGGTGAGCTTTGTGCGGAGCCAGAGAGCTGGAGACTGCATGGTAAGAGAAAACACACTATACTTCAAAAAGATCTTCTCTTGTAGGCAGCAGAGATTTGGGTGGTATTTGGATGTGCTGATTTGATGACTCTTTCTAGATACAATTTCTACTTAACTTTAGATTCTACAGAAAACTGAGTTCATTTTAAAAAAAGAAAATATCTTGGAGTTTTTTAAGCCTGAGAGGCATCTTATGCGGCGCTCAATGACCTTGTAGCTACAAAGAAGTAATAAACTGTTTTGCCAAGGTTACCAGAGAGCTGGTAAAAGGAGCTCTTAAGATGTGTATTGCTGTCTGTATTGCAAGCCTGCATTCAGCTGTTGCCAAAATAGAAAGCGAACTTGTTCTGTGCTAAATGCTTGCCTAATTGCTTTAGTTAGCCCCAAAGATGGTAGTACAACAGCACTCTTGGAACAGTTATCCAATGCTTAATTGTTCAGCTAGTGGGTTTTCTTGGCTAACCTAAATTTTCCTTGTTCCTGTTTAAACTCAGATTTTTCTTCCTTTGTATTCCAGACTGGAAGAAAATGTCACTTGCATTCTCTTGCAGAGATGTATTAAAGGCTTCTCTTTTTTCAGGTTGTGATGTATGTTCTCTTTTCTTACAGATTACATCCCTGAAATCCTTTCAGCAGTCTCGCTCCGCTGCCCTAAGCTCTCTCCAACTACTACTTTTCTTTGAGATGTGACACCTCAAACTAGATGTTACTGTTCTGCAAGCTTTGTTAACACCTGGTAAAAAGGAAAGATTAACTTAAGTGTCCTCTACGCTGTATTTTTCTCTGTGTATCCTGTCATGCTGATTGACTTCTTCAGTCATATGACACATTAGTTAGGTTTATCTTGGGATCCATTATAACCTTTGATCCCAAGGGGATTTCACCTAGCGAATTTTACAAAGTTACTGCTATTAAGACTAAAACTTCCTTGCAGTTGTGATTCAGTAAAGGCACAGAGGGTTTTTTTTCCAGACACCTCAGCTTAAGACCCTTTTGCATTTTAGTCTTGTTCTGTTCTTCCATATACTTTCAAACTCTAATGTTGATAATGAAAATACTGTTATTGGATGTAGGACAGACCCCTTCAGATACATCTGTGATGAATCATTTTAAGTGTGCTATGGGTAGATACCTTGCGTATTTTTCTAATCTGTTATGCGTATTCCTTATGATAGCCTCATGGAGGGACATACTGTCATGACTGAATTTTGAGCAGGTCTGAAAATGTGACCTCATCAGGAGTTTGCTAAGGTAGAGACAAAACTTCAGTTGTTTCTTATCTGTGCTAAAGATACATTGCTTGTTTTGTAGGACGCTAGACTAATCTATAATGACTGTGCTCAATAAAAACACATTCTCTTATTTTTTTTAAATGTTATTCTTCTCCAAAGGCTTTAAATTGTTTAAATATTTACTTCCATATTTTGTTATGAATTTAAGTTTATGTGGCTGGTCCACAATATCTTCATTGCTTCTAAAGCTTTCTTTTAAAAGGAGAAAATGTTTATCGGTTTTCATCTGGCTGGATGGTTACTATCTCCCACCGTAGAGAATTTACTGAAATAATCTCAGAATATTCAACAATGGATTACATCTCACCCAAACAACATTAAAAACATTTAAGAGAACTCTTCAAGATATCCTTCTACTTCTTTAGCCAATGGTCTTTTCCCTTTGTCCCTGGTATTGACTTAAATCTCTCATTGAGAGTTAACCTGTCTGATGAAGGCAGGCAGAGGAATGCTAACCTTTGGCCTTCCCAGGGTTGCTTGTTCTGCAGTAGTTTATACTTAACTAAAATGCTCAGCAGGTTGATGTAGAAGTTGCCTGAAGTGTCTTGGGTTCAAAGTAGAAGGCCAAAACTCAGGCAGTACTAGGTTTTTAACAAACTTTGCTTGAAGATGTTCACCAAGGGACAAAAGTTTTATTTGAGCTTTTGCTTCCTCCTTTTCTTCCAAGCAAGTTAATGAGGCAGTACCTGATGGAGCTGCAAACACTGAGTGTCAGCTGAAAGAATATTTCCTGTCACTAACAGTACTTAAATGCGACCCTGGCTGCTACCAAGGCTTGTTTTCCTGCAGGAGGGGAATGGTTTGTGGCAGAAGGGCAATATGGGTTCAGGATTCATTCTGAGCTGCTGTCCTGCCACTTAGGGCAGGTATTTGTATTGTACAGTATTAATGTCTAACGTCACTGGCAGTGCGTGTCTTGAGCTGTAATAGGAGAATAACAGGGTATATAGAAAACAGCATTTGATATCAGAGCTATATGGAGACATTTACTTTTTCACAAAGTAAACTTTCCAGATGAAAAAATTAATACTTATTCCCTTCCAGAAGTCCCAGAAGAACAGACAAATGGGTCCTCTGCTGATACCAAGTGATGACTTCTCAATGTTATATATTTACAGCTGATTTGCTTTTTTTTCCATTGATAATGAAGTTTAAGCTAAATCCTGATTAATTCTCCTCATTGGATTCTCATGATAATTTTGGTAGTTACAGAAATGCTCAAGTGGTATCTAAAATATTCTTGATGGTACTACTTAGAAAGGATGCAGTTTGAGAGGGGAATCTGATTTTGAAATTTAAAAATGAAATCTTGTTAGCCAAGCCACGAATGCAGAATGCAAACAGGACTCTGCATATCATCCTGATCTTTACTACAGACAGTGATCTTAACTTAGGACCCTAATTTTTTTTGTTGTTTTTGAGGAAAACAGTTTCTCACTTGGGAATATTTAGAATTCAGTAGAGACCAAATCTGTATTAGTTAAGCATTTTTGTCATTCATTGTCTTGTGTCATTGAGATTTTCTGCCAATGTTTCTCAACTTTCCCAAGTCTAACCTTTTAAACGGGAATGCAACTGGCATGGGAAGACCTGCAAATGCCATAATCAAGAAATATGAACGTAATTAAAGCAGTAATTTCTTACTACAGGCATATCTTACTTACACATTTCACTTTCACTATCAGTATGGAAATGAACAGAGCAATACATATTCATAAAGTACTGTGCAGTCATATTCTAAGATTTTTTTAGTAGCTCTTTTCTCACAGACTCTTCTGGAGAGTTACAGTCTCTTACTTCAACACCTCAGTTGTTCTGGTCTTTTAAGTGCCGACACAGAACCAGAGTTCCTACTAGTGGTTATGACTATGCCAGAATTGCCTTTCTGTTTGGACTCGTTACTTCCTGATAGAAAGTATTCAGGGTACTCAGAGGAAAATGGGGCAACTGTTAATCCATCTGCAAACTGTAAAGCTAGAAATACTCTAGCTCTTTCCATTTCAGTCATGCTTTTGAACGTCTCATAGTCTGTACTGTCCAGTGAGATATGTTTTGCTGCTGTTCAGGGTCTGAGTTTTTACCTCAAGGATTAAAAAGTCAATCTGACAGTCTACAAGCATTCATTTGGGCCTGTCTGAGTTTTAGATTCCTTGAGGAAACTAATTCTCCAGTTCTGCAGTGAAGTTTTAGCTTCCAAAAAGAAATATAATTCGCAACACCTGCAGTTGTATTTAAAATATGTAATAATGAGGTGCCTAATCTGGTTTTATGTGCTTTTTGTGTTTGTTTCCCCTTCCCTGTCATGATTTGTAGGCTGCTTTGCATTTATAATTTCATATGCTTTAAAGCAAACATTCTTCGCTTGCTGATGACATGTCAGTCCTATAAAACTCTTCAACGCAAAGCAACGATAGTAGTCTTTGCTTTATTTCCAAATGATAGCTTTAAAACCTGTAATTTTAAACCACCTGCAGTTAGAGTAAAAACCATTTTCACAATCTGATCCGCTGCTAGATTTTACTTTCATGTACATGCTTTAATGCACTTTTTTTTCTTTTTCCACAGAAGTGGCACAGGTTTCTGTAGTGACTTCATGTTTAATTGGCTTCACAACAATTAAATATCAAATATAATGTTATGGCTTGTTGTTTTTTCTTTTCCTCTAGTGTCTACTTTTGCTGAGGTGCCAGGCACTCTTGAGCCAGGCAGACCCCAGAGAGAAGTAAATTTTGAAATCTAACTTGAATGCAGGAACTGAGGAGTCTTAACTTAAAAAAAACCCCAAACAAACCCTGTATTAAACAATGAAGAACTCATCTGTTGTTATTTATTTAGACCTTAAATAGCACCTATAAACTTTGAATGGATTTATTTGGATCTGTGTATTCCAGATTGACAGATTTCCCTCCTGGAAACTTCCTTTTCTTATGAAGAAGTAGGTGTTATAAATTCAGCCCATAAATGTGTTACAGTCTGATGAAATAGGGACTGCTACAAGAAGACAGAAGTCTGCCTCTTTTTTATGTCCCCTATGCTTATGACTAAGAATGATCTACTTTCCTACAGGTTTAAATTCTAGTGTAAGTGTTTATGTTACACTTCATGTCAAGACAAGGAGATGAAGCTTTTGCACCCTTTGATGATCTCCTGAGGCTGATAATGGTCCTGATTCAGGCATCACGGATCAGAAGATGCAGAACGCTCATGGAAGAAGCTGTGAGACTAAATGGAGGAGGAGGAGGAGGAGCTGCTGCAAGAAAAAGGGTCTCTAGAGGAGGAAGTCAGCTTTGAGTTTTAACACTTTGCTCTCTAACATAACCTTGACTTTTAGACAGACTTGTGTCTAATTCTCCATGTTTTTGCCCTAGGTGTTCAATAGTGTAAACAATGTAACTTTCAGCCCTTAGACCTACTATTAAATGTGAGGGGTAACTATCTTCTTCTTTGTGATGAAGTCTTATACAATCATGTCCTAATACAAAACAACAAAAAAAGGTTTGTATGCTGCTTCTAGAAACAGATGAAGGCAAAATTAAAATGTCTGACCAACCTAGTCAGGTAGAATCTTGGATCAGGCAGATTATAGTTGATCTGTCTGACTGCAGTCATGCCATCCTGTTCAGAGAAAGCTGGATTTACCTCTGAAAAAACCTACGCCAAACCCAGAAACCAACAACAAAAACCCCAAACGTAGAAACCCTAAAAATCCACCTCATTTTGTATAGACTCTAGTCTTCCTACTGCTCAAAACCCCCCCGAGGGAAACAGCAGTACCTTTTGTGCAGTAAAATCAATCGGTTTTGATTATAACAAGAATATTTTGCTGGAAAATGCTTTCTTTTAAATTTCACGTTCATGAAATCCAGAGCAATTTTTCTTTAGAAAAAGACATGCTGCTCTGTTGTTGAATTGTATTTCAAGCTATATTATGTCTTGTGTACTTGCTTGCAGACACATCTGGGTGTATTTGTGATAATCTATAACTAAAGCAACTGATAATCGTCTTTCCAAAAGCTAGCAAAGTTATTTTTTTAAATAATCAGCTAACTGCAGATTTGCTCATGCTCCTACTGAAAGTAGAAATTTTTTATTTTTATGTCCATGCTTAGAGAAAATGACTGCTTTCCGCTTCTTTTTGTAGAGGACATTGGGGAAAGCTTTTTCTTGGTTTTTCTGTTAACAAAGTGGCAAGATCAGCACCCAGGCTACAAGGGTGTGAAAAAAGTGAGGGCTGTTAGACCTGGTTGCCGTCTGAGGGAGTGCTCCCCAGCATGGGTCCCTGCAACACCCAGGGAAGCGTTCCTGGGCTGCTTGCCCGCTGCTGCCCGAAGGAAGCCAGCAAAGAAATCCCTAAAGTGAGGGTGCAACCTAGCCGTCTCACTGCAAAAATTTTAAGCAATTGAATAGAGTTACATATTGCTTTGCAGCCTCGTGCTCCGACTTCGTTGTCAAAGCCAGCAGGATACACTGCATAGTCTTAGCATTTAGTAAATATAAGCAAAGTCTGATGAAAGCAAGTGGGTCATAATCTGGAGAGGCTGGTCGTTCGGTGGCTCTGAGGGTCCTCATGATATTTCTTCATGTTACTAGGACCATCTTTCTTCTGTTTTCTCTTCTCCTGTCCTCACCACTTGCCTCACCACTTTTGTAGGTGCCTAATTTCTGTGTGCAATCAGTTCTTTGTCCTGTCAGGTGATTTGACAAATCTGCCACTTTGCCGGTTCCTGTTTCTAGCTCGTTCTGCATTTTGACCAGTATATCAGGGCAAAGGAACAGATGATTTTCTGTGATTTTTCAAATTGACTTGCTCTGGTCTATGTTAGTCCTGTCTTAGCCTATGTACAGGTTGTACATTATTTTATTACAGAGTTTCTTATTTGGTAGTCATTTGCCTTGATTATTTTGGAGCCTACATTAAGGCTCCAATATGTATCTATAAATGTTCTTAAGTATAATAACATAAAATATATTTGGATCATATAAAAGGTCCAGTAGACAGCTGAGAGTGGAGCAACATTCACCCATCATGACCTTTCAGGATTCAGCAGTCTGCTGTGATTCAAGTTGCTTCTGAGCCAGGGACTGCAGGTAACTCCAGGTTCAAATTTAACTCCAGGTCTCTTGGAATGTTTTTACAGATAGGAGCAAGCTTCAGATACTGTGTCTTTCTGGCAGAGAAATGATCTATAGGAAATTTTGCTTTAGATTAGAAGTAAAATTATTGGAAACTAATTTGTTAGAAAGGGCAATCTGATGGGCTGTGATTACTGTTCAAAGCATACATGAAAATAAGAATCTATTTTACCTCCTTTTCTATTGATATAGGAAAATATGAACTTTTGTTCCTCTGAGTTTCAGGTTTTTTTTTGGAGGGGTGTGCTTTATTTTGTTTGTTTTTAAATGTGACAAGTCCTTTTTTGCAGGAAGATATTTTCTGACTAAACTGCAGGATGAAAGATTTTGTTCACAGTTCAAATAGCAAAGGTGTATGTTCATAAATATGCTGTATGGTATACACTGGCTGCTTGATGCCATTTTCATGAGGTACTTTTCTGTGCTAAGAACAAAGATGTTTGAAATTAAATATTGAAACTGACTGGGATATTAATTACTTAGTAATGATTAAGCAACTCTTCAGCAAAATCAGGAGAGTAAGAACTATCTTCAAAGATTAAGAAAAACAGCACTTTCTTGATGAGCATTGTCAGTTTAAATACTTAATGGGAGTCAGGTAATTTTTAAGAGCCTGTTTAAAGACTCAGAAGACTACATTTGCAAAAAAAGGCAAGGTATGGACTAATTTTATTCAGAATTTCAACTATTAAAACCTGATTGAAATAACAGTATTGAAAGAAAAAATGTTAAATAGCTGGCCATAAAACCAGTGTGTTATATTCAACTCTGCTGTCAGTGTATCAGTGGCCGAACATCCATGCACTGGGAACATTGTTTCGTTCAGAAGTACTAAACTAAAGAAATCCAAAGGTTGGGGTTCCTTAAGAGTTACTTCTGTGCATTTAATCGCACCTTGAGGAGTGATACCTGGGGTCCCCCTGATATCATGGGGGAATCCAAGAAGTAATGTGGAGTTCTTTTGGAGCATGTAGCTGGTGAAATGAAGTGGAAGGGGACAAGGCAAAAATGTGGCTGTGGAGATGTATTTTTTGTTATAATTCTGGTGAGATTATTATGTTGTACTCTAAGTTTACTGTGCAACTAGGGTAAGTATAAGAAATGAGAAAATAATATGTTAAGAGTAAATAATTGGTGTACGCTACTTTATTGGGAGGGCTATCAGAGGTACTGGGAATTATCCAAGTGTCTCAAGCAACCTCAGGTGTTAGGCACCACTGTGGTGTTAGAGCATCTTGTACTGGAAGGGTCATCTGGAAAGCGTAAGGAAAGTTTGAGCTTGCAACTAATGGAATAATTAAAAAATTAAAAAGAGGGTGTAGGGGGAGGGATAGTTAGATGAATATGCTGACCTCGGCTTTTCTGAATAAGGGAAAAATTTTAAAAGGAATAAAAAAATAATGTTCCTGTCTGAAATGTGAAATGTTGGAGAGCTACTGAAAACTAATGAGGCCAGTTCTGAAATAAGATGTCAAAATGAAACATTATTTTTCAGATTTATTCTTTTTCCCCTCATGTTTTCCTAGAACTGCAATTTTGGTGAGTGCAGTATTGCTCGTGTCTGTCTTCTCTGTTTGAAAGCTTTGATGTTCCCAGCTGGTCTGCAGACACCAACTGTATTTTAAAGCCCAAGTTCATCAGTCGAAAACAGTAGTTGGACCACCATATTTATTTGAAAATGTTGTATTGAGTGTTCATTCTGCAACTCATTAACCTGAAACGGTTGGTTGGGGTAGCACAGGGGCTGTCGGGTGTCAGCACTATTGCATGGGCATGATTGACAAAAGATGCAGGGAGAGGGGATGGCATAAGGGAGACCCTACATGTGGACACAGAACTCCAGTGCTGGGTCTGTGACTGGGAGAACAAAATTACGAATTGACCTTCACATATTTAAAAATGGCTGAGCTATTTTGGCAGTCATGCCACATCCCTACCTTCTGTGCTTAATTCTGGGTTATGTGGAATTGTGATGAAGGTTCATATGGAGGGTGCCTTTCTTCCCCTCATCTTTTTAAAGGGGTGTAGTAAAACACTTGTGAACCCATTGAAGCAAATTATAAGTGATGGCTTAAACCAAGTTTCTACCCATCAAATGCCTAGAAGGAATGCAAATACTGCTGTGAAATTGTGGCTTTTATGGGGGTTGTAGCAATGTTTTTATTTCCAAAACGAAGGAGTGTGAACTTCAGCCCATCTTTCTGCTTTCTTATTCACTGGTCTACCAGTTTATTAGCAAGACACCGTTTTTGGGTTATATTGAGATTGTGTTAGAGAGGGTGAGGGGTAGTTGTTGCTTTTTGTGTGGTTGGTTTTGTTAGGGTTTTTTTGTTGTTGTTGGGTTTGGAGGGGTTGGTATTTTGTGGTTGGTTTTCTTTTGGGGATTTTTTTGTGGTTTTTGTTTTTTTTAAACGTCAGTAAAGTGGAGGTGAGGACCAATCTAAACTCTGCTCAGTTGACCTGATAACGATAATGTGGATAATTTTAAATGCATTTAAGCAGATTTTGGGTGCATAAATCCCAAATCGATTCAGAAATGCCTTGCTTGGCAGCTTGCCAGTCTCTTGGGGGTGAAGCTACATGGTTTCAGTTTTTCATTTTGGTCCCTAAGTTCTGATACTGAGCTCGTTCACAGTATTTGGCATAAGAACTGTGTGTACATGTATGTACATGTGTTTATGTAAATTAGAAACTGATTCCTGGCTGTCAGAAACCAGCCTTTTCCACAGCAGGAAGAGACGAATAATTCAACAGCGGAAAACTGTGCACTAAGTTCTGTAACATCATCATGCAGAGAGACTACCACAGTTCCCCAAGATCCAGTGTTGCAAGTTGCAAAGACCTGTCCACAGAAATGTAGGCAAAACGAGGGCTAATAGTTTGGGTATCGTCTTAGTGTGCTGATTTTTCAGGGTTTGGTTATTGAACAGTATGATTTATTATCTTAAATTTTACCCTTCCCCAGTGTCAACAGATGCTTTTCATACTAGAGATAGATATACCAGGGAGGACTGGAGTCTTTTGTATTTGAGTGGATTTTGGAAAGTCAAGGAAAAAAAAAAAGTCCTTCAAGATAACTGGTTAACTTGTAGACCAATAAAAATGTAAAGACCACATTTAGATGCCTGATGTGTCTGCTAGAATTTAGACAGCTCCTTCTCAGATTTCTTCGTTATCCAAATTCTCTTCTATTTTTTAACCAATATGGAGAGAACCATTACAGAGGGAGGAAGGTTACATTCATTGCAGAGAGGTGTTGGGAAATGTTTTTCCACAAAGACATGTTTTGGCAGATACATTTATAATGAACTGACATTTTTTCTGGTGGAAGGAGTGTTAAACTGATCAAAACATTTTATTAATACTTCCTAAAATTATAGCACCTTGGGAAAACAAGAGACATTGCTCTGTATAAATGTCTGGAAATTTGAGTCCGCCGTAGATTAATATGTTCTGTATATCCTACGGAATCCATCCTTTTTTATCCTGCACTTTCTTCTGCAGAAAAAGTGTGAGGATGTCAGGACGATGTAACACTTACTGCTTTAAATCAATTTACAAAGGGTGTGTTTTTTAAGTGTTTATTGTTTAAAAACAATTTTAAGTGTTTATTGTTTAAAAACAATTTAAAAATCTCTTTACAAACATGAGCAACTATCTGAGCAATTATGTCTTTGTCCATCTGAATGGGTTTGAAGTGAAGTGGGAACGGAATGCAATACAGCTAATAACTCACACATGCCTTTAAAGGAAGGAAAAACTCGAGACTTCTATAGCTTAGTGGTACCAATCTGCCAATTAAGTTTTAGTGATCCTTTTTTGAATTTTGCATCTTGCCTCCATCTCTTGTTTTGTATATACTGTGCAGCTGTGACTGTAAGGTAGTTGTCACCTTTTGGATGGTTTCTGAGGCTTACCTTCAAGTTTATCTATCTGCCATTACATTATCTGTATGGCTCACTACACTTCTGTCAGCCTTGTCTGGCCTGAAGGTGGGTGACTGATGCAGCTGAGCAGCCAGGTAGGCGACAGGATGACAAGTGGTAACAGAGCAGCTGTGCGGTGATGATCTCTCCTGTTCTGGATCTGAACAGAGCTGTGCTCGCTCCTGCAGGGAGGGCATACGCACGGACCTGTGCAGTGAGAGGGTGGTCATTGGCTTGTTTCTAGAGCCGTTTAATGTCTGCAGCCAGAGTTAGCCATGAACTAAATGATCCAGTTAGCTATGGAGAAAGTACTACTTCATTTGATTTGATTTTTGCTCTTTCCTTCTTTCTCTCATCTGTCCTATCTTCCCCTCATCCCCTTTTTGGTACAGATCCATAAGTGCCTGTTAGAACCTCGTGTCCATTTATGTTCTTCCTCCGCCTTTGAGCCATGCCACCAAGCTGCTGCTTCCACGCTGCCTGAGCTCCTGCAGGAGAGGCAACTCTGATTGTTCAGGGCAGGCTATCACTCTGCTTGCTTCTTTTGTATCTGAGGTACAGGATGCAAAGGAGGACAGAAGGTGCTGAAGCCAAAAGCCGAGTGTTCAATATTGCTACAAGTATGGTTCAGATGCAGTTGACATGGGATGCTGCAACTCTCAAAGATACCTAGTATAATACAAAGAACTTTTGAATGATACAGCTGTAAATATCTGCTAAAACCTTCTAAGTTTGAAATTTGAGACATGTAACTTGCCCAAACTGAAGAAATGTTTTCCACAAGATGAAGAAACATGGAGTTTTCTACCATTAAGTCAAGCCCTTGTTATGTTAAATTCCTGTCGACAATACTTGGGCTATTTTTTCCTTGTAATTAAATTTAAAAATCTTATGTTTGGAAATTAAACTGAAATGTCCAAATGGCTACATTCAATTAAGCCATAGCTTGCTTAAAATAAGGCCTTGAGAAGGAAACTATTGAGTAAGCCTGACTTGAGTAGCAAGACATTACTGACTATGCTTTCTGCAAATCTTGCACTCTAGGCTATAGTTGCAATCAAAGCATACATAGTTATGTGCTTTGAAACAGAATGCAGTATGAGCTAGTTCATATAGCCTCCCATAAGCTTTAACAAAAATAATGCTTTATTTTTATAACTATTAATCAGGATGTATTTATAGACATCTCTAGTCAGTGTAAAATAGTAAAGGTTTTATATTTATCTGTCTCTGAAGACTGTTATCATCAGCCATTTGTTGTTCTAAGTGTCATAGTGCATTGGAAGAAGTTGTAACAAGTGGCTTTATTTTACAAACAGTGGTATAAATATAACTTTCTGTATCGTATTAGCTCATTATCGTTATGAAATGCAAAAATGATGCAGCTGTCAACGTATCTTCAGAGAATCTAGCTCATTTATGTATTTAATCAGACTTAAGATATCAGTTACTTTTTCTGCAAACATAATATAATTTTTTGCTGCTTATTCAGTCAGCACAGTTTTGGCATACTAAAAAAGACATCCCCTTTCCCCTTATAGTGATTCATTTGTTCAGAATAAAAGGAGGCCATTAAATAGGAAAAATAATTTTCCAACATGCGTTTTCCAAAATCTTACGAGAAATATGGACTTAATTCATCCACTTACTGAGGGGTTTTGCTAGCCTCCTCAGTCTTGCTTTAAACTTAGAGTATACTATACTTTGAGCTATCTTCATATGATATATCGTGATCAGTAAAAACTAATAATATTTATGGGTCTCATGAGAGCGACATGTGCTTGATACGCATCTGATAGTTGACTATTTCAAACACGGACTTGTTATGGAGCCAGGAAGACTCAAAAATTTTCGAGATAATTTTTCCATTTGTCTTTGGAGGACATTTTAACCACAAAATGTGTGCTTCCTTTTTTGTGATTTTTTTTTTTTTCTTAAATACCTCACTTGTGCCTGTATTTACCTTCTTGGTAAATATATAACCTACTTGGTAGGCCATTCACAATTAATTTTGTAAACATAACAATATGTATGACAGATGCAGTTTTTGACCACGCAAACTGGAGCTGAGTGTTGGATTTCCTTCAACTGCAAAGCTTTGATTTCATGGCATTAATTGGTGCATCTTAATGATAATCTATTCCTTTATAAAAACAATGTTAGCATATTGCTGGATAATAGAAAAAGACTAACGGAACCTAAATGTCACCAATGATAAACTTTTTTCAATGTGGGGAAATAAGGTAATTAGTTTACTTTCATATACTCCCTCTTATATCATGTTCAGGAAGTAAAGGAGGAAAACTTAATCTTCTCGTCTAATGCATAAAGTAAATCAGGAATAAAACTAAGGTGCTTGAGCAGAATGTTTAAAGAATGTCAAGCTCAGTGGAATGAAGGTAGTGCTAACAACATTGATCTTTATTTTGACAGTATTACTTCTTATTGCTCAACAGCCCTGGGGCTTTGCAAAAATCCTTTGTTTTTTTTTTTCTTCTTTCCTCTTCCATCATCCCCTCTCACTGGTGCAATATTCCAGTTGTTATTCCTCTAGAAGTGAGTTGTGGTGGGCTGCCCCTGGCCAGCAGCTAAGCACCCATGCAGCTGCTCACTCATTTGCCACCTCCAGCAGTACAGGAGAGAGGATAGGAAGAGAAAAAGCAAGAAAAATTGCGGTCAAGATAAGGACAGTTTAATAAGTGAAGGAAAGAGGAGAGACGAAAAAACAAATTATGTAAAGGCAATCATTCATCACCTCCCATAAGGAGACTGATAACCAGCCAGTCTACGAGTAGCAGGTACCTTGGAAGACAAAAACCCTGAGGTTTTTTTATTGTTAAGCAACGTTACATGGTATGGAATATCCCTTTGGCCAATTCAGTTCATCTACCTACAGGCTGAGGGGTGGGAAGGGTGGCAGAGTGAGAAAAAGAGAAAGCCTTGATGCTGTGCAAACACTGCTCAGCACTAGCCAAACCAGCACTGTTTTAATTACAAATCTGAAACGCAACAGTCTATGGGCAGCTATGAAGAAGGTTAATTCCATCCCTGCCAGGCCCAGTACAAGAGTGCAATTAAAGAACAGATTCCTTTTTCTTTTAAAAACATCTTTGTTCATCTTGTTCCTTTCATTTTCACAAAAAAACCCCAAAGTCTGGTTTTCTCTGCTTCCATAAGCTACCTGCAAGGCTGTTGCTAAGGTTTCCACCATCCCTTCTGCTCCAGTGAGAGGAGAAGGATCACAGTACAAGCTCCTTTTCCACAGCAGCAGGTAGATAGTTTCACATGTTCTGATTATTTTTCTTGTAGGTACATGATAATCTTTTGGCCCCTGTCCGAACACTGTGTAACTTGGCAGTGTCTGATGGTTCTTTGACAGAGTCAAGGCTTTCATGGTAACAATCTAATTTTCCCACAGGGCACCTGTCAGTGCTGAGATAACCCTACACTTTAAAGGAATCCTAAAGTTAGGAAATGGTTCAGTGAATGTGCAGCACTCTTGATAGTCAATAATTATGAAGAAATAAGGGGGAAATAGTAGGACCTTTTTATTTGAATCCTGTCCAATGAGTGTCATTCCACCTGGGCTTGTTTTACCTTCCTCTCTCTGTGTAGGTTTGTTTGTTTGTTTTTTTCCCCCAGTCCTGCAATAGAAATAAGGTTGCATTAGAAACTGTTGTCTTTTGTAGCACTGGACTTGGAATTATGCCTGTTAATCAAACTTCACCTGAGCCAGTATAGCTTTCTGCATTTGTGTAAAAGCATGATACTCTATTGTGCAGAGAAGAAAACACCCAGCCTTGCAAAAGTTTTTCCTCATATCTGTTGATATTGCTGGATGTGCAAAGACCTGTATGTTCAGTTTATGTGTTCTCACTCTGAGAATGTGTGCGAACTCCATAAGTAACAGAGAAGAGTAACGTGTAGGTTGAACAATAGTTCAGAGTTTTCCGAACAGAGTTAAAGCACCTGGTGCTGAGGAAGGTACGAGTACATTGTAAGACAAGATGGGATTTAGTGCTTCTACCAATCACTGAAGTTACAGTAGCTATAGTACAAACAGATGCTCTTTCTCCCCCCTTCAGCTTTCAGAATTCTTTATAGTATGGAACAAAATGATCAAACTGCTGTTTATATTTTGCCTGTATTTCAGGTGGTTTGATTTGACAGCTATGTTTATCAGCTCCAAAGGCAGGCATGTTTTCAGCAGCTGAGATGCATATGTTGATAATAATAGTACACTAGTTCCTTTTGGGTTTTTTTTGTATTTCATTAGACTTTTTTTTAATCAGCTAAGTTTTGTATTCTAGTAAAAAATGTGAGGAAGTTTATGGTTGTTATTATTCTTTTTTTAATAGTAAGCTGATTAATCTCTTAGGAAAAGGTGGTCACATTTGGTCACAGCTTGCCGCGCAAAAGATTAGTTATGTGTAAGGTGATGGCTGTGATAGGAATTTGTAGACCTATTTATAGAGAAGCAAATTCTCACCCAACTATTTATGGACTCCTGGGTCTGTAAATGCAGAGTTTGAAATAATGGCTGTGAAAACAGCTCCTTCATGGACTTCTGCACAGTTTGTAGAAGGCAGTTTGAGTGTTGATAAAGTTTATTCATTTGCGTCTATAAGCATCAGATTAGATTGCATAATTATTTTCTTTTGGAAAGTCTGGAAAGCCTTTAGGCTTACAGACAAGCAGTTGGCCTCATTAAGATGGTATGTTGCAATGATGGTGACAGCTTTGCAGCAGGAGGAGGAAGTATTGTCTGCAACCAGATAGGAGCTTCCCCCTTGAGGGATATGTGACAGGCACAGCAATGTGAGGGATGTGACAGGGGCTGAAATATGCATACTGTGCTTAAGGAGACCAAAGCTCTGTCCAAAACTCATAGCAAACTTCTGACAAAAAAAAGATCTTTCAGAGAAGGATGTGGCAGCAGGGCAAGTAGAGCGTAGTCCTTCTAATAAATACATCTAACTTCTGCCAACCTGTGTCTTCAGGTGGTAGCCCGTCTGTGTGAATATGTACAGGTGCAGTGAATGATATTTAAAAGAAATAGGCACAAATTATTTTCATGTTGTAGTTTGCACCAGGGTAGTAGAAATGTGCTGGGACTAAAAGCAAGAAAAGTCAAGTGCTTGGGGTGCAGCCTATCCCACTCCCAAAATTGCTATCTTAGAGGTTTTGAGTGCGCTTCAGAAGACATTTGCACTGAATGGTTGCAGCTGTGTACCATTCCCGTTATATTTGCTGAGAAAAGGCTTTGCTGTGTATTAATAGAATATAATAAATTAAAAAGCAGATAAGACAGGTCTTTCATTTGGAATTTGGCATGAGGAAAAAACTAAAGTAAATGACTTCTATCTTTCCTTGCAACTAAAGCTTCTGTTGGTCGATGTGATCTGCAGGGAAGCTACAGTGGTATTTGCATTGGCTATATTCTTTTTCCACTTACCTTGGCTGCCTCCATAACAGACTCCATGCAAGAAAATGTTTCTTCCCTTTCTGGGGCTTGGAAACTTTAGGAAAGCTCTAACTCTAAAGTTGCCAATTTGTATGCTGCTTACTGTTACGTGTAGGATAGGTAGTAAGCTCCCACTTTCTTCTCTGCCTATGGTGAATTTTGTGTATTCCTATTGTAGAATAAGAGAAGGTGTTTAAGCATTTTCTAGATACGCTGCTCTATGGTTCCATTTTGCCCTTAGTTTCCAGGGAGAAACATTAAATGCAAATCATTTTTCTGTATTTGCAATAGGTCAAACTAATTTAGCTAAAGTTCACACCCATCAGCATAGAAGATTATTGTAAACACAATAAAATTCAAAGGTCATTTCTGTGACTGAAAGATCAAAGGTGCTTTCTGTGCTGTTTTAATCCACTTCAGAGAGTTGTAATGAGTTTAGGAAAGGGTGAAAGTCCCCCTTTCCCATGCCATTGTCCTTTACATAAGTCTATCGACTATTCACTGGTCTATCATTATAACATGTTCAATGGTGAATGAAGGAGAATCTGGCAAGGGGAACTTAGTTGGAGTATAAGACCTCCTGATGTATGCTGATTTTGTTGATATATTTCATCAGTTGAACAGTAGCAGCTTAGAAAGCAGAAGTCAGTCTTAGCCCTGATTGTGAAGCCTGAATACTTACAGCCCATTACAAAACCAAATGCCGATCTTCGGAGTCAGCTTGCAAAACCGTTGTGCTTTACACAGTTTCAAAAATAATCTTGAATAACAGTTCTTAAGTTGTTTCCTGGTGCTTAAAGAGGACTATGCCTTCCTTGGTTTCTGAAAATGTTAATATTGCGAGGTTTTCCTTTTACCTAGCAGTCAGAGTATTTGCTATGCAGCTGGTTTAGCCCAGCTGGGCCCTTTTGAATCAACATCAATTGAGGTTATTAGGCCATGACACTACTCTTAGGCTAAAGAAGTGGCCTGAATTGTGAATAGATTTGGCTCACTACCTGCAGGTAATGGTTTCTTTAGAAATCATGGTTTGCAGTACAGATAATCAGAAAATCCTACCCAGGATTCACTGGTCAGCAGTTTGATAGTACCATAAATGAAGATGACTTGTTGATATAATACATAATGTAATAATTTTTTTTTATCCTGTCCTGAACCGATCATTTGCTCTCTAGTTATTGTGGATGCTGTTTGCTGAGGTCTGGTAGCTGATCAGAGCCATGGAATGAGAGAGGGATGTGGTATTTTGGTTATGAGGCTGGTGAGGTATGCACTGATTCTCAGCTCTTCCAATGTTTCTGCCTGAAAATAAACGTTTTGTATTATTTCGTTCGACTCTGCTACAGATACTACACATGTTCGGTTTCCATTTCTTTTTCAAAGTTAACAAAATTACAGCTATGGAGCTATAGAGAGGCCAAGGTAGCACTCACCCACCCCCCAAAAAAAAACCAAACCCCAAAACCAAACCAACCAAAAAACCACCAAAACACCCAACTAAAACCCAGCAATAACAAAAACAAAACCACAGACCTTGTCTGGAGTGAAAGGAAAAATACCCTTTCATTAAAGCCCTGAAACTTCTTCCAAGCTGATCTAACTCACTGATGAATGACTTTGACTACGCAGTCATATGTAGATTAAGAGGGAAATTCAGTTCCTTGTCTAGAAAGGTTGCTTCAGCATGTGACTCTTCCAACTAGCAAAATGCTAGTCTGAAATTGCCCCATTCAACTGATTAAGTCCATTGCAAAGAAACTAGCAATGTTTCCACGGAAAAACACAGACAGACTCCATCAATAAGCTTTCTGAGCTTTATGGTACTACCCAATAGGGAATTACCCCCTGAGCGGATGAGGCAATTAATCTCTTTCTATCCCTTTACTTGGAGACTTCTGGCTGCAGTGCACAAAGCCCTTTAAACGCAATAAAAAGAGTCGTTCCCCAACTGCTTCTACAGAAATTTATAGGATATTGTCCACACAAAGACAATTTCCAGCAGAATGTCTCTTTTCACCGGTGGCCTTTGGAAATTGCAAGAACCACAAACCATGCACCTACATATGCCCTGGGCTGCTCTATGAATACAGCACCTTAGGATGCTGCAAGAATGGGATGTGAGATACTACATTATATTCTGATTATTATCCAAGACAGATCCTGAAAGTATGAAATGAGGATGGCAGTAAATGTGACAGCTTAACAACAACAGGATTTGATTTCACATTAATTTATCTCTTGTGGAGAACAGATAAATTGTTTTTTAGACACATCTGTATTCCTCACAGAAAACCATTTCAAGTTGAAAGAAAGTTTGGATGCCAGGAAGAAGATCATTAAGTGTGATAAATGCATCTCTGAATGATCTTAGCGTGCCTGCTAAAGGGAAGAATTTCAGGGAAGACTGGCAGAAATTAAAAGTTTTCAGCTCTGAAAAGTTTCTTGTTGGTAATACCAGCAGCAACCTACGTGTTTCAGAGCTATCAATGGAAAAGCTGGAAATTATTTCCTCTGATGCTATAACCCTTTCTCTTTGGAAGGAAAATGGGCAAGTGGATTCTGCTGTGATTAGAATTAAATGCTTAATTTAATTAGCATTAGCTTTGCAGGAAAGGATCCTGTGTAGGGTAGATAGATCAAACTTTACTGGAGTAGTTTTCATGTAGTATGTACTTGTCCTGCAACCCTGTTTAAATTAGCAGGTTAAAGCTTCTTATACTTCCTCTGAATTTTACATGTGAAAAGAAAAAGACACTTAAAAGCAAGAGAAGATACTCAGATTATATTTTATGTTTATTTATGTATTGTTCCCCAATGGGCATTTAGCTCCAGTTAGCTTCATGAAGCCTCATGTACCATAGGAGTATTCTGCACTGTACTGCAGTGTGCTTGGAGAGAATCTTCCATGTTAGTCTTCCAGATGTTTTCTGGATCACAGATGGAGCAGGAAGTTCTCAATTAACAGGTAGTGTTTTGTGTCCCATGGGTGCAATTTCACTTATCTGAGTTACATCAATGATGCCAAAGGCAAATATAAACAAAGGGAATGACTTCAGGCCGACTCCTCTTAGATGGGAATTATCATTGCTTTCTTCAAAAAGCACGCTAAATACCACTTATTTCACCTAATAAGGGTTGTAAAGCTCGTAAAGTTGCAGAAAAATGTTTCAGCCCATGAAAGTGGAAAGCAGAAAATATCTAATCTTCAACCATAACTATCATAAGTATATCATTCCCTTGTGCTGGAAGCTGAAATACAGCTTTTCTGCTAAATATTGCTGATCTTATATTAGACTGTGGATGTTGTTTTAGGTCTTTTGATGCACTTGTTAAGCTATTATGCATAGTTAACTTGTTTTTCCCCCTTCTTCCAAAGTTATAGGCAATTTGAAAGGCTTCTTTGATAATTATTATGGCATGTTGGGTGGGAGGGTAGGGGGAATCTGTATAATAGTGTTTTCTTTCAGTTAGTGCATATAGGTGTAAAATATGCGAAGTGAGCAACTTTTAGCAAAGATAGAAGCAGCTTGTTACTCCTGGTCAGGGAGTACAAAATGAAGTATGTTCACATGTGGGCGCTGCTTGTGCATGGCAGAGGTGGCCTGTGTGCAGTGTGTTCTGAAAGCACAGAGTTTGTCTGGCTCCATGCGGGCTGGGTTGTGCACTTATGACACATGCGGTCCGCTATAGACTCGCCCTGACACATGTCACGGTTGCTACTGTGATATGTGGCAGATGAAATGGAGCTGCTGCACCTGGAAACTCTGGTAACCAAAGTCTTCAGACTTCGGCAGCATAGGCAGAGCTTGCAGATGAAAGAAAACGCCTGGGGAAAGCCTCGATGTGCAGGAGCTACGTGTGGAATAATCCTATAGCTAGTGGGATGTGCCCCAAAAGAGAAAGTATATGCGAGAAAGCAATTAAAACAAACTAATAAAATATAATGCCAGTTGGTGCAACAAGTAATAATTTGGTATTTACAATCTGTTCTGGTGTTGTAAAACTCACTGGAGCGCAAGATATTTTCTGTAGCAGAGTCCAAGTAAAATGATGGTACTGATTGTAATTTCTGGGGCTGAGACTGCTTTCCTGGGGATATCTGACTCTCTGCTATTGTTTGCTCTTCCATGCTTCAGCCTTACAAAGTATCGTGGGAAGTACCACAGAGAGAAATTTACTACCTTTCAACTTTTTCCTGACCACTGTCATCTGTCAGAACAATAGAAGAAAGATGATGAAATTTAAATGGAAAACTTAAAATTGACAATTTTACTTACATCTGTCTTCCATCGTGTTTTCCACGCCAGGCATGGCTCTTTCCCTGCTGAATAAAGTCAGATTAAATTATTTTTAACAAGATGTGGTTTTTAAATATGATTCTTAGTCTGAAGCTAATTTAATAGAGCATCCTCGCTAATTTTGTGGAAGCTCTTTTTGTCGTTAGCATTGTTCTTTGGAGGGATAGCCAACAGTAGTAACAGATTAAAAAAAAAAATCTCAGTATAAATAACAATAAATTGAAATAGCTGATCTGGTAAATTCACTTGGAAAGTTAGGTTTTCCAAGTTCATCTGACGTGCAACCTCTTAAATAACCTTTTGCTTTTTAAATGTTAATAGCTGTTCTTTAAGTGAGTTTGAGATAAACGGATTTCTTCACTTTTTAAAAAGAAAAACTTTGGTCTTTAAGTTCTAATGTAGGCTGTTGATCAATTTTTCTTCCTCTGGGACCTTCATTTTAATAAACCTACTCATTTTATAGAACTTAATTTAGAAAAGAGAGAAGTCTCTTGTGAATAACTGCATCTCTTGTTTGTCAGTGTGGTTTGAAACTATGTTTAGGTTGAGTTTGTTTGCTTTTCCATTGGCTTTAATGAGAAAGGAGTGTATGCTCAAAATTTCTCACATCCCTAAAGTTACACCTCATAATATACGTACAGAATGTCTAAGTGATTTTCATGCGTTACTGACCAGAACAAGATTCAAATTTTTTTTTTTTTTAAAGAGAAAATGAACTTATGACAGAAGAGCCCTACCCATTACTTTTATTCTTCAGCAAATCGTTTCATTAAGAATATCTGCTGTTTGCAGTTCAGACTCAGGGTACCCCTGATCGACTTGTTTGAAATTATACTGAATTGACGGATTAAATCGTTGGGGAGAAGAAAGCTAATTTAGTGTGAGAGAACCTTGAGAAAACGTTGAAATATTTATCGAAATTTCTACTCAAACTATCTTATCTTTGGCTTTATAAACTTTAGTTTTAAGTTTAAAAACCCCAAAATCTCTGGAATAGAGAGAGAGTACATGTGCTCTAGGAGTTTGTTGAAGGAAAGCAGAGGTAAAAATATCTCCCAGCTATCATGTGTAAAGCCAGGAGGGAATGTTTAAAAAGGACAGGAAAGCTGTGGAGGTGTACTTACTGAATATTTCACAGAGTGAATGACATGAAAAAACAAATTAACGTTGTTCAGGACTCATTTGTAGATGCATGCTACCAGTCATCTAGGTATGTTTTCAGATTTTAATGAAGTTTTTTCTGCTGGGAAAAAATGTGTGACAAACAGTAGACAGTGAACGCAGGTTAATGTTAGCTATGGTCAGGGACATTTCACATCTCTCTGCCCTGTACACTAAGGAGCCGTGTGTGATGGTGTTTCAAAAGTGATGTCTTCTGTCAGTAACCAAGAAAGGAAGCATTTAGTTGGTTGATGTTTTGCAGTCAGTAAAATTAATCTAGATCTTCTATTTAAAATACTGTCAAGGTTTGAAGCTGGTCTGTCTCTTAAACGAACGACAGATGCTCTCTGTTAACTCCCTCCCTCCCCAAAATGGAGGGGAAAGAGAAAAGGGAAAGAGACTTATGGGTTGGAAAAAAAGTTAAAACAGCTTTAATCTAACTACAATAATAATGTATTATAATAATAGAAAACATAATAATGAAATATATACAAATACATACAAAACCAATATCAAGCTCCCCCCTCACCGATGACGAATATGTCACCCGGACACTGTGGGGCATGCCCCCAGAAAGTCCTGGACAGTACTCAGCAGCAGGTGGGAAATGGATTCAGGAATGCACGGATCAGGATTGAAGGCAGAAGAATCAGACAGAGTCCTCCTTGGACGCCAGCCATAGAAGAAGAGAGCGAGACCCTCGTGATTCCTCAGCTTTATACCGAGTATGACGCATATGGGATGGAATACTCCCTTTGGTCAGGTTTGGGTCACCTGTCCGACCCGCTCCTCCCCACCGCAGGGTCGCAGGTGTGACCACTTCTCTGCTCTTTCATTTCCGGCACATAAGACAGTCAGCAGAAACAAGCATCGACCTTGGTCTCCACAGGAATAACTGTAAGCAAGGGCCTTTCTGCATACCATTGCTTCTGATGTTCCAGCACTGACTATAAACACTGAGCCTTGTCACTGCTAGAAGCTGCTACTGTCTGGAAAAACATGCAGTTAATTTCAGAGAGTGCAGCTTCTCAGAACAGAGTCAACTAAAAAGCAAATTCACTAAAAGAAAATTGGTTCTGTCCTAGCCCAAACCAGGACAAATAGGTAGGGGACAACTTGAGAACCACTGATGCCTCTTTTTCTGAGGGGCGTGGATAACCAAAGCACTGTGCTAAAACTTTCTGAGCAAGCCACTGCTTGTGAAGACTGTTGTGTCTTCCAGCATCTGCTGCCATACTTAATTTCTCAAGTGATTTTTCCTGGCAAGGGTGAAATAATTCATTAAAAATAGATTAATGTCATAGCATTCAATTTAACCATTTATTCTGTGCTAAGTACAAGGTGGATGACTGCGTTTTGTCTTTAAAAATTATCAAAAATAGTATTTTGAAAGAAGAATCCTGCTGTATACTTAACGTGAAAACTGAACAGCATATGACCTCTATTTTCATGTTATATGGACATGAATGAAGGGATTATATGACTTTTATTTTATATATGCTGTTTTACAAATTTACTGTTTCACTAAAGTTGTGATATGGAGTAATGATATATAGTTATATATATTAAAACCATACAGTAATTCTCAAAATATGATTGACAGCATGGGGGTATTAAAGCAGGCTGTGCAAGAAGATACTGAGAGACAATTATATTATTGCAGGTTATTTAAAATAAAAAAAATTAGTAAAGGCATATGGTGCCTGAGGGTAATTCATCAACAATTTAATGGTTTCACTAGCAGCATAGATTTGTGATTTTTGAGTTACATATTGAAAAATATTGACATCAGTAGTATCCAGAACAGACTCATGAACTTAACCTTGAATGCTGAGCTATCTTTATGAACTTCTATGCCATTTCTCTACTTGCCTATGAATTTCCTTCATCATTTAAGCCCTAAATTGAGCATGTGTTTAGATCTGTCATGTGTGACAGGGTGAGAGATTTTTTTTTTGTGCCTTATTTCCTCAGTAAGGTGAAAGTGTCATCTGTATGCCTGCCTCAAATCTCAAACTCGTGACTTCCTGCATTGCTTTGATGATTCCACACCTGTGAATTTGGCCTTCCAAATTTTGACTTACGGTAATTGCTGTGAAATCCTGGCAATAATTTATGTATTCAAATTGCCTTACAGTCTCACCTTGTGCCACCTCATTGTCTGTCTCCTGACCATCATGAAATTCAAGAAATTTCCCATGGATCTGTTTTGTGGGTGATTTTGCTGCTTTAAAGCAAATAGCAGGTCCTAGGAGAAATCCAATCCTTGAGCCACTTGCATTACTTTTTTTTTTTTGAACCAGACAAGAAATAACAAAATTATTTCTTCATCAAAGTGAAATGTTGCTTGCTCCCACTGGTGTTCTAAATGGGCTTTGATTAGCAAGTTCATATCCTCCATTCTCTCACAAGTTGCTGCTCACCTGCAAGAAATTTTTGCCCCTTTTTCAATCCTCTTTCTTAGCTCTTGCTTGTTTTCCTTTCTTTGTGTGACAACTGCTATGGCTTTGTCCTTCACCAATGACTGGAAGGACGTCTTTCCATATGCCAACAAAGCATGATGACCTACTACTGGTAAATTTTAGAGCAAACAATCCTGACTGCTGTGGTGCCAACTACGGCATTCAAAGGAAGCAAGGAGAATGTTAAATCAATTGCAAAATGTACGTGTGAAGACATTCATTGTAGTAATTCAGAGTTATTCTGATAAAATTTTGTTTACATAAAGGTCAGTTGGAAATGGTTGCAGTTTTGATGAAACATGAAGGAAGAGGAAAGGTGGCTTGTTTTGGTAGTGAGAAAATGGGTCAAAACTTCTCCCTGGAATTTCAGTAAGTTAAGTATATTTCTGGGTATCTGATATGTCTTGCCCTCTCAAATGCCAAAGTGGCTTTTAATTGCTGTACATCTTTGTGAATGCAGCTGTGTTATGCTGTGAGTACCTTTCTGGTTTTTACAAGAGTTTTACTCTCACATCCACAGTCTGTTCCAAACACAAATGGCAAGGCAGGAACTTTTTTAGTATTCAAATCTTTCCTGTAAACTCCATTTTACATAGGTATCCATGAAAAATTAACTTCGACTCATCCTGGCTTGTAAATATTTGGATTATGTGGTTGTAATCTCTTTATACAATAAAAGTGTTTAGTGCTATTATTTGTTCTGGTCAATTATATTACCTCATCAGGTTTTTTTATACATGCTGTTTATACTGGTGATAGGGAAGCAAAAAGTAAAACAATGCATTCCAAATAAAGTCAGGGTGACTTGAAGGGAAAAGCTGCACAGTCATGCTGATGCAGCAGAGTAGTGTACACCCAGCATTATGGATTGTGGGTGGCAGCGTACAAGACCTCACATCAGTCTTCAGGAACAAACAGATCTGATGCTTTTAAATAGTCAGGTGTCTTCCTGTGGTGATTTATTTTGTTGGAACCGCAGGTTTTGACCAGAAATGGAGGATTAAAGTCAGGGTGTTCTGGTGTTGTAGGAAGAGAAGACACCTGTAGGTCATAACTATTTGACCAAAGGAGAGTGTAAAGTACAGGATCATTTGGATTGATCACCTCTCCAGGTTGTTATCCTGATGAACATCAGAGGCACTCAAACATTCACAGGAGAAGGTGGCAGAGAGGTCAGAGCTGAGGCACATGATCTGGAGCTGGAATTTCTGTATTTAATTCCTGTCTGTGAAATAGCTCCAGCATGACCGTGAAGTGCTCATTCGCTGGTTGTGCTGTGTGTCCTGGAATGAAGAGATAGCAGTAATAGCTGCTTTTCAGGATACGTTCAAAGCTAAATTTCTAGGTGTTTGCATCAACCATCATGATAATAAGCAGCTCACTGCAAGAATAACTAATTCTGCTGATAACTTGTGCAGAAAGAAGGAGCGATTAAACAAATCTAACTGCAATGATGCATCTGCAGTTACATCTCAGCTAAGAATTGTGTCTTGAACTTCACATTTGTAAAGACTGTCTTTGTTTATAGTATTTGTTTCTGTGAAGCTGCACACGTTGCTGCAGCTTTAATTGCTTAATAATTTGAGGGTGCTCATTTATTTGTACAATTACCTTTTCTTCCTTCCTTGGTGTAATTACAAGAATGTTGAGATATTATTCCTTTAAAGTAATCCTTGTCAGACAACATTATCTTAGTGTTTCTGTTGTTCAGGAAGTACTCTTTTTAAAAAGACTTTTTAAGACTTTAAAGGCATGTTAAAGATTGTGTTAACATACTAGGAATAAGGATTTTGACAAAGTTATTTAACACACCTGATATCTATGTTTCTATTATCTGGTACACGTCTTCAGCAACCAACAACTGTAAGAAATGCAGTGTATTGTCATAGATGACCAATACATCTATAGCCTCCTCAGTCATGGGAAGAGAACATCTTGACAACATGCTACTTTTTTATTTCACAGTAGTGCAGAGGCATGCGCTGGAAAGGCCATAACTGTCCTTCCTTCATGTTTACCTGCCTGTTTAACACCCCACTTTATAGTTCTTTACCTAACATCCTACAAAATTACTACACTTCTAAATCTTTCTTTTTGACTCTGAGCAGAACCGATGAGAACAAACTGCTATCTCTACAGCAACTTTAAATCTCCAGCATTGCTATATATGCAATCTCTGCTCAGCCCTATTTTAGACTGTTTGTAGTGCATAGCTGTTTTTTTTTTAGGGAAAATCTTAGACATGCATGCATCTCTGAAGATCATCAAATATGCTCTCATTTCCATGTTGTCCACAGTGAGAGGAATTTACCACATCTACACACACACGCACATGTGTATATAAATATATTTTTATACATTTTTGATGCAGAAACTTCTTATTGATTTCTGCATCTAATTAGGCAAAAATTAGATGAAGAAATCTTTGAGTAGTAAAACAAATGAAAGCTTTCTTTTACAGTTTATTGTATGCGTGCTAGCTGCAGTAATCTAGTATCATTTACAATTTCTTCCTTGCTCCTTTCCTTGCACCACCCTTTGTTCACCTCTTCAATGAATCTCTGTAGTCTTCATTTATACCATCTAATCCCACAATTACCTTCCATGTCCTTGCTACAGTATTTTCAGCTCTTTTTCTTACCTGCTTTAGCGTGAGGTACTGACTGCAAGAGACAGTAAGTGCTGTGGCTTTTCAAAGCAATATAGTTGCCAGTTGATCAAATGTTCTCTGCTGTCTGCAACCACAAAGGCTAGCTAGAACAAATAATATCATTGCTTGTCCTCCTACTGGAAACCTTAAACTTAAATTTCCACACCTTTCTGAAATTTGATGGAAATTGCTGAGTTTTAATAAAGGTACCGACAACTGCGGTCATGCAAGTCTCACTTCCAGAGAATCAAGCTAACATTTGAAGTTTTTACTGTCAAAGCTGAAACGTTTAGGAGAATCAGATTTACTGGTGAAGTTAGAGATGATGAAAGCAGTGTTACGAGAAAGGTAATGAAGCGGGTGGGGTTTTTCGGGGGTTTGGGGTTTGTAGCCAGCTAGCATCAAACTATACTGAACGAAATATAGAAGGCAAATGTAATCTGACGGTAGACCAACGAGCCAAGTATGACTGAATTGTCATGGACCTGTAGGAATGTGCTTTCTTGACCTTGATCACTGTCTCCCTGACAAATGGGTAGTTTTAAAGTCAGCTGAAGACAAGAAGAGTCCCATAAATTATCAAATCCTTTTTATAGTGGAAAATGATATTAAAAATATTTGAAATCTGTTCTACTATAGTATGTACACTGTAAGAACGCTGTAGGTAGGATAAGATATGTATCTGTAAGGTTATGTAGGTGATAGAAGACTCTAGACTAAAGATTCCAAGTGAAAGATTTATGTGATGTTTGATATGGTTGCGATGTGTAAATCTAAGTAGAAGCATAGAACTATGTGAGCTGGAAGGCAATTCTGGAAATTATTTGGTACAAATTGCTTGTTCAGAGCAGAGCCAGCTCCAGAGTTAAATCACACTTCAAAGTGCTTCCATGCCAGCACTTGTGAGCAAAAGGTAACGGCCCTCCTTTGCTAGGAAATCCACTGGAAGGAATGCAGAAAGTGAAAATGGAAGAGTTTTCTTATCTCATTACTTCTGGAGAAAACAAAATAATTGAGAAACTACCTATTTTCAGTTGAACAGGCAGCTATTTGTTTAATAATTTCAGCAGATCCTGGAATCTCTCATGTGGTTAAAGCAAAACTGTTCAATGGTGAGTCTGTATTGTTTGTTTTGGCCTCCAGATCAGCTGTTTTGTAGGCATTCAGATTCTTGGACCATTTTCTTTGCTGTAAATCACTGTGAGGCTAATGGTCCACAAACTGAGAAGTTTCATTTTTGTCCAAGATGGCTCTTACTGTCTTGAGCATGTTTGTCTCAATGTGAGTTAAAAGAAGGTCAAGAGAAGGGGCTCTAAGAAGGGGAGACGACCTTTTCAATGAAATAATATGAAATATGAAAAAATGAAACAATAAATATGAAAGCACATTATTTATGTTAAGATCTCCTTCCTCTTGCAGTCATTCTTTAGAGCTGCAAGGTATTAATATACTACCCTAGTCATAAAGTATAGCCAGTACTCCCTATACATAGGAAACCTGTGTATACCCTTTTGGAGAATGCATGAAATATGTCTTATTCCTCCTTCAAGAGCAATAAAGCAGCTTGATGTGCTGTTTTGGCTGGAAGAAATCTTAATATAACCCCCTCTACATCTCATTAATACCAATACAGGGTTCCCAAGGGAGGGGGCAGCTTAATTATGACAATCCCTAAGTCTTGGATGCAGTGACTCCGTAGAAATCTCTTTGCTCTGAAAAACTAGATTGTTAAAAAGAAACTATTATTTCTATGTGTCAATTTTGTTTAGGAAAACAGAAATTAAATGTTAACATGCACCTAAGATACATTGTTTGTGGAAATACTAATTCAGAGCTATTTGCTAGCAAAGAATTTTTTAGGAAGTTTTTTTTTGCAAAATTTCCTGTGTATACAGAGGAAGGGGTTTGGCAGTACCAGGTTTCCAATGGGTTTTTTTTAAGCATCCTCACTCTTTGATGCACTTTCCTTTGAAATCTACATTGGAAGTTGAGTGGTTGATTATTTTGCATTTGAGCATGTACATTATTGCTTTTAGACAGTTTTAGACAGCTTTTAGTGCTGCAAAGTAATTTTGCATAAAAAAGTCTAAATTTATGGAGATTGTAATGTTTTTTCTTTACCACCTAGCAAACTTGTCTTCTGTAAATATTCTGTGTGAATGGGGCTTGCTACGACTGCAGATGTGGTAAATCCGTCAGAGCATGAAGAGTGACAAACTTTTTTCTGTACTGTTTCTGCCAGAAAAATCTGTTTTTCAAAGTTCACATAATGTCCTACTTATAGTGCATTCAGTCTCTAGAAAAAATGGCTTTGTTGCTTGGCTGGAGCTTTTAAGCATCTTTAGACCTTGTGACTTTGCTGATTCCCACTGGGGTAAGTTTGAGCACATTCCTCTTTTTTTTTTTTGGTCATCAAGGCTAGGAGTTGATAGCGTAACCACCAGCACCTTGTCTATTCAGAACAGGCATGTGTGATGAAGTAAGACAAAGAAAATGTGAAATTATCTACCGGTTCTCTGTTACTTTATATTTCTGAGTGAAGTATAATCGTTTTAGTGATGGAAGCATTTTTGGTTTCCTTCTCAGAAAGTTTTGCTTTCTGTTGGGAGTCACTGAGCAAAGCATTTTATTTCATAAGTGGTTGCATGCCTGGTGAGTAGTGCAGCTACAGAACTGCAAAGCCTAAGCAGATAGGCAGCAATTACATATGTTTTCTGCAATGGGGTAGAAAACTGAATTTGAAGGGTTTAGACATACAGTATAGATAGGCAGAATATTTATTTAAAGCTCCTGTACTTGCTATGTGGTTCTTGGAGAGTATTGGCATCACAAAGTAGAATTTAAAGCATCAGATTACTGAATACTGAGCTGTATTACACCGCTACGCTTCAGTATGTGGTTGTAAAGAACTAGTCAAAAAGGAAAATAATGAGATAGAACAGCCTTGTAATCCCCTGAAAGAGCCTCTGTAGTCCCCCAAAGCTCAGCCTGAAGTTTTGAGATGATTTTTTTCTGCCAGCTCAAAAGCTACACCTCAAGCTTCTCAAAGGCCCGGGCTTTTTATTTAAGAGAAATAATTAGGGTTCGTTCAGCTCTTTAAAAATGAAACTGAAGGAAATCAATGATATCCCTTTTTTTTTGTGCAGTAGCTTAATGGTTCAGGGTATAAACCAAGGAATATCACTCCAGGTAAATGCCATTTTGTGTCTCTTGTAGCACAAATTTTCAATGTTATGAGACAGAACATACCAGTCCTTAAATTTAAAGATGTAAAATACATTTGAAAATGAAAGTCAAATAAAGGCTACTGGATAATACCATTTATTGTTATCATATGGGAGGGAACAAACCTGTTGTGAAAATGGACTTAAATGTCTGTATTCTCTTCTCATTGCCTGTACATTCTATTGATTTTTGCCTGAAATAGTTTCTCATTACACTTTTGCGCATCCTAGTGAGCTGACTAAGTATTTTTAATCAATTCTCACTGAAAATAACATAATATAAATAATGTGAAGTTTTGTTCTTTGGGAGAATTGTGAGAGTTGTGCCGTATCAGTGCAGTTCTGTGATTGAGGTGCCCGAATGCTGACGTCTCACTCTTCCTATCACACAGAAGAGACATGCTTTTGGAAACTTGGAGGTAAAGCATCATTTCAGTGTAAGTAAAATCCCACAGAACATAATTGGTTAACTTTTATGATAGTTTATCAGTGAAATAGATATTTCCCTATTTATTACCTCCCCCCAATTAAAGTATTTTTACAAGAATATTTGAAAATTATGTCTGACTTCCAGATGTTATCAGCCGAGCAATAGCTAATGAAATGATATAACCAGAGCTCAGCACGTTTACATATTAAAGTTTTATGACTTTTTTTTTTTAATAACAATTCAGCCATTCCTCCTCAGAACTAGAGATCAATTTTGTCTTTTCTTTGATAAGACAGTAGTGTTATTTGAGAGTAAAGGTAGCTACTTAGAAACAGGCGTTGTAAGTAAGTGCTGCATGAACATGCTAGACCTCTCATAAGTTCAGGTGTTCAAAAAGTTAACAATTTGTGAATTCTTTTTTTTTATAAAACATTTAAAAGAAACTGAATATTTTTAAGATTCGACATTAATACTGGACTGGAGAAATAAAGGGGTAGTTGGCAGGATAAAAATATTTATGACAAGGAGAAGCAGCCTTAATTGCAAATTGCTGAACTGTGGTGGTGCCCTCCTTCTACAGTGTCCTTACTCTGTAGTAGATATATTCAGTATTATGAATGGTGTTAGAACTAAGCAAATGAGTTTCACTAGGGGGTTTAATCCAACAAAATTTGCCTTGGTTATCTGCACTGGAACAGTCTGTATACAGATGAAGTCTTTTACAACTAGAATATTTTTTATTTCATGCACCCATACTTTCGCATGTATATTGTGTTTATTCGTTATTTTCAGATAATATTCCCTGTTAACAATTGAGCTGTATGATAAAGCTGTATATTATATGGTGTTTTTCTGTTCTTCCATGATATGTAGGAACGTTGAATTTCCGATAACATACATGGCAGAATCCAGAGCTTACTCTCAGCCGCCTGCAAATCACATTGTAACAACACTGCATTGTAACCAGACAAGATACTATCAAACCAAAGTTAACAGTGGATGATGCATTAAAACTCAATGTACTGTAAGTAATCAAATCCCGAAGAAAAACATTTGATACAGCTGTCCAGTGTGCCTGAAATATCTACTCAGTAGAACAATCAGTTTTAAGAGGATTTAAAACCAACTATTAAAATTCGGCAATACCAAGTGAACAGAACTTCCTGCAGGCAGGAAGGCAGGTGGCAGTGCTGTCCAGTACCGGAGGGCTGGGTCGAATTTGTCTCTTTGCTGACTTTCATATATCTATGATTCTTTTATGAAGTTTTAGTACTCATTTTTCTTTCTCACACAGTAACTGTATAAATTGTGAATACTGCTTTTATAAAGTGTGCTGGACTCTGTCAGAGACCCATTTAAATGGGTGCAAGAGTTGCACCTCAGCTGAACACTACATAGATTTATTATTTTTTTTTTTAATGAGAAGTTATTTTCTGAACCATTAAGCTGAAAGAGTGGAAGTATGTATCAGCTGGAAGGTAGAACTGTGATCTCAATGAAAAGGACGGGTCCACAGTGAAGAATGTGGCTGATTGATTGAATGTTGGGTCCATTGCCAATATATCAAAAATAACGAAAAGTAAAGAAATCAGGTATCTCTTAAAGTTTTCTGAAGGAAATACAAAAACCACATCATAAAGAAATAGCGTGAAGACTGCTAAAGAGAATTGTTAGGGCAAGAAAAGAGGGAATGCTTTTACCTTTGTGGATTATTTATAGGCGATTCAAAGAATAGGGGGAAAGCCCAGTAACACTGATGTTTTGTGTCTTTTTTATGTATCTGTGGATTCTGCTTTCTAGGTATTACAAGAGTGCCTGCAAAATGTTGAGTCAATGGTGTGTGAGAAACATAGTGAAGTACAAACTTGTAAGTGAAATTTGATCAGTGTATGATGTGATTTTCATAAATTTTGAAAGCTTAAATAATCTCTTGGTCTGGAAAAATGTGGTGATCGCTCCATGGTAGCTTAGTTTTCAATAATGTGAATCAAAAAAGAAAGTAACCTCCCATTTCCTCATATTAGTACCATGAAGTTAGCTTCTAACGTCAGAGTAGGTATTCCCAAAGAAAGGAAAAACTATTCAACTTCTGCATGGAAAAGTGTGATATAAGATAGATTTCTTATGATTCTCTGTATAGTCAGGCTCTGAAGAAACATGGTATTGCTGAGTTTGTTTTTACGACAAAAAAAATTACAAATCACAACTATAGGATATTTAGAATTATTTTTTTCCACTCCCTTCTTGGCAGGGATCAAAGTTGATAGGAGTTCTATGGATAAATATATAAAACTTCTGATTATGCCTCATTTCTTATTTCTATAATAGACATAATAATTATCTGGTGCACAAAGATCAGTGTATAAATGAAATAAAGGAATATTTTTTCTGTAGTTCTGTCTTTTAGCATGTTTTATCATAATACTGGATATGCATGATATCTAGCAATGTCTGTAATGCACCTTGTAAATGCATACAGGGCTAATGCACGTCTGTAGCATGGCACAGAGGCATGTTGCCATAGCAAGAGTTCTTACAGGCACGGTGCCACAGGCATGCATGCTGCCTCCAGCGTTATATGTACAGAGAGAATTTCAGAGTAGGTCTAGACAATGTAAGCGAGAAAACTTGCTAAAATTCATGGGGAAGTCAAGGCAATGGATGCTAGGCAAGTGGTGTTGTTGCTGCAGTGTAGATGCAATGTGACCTTTCCAAATTTTTTGCTCTATCACCCAGTGGTCAGAAACAAATTTAGAGAGATGGTGAAGATGTCAGGTCGATTACCTGAGGTCAGCTTGGTACTGCTTCTGGATGGTCCAAAGACCCATAAGTTTTTGAAAGGGTGATTTAAAGAAAGGCAGAGGGCAGGCTATCTCAGAAGCAAGTTGCAGGATAACTAGTGCAATAGGAGACCGTGCAGCCCTGGGAGACGGTGCTGCTCTTTTGGTACGGTCTCTGTATCAAGAAAGTCACAGTGCCAGACCATATTATATTTTTATGAAATGTGTGTGTCTGCAGGGGAAGGAGGAGTGTAGTGGAGAGTAAAAAAATGTGAGGTGGCGAATAAAAATAGCTACGTGAAAAAAAAATGGAGGAGATTTTTTTAATAGCTTATATAACAATACTAGGAATCTGTGTTATAAATGAGAGAAATAGTAATTTTCCATCTGTAATAAAAAAATTGACTTAGGTGTTATCACAGTCTGGTTGTATGGTTAACAGGACTGAAGCACTCAAAAACCCCCAAACTTCTGTTAAAACCAAAAGACACATTACCACGTTCAAGGAACTGACAAGTCAGAAGCATAAACGATCTTTAATTGCTTATGGAAAAATCTCGTAACAGATAATATTCAAGATGGATTATAATTTAGGGACTGCTTCAGGCCTCCAGTCTGCCTTATAATCACAGATTAAAGTTGGGTGAGAGGAAAAAAAGCTACGTAACTACAGCGCTTCTCTTCAGGTGGCAATGTTAGAAACTTCATACAGCTAATAACAAAACATGCTTGTCATGGTTTAAAGGTGGGCTGGCTGTTAAGCGAACGACAGACGCTCTTTGTTAACCCCCTCCCTCCCCAAAGTGGGGGGGGAAAGAGAAAAGGGAAAGAGACTTATGGGTTAGAAAAGTTAAACCAGCTTTAATCTAACTACAATAATAATGAGTAACAATAATAATGAAATATATACAAATATACAAATATGTACAAAACCGATATCGAGCTCCCCCCCACTGATGACGAATACGTCACCCGGACGCTGCGGGGCACGCCCCAGGAAAGTCCCGGACTGTACTCAGCAGCAGC
>VZSC01015759.1:60462-74948 GCA_013398225.1 Steatornis caripensis
CTCCTCCCCACCGCAGGGTCGCAAGGGTGACGACTTCTCTGCTCTTTCAGTTCCGGCGCACAAGAAAGTTAGCAGAAGCAAGCATCGACCTTGGTCTCCATAGGGATAACTATAAGCAAGGGCCTTTCTGCATACCATTGCTTCTGATGTTCCAGCACTGACTATAAACACCGAGCCTTATCACTGCTAGAAGCGGCTACTGTCTGGAAAAACATGCAGTTAATTCAGAGAGTGCAGCTTCTCAGAAGAGACTTAACTAAAAAGCAAAGTTACTAGAAGAAAATCGGTTCTGTCCTGGCCCAAAGCAGGACAATGCTTGACATTTTTAACTGCTCTAAAGCACACTTTCTATTTCCGTTTTGCATCCAACATGGCATAAAGCTACAGAGATCTGATCTTAGCAGATAAGGAGAAATTGATTTTCAGAACATGGAGTCACAAATAAGTAAGGAGAAATCATCAAGACTTGAACTCTGATGGCTTTAGTAAACAGAATAAAATCCAAACAAACAGTATATGTATTTGGAATTTCAAAGAGCTGCTCATCTAAAGCTGAAAACAATAGAGACCAATCACTTTGGACAGACTATTTAATGAGGAAAATGTGTGAATTATCTTTTAAAAATAAATATTTAAGAATGCTTTTTAGATATCCAAAAAGCCCCTGTCTTGTAACTGCCAATGAGGGCAAAGTAGTTGTAAAAGCTGTAATTATTTTTTTAATTGTAAACTGTTAACTAGACTAGCAAGAGTGCAACCTTGTTAGAAGACAAGTGAAGGCAGATGTAAATGAGAACTGTATATTAAGTGAAATAAAGGTGGTGCTTATGCTGAGTGCTATACATCAGGAGGTAAGAACTGCAGAAAAAAATGGAAGGAAACCAAAGTAAGTTGCACTTGCTTTAATCAGTAACCCCCTTTTTGATTTCATTCCAGAAGTCATAGGAGGGTTGAAAAAAGCAGAGCTTTAGATCATTAATATTGATTTTCATCAGTGTCTGAAATACTAAGCAAATATTAGGCTTGAATGTAAACAGTTAAAAATAAGATGATAGCGCTTTTAATCTAAAGTAGATCTTAGAAAAATAATGGAGTTACTCTGTTTTATGTAATCGCATGAAGGAAGTACCGGTCACAAACCAGTGTGATGGGAAGGAAGCTTTCAACTTTTCTTCTCTTATGTTGCTGACTCCGGATGAAAATCTTATTCCTTCATTGTCCTTTTTTTTTTTTTCTTTTGTGGCTGATTAAAAAACTGCTAAGGATAACACTGAATCACCAGAAGACTTCTGTGCTCCTCTGAATTTTCAGTCATTTCTAAGATTATTCCCAGCAACAGATGACTTCTGTTAGAGGAGCTGTGTCACCAGCTTTTCCTGAATGGGAGTCTGTGCCTACTTGAGAGGTTATCAAGAACAAAGAAGTGGATTTAAGCACTTTTATGCTTTGCTTTTATGAAGTCTGTTTTCTAATGATCTACCAGTTATGTTTTTTACATAAGAGAAGTAGGAAAAATATGTAAGCTTCATTCAAAATATACAAAATTAAAATACTTGAAGACTGAGTGGATAAAGAACTTTGAGAGCAAGATGAGACCTTTACCTACTACTGAAAGAAAAGCCAACAACAAAGATGGAGAAATTTTGGCCACTGAGAGAATGTTAAATAGTGAAAAAGAAATGTGAACTAGATAACATGGAGATTTGGGAAAACAGAAGATGTTCTACTGCACCTGAATATGAGGTTGGATATCCAGTAATAGACATTAGTCCATGGGTAAAAGTTCTTATCTTGTACTCAGAGAAAGGGTTACTCTGGAAGAGGCTTAATTCTCAGTAGTTACCAGTGTGACACAGGGATCAAAGGGACTAATCAGATCTTTTGATGTTCATCACAGAACTTCAGACAGAGCAGCAAGATTATATCTGGTGTTCTTTTAATGTCTAAAATACTGTGTCCACCTCTTGTGTAAGCAATTCGTAAAGCATTTTTGATAAAGTGGGAAGGGTGTGGAAGAAAATCAGTCAACTATGCATCCGTCACTACCTGCCACTCCAGGAAGAGCTTCAATGAGAAAAATGTCCACCAGAACAGAAAAGGCGTCTTTTAACCAGATAGCCTGTATTCAAGCAGCTTAGCTTATAAATATGGTGTTATTAGTGTTGGTTTTAACTGTAAATGTTAAGATTGCTGATGGAAGATGGGGATAGAAGAATAGGGGCTCTTTTTCCAGAAACAGACATTACTTGTCTGCTAGTGTGTACCCTAAAATCATTTTGCACTGATCCAATTTTTTTCTTTTTAACTATTAATTCTATTTTCCTTTCAGAAATAAGAGATTTTAATACTATCTTCTAGAAGTAATTTTCATTGAAACTTTCTGGGGAAGGAGTATGGTCACAATTCAGCATAAAGTAAATTGAATGACTACTATGAAAGAAATATTTGATTCTTTTGTCACATAATTCATGCTTAATGTTATAGATGTTGCCATGGTGACCTCAGAATTGATGTATTATGTTATATTTAGTGTTAATTTTCTTGCCTTTCATTTTCATTTAAAGGCCTTATGTCTATGGCTTGTTGGAAAGACCAAGTGTAGCAGTACTTTTGAGATCTTGGAGAACTGCTGTTTGTAGTCATCGGCAAGTTTTAGCAGGATTAATTTCAAGCCTCACATAAATAAAGTCTTACAATTATTGCATCAATCCACAGCAGATTTTAATGTTAAGAGATGCAGCCAATTTGCTGTAGACTAAACCTGAAGTCTGATGAGTTAATTAGACTTCCTAACCTGTTATCTTACCTTTCATAATTTATACCATAATCATATTCATCTAACTCAATTATATGGAAGTCACTGTGTGAATGTTTATGTTTTAAAAAAGGAGCAAAACGTGGCTGCAGTAAGACGTCTGTACACTCCTCAAGGTGCAAGTTCTTCAGCAAATGGTGCTGTAATTAAGAGGAGAATTCCATGTCTCTAGTAATTTGAGAAACTGCTTTTGTATTTACTAGAAATTCTGGGCACTGTTGCCCAAATAACAACAGCCTGTACTTAGAAAGACTGTATGCATTTAAAAACAAGAAATGTCTGGTATGTACAGGATGTGACTCATTGCCTAAGGTCTGCTTGTTGTTGAAGATGATGTTTGGGACTGGGATGTTTGAGCCTGCCTTAGTACTTCAGGCAAAAATCTCAGTCTGTAATGGCTAGAAATTAATGGCTGAAAATTTGAATGGATGCTAAGGATAACTCATTTTTCTTTTTCTTTATTTTTTTTTTAATCGCATCTATTAATCAAGGGTCCAACTTCAGGTTGAGTGCAACTGTAGATATTTGAGCAATTATCTGCAAACTGGGAGAATTCTCCTAGTAACTGGGAGTGAATATGTGGTGCTCAAGGTTGCCTCTATTTCCAGCCTTCACATCAGTAAATTCAAGACTGACCTGTGCTTACTAATTGTGTTAGCTATTTGGATCGTGTACTTGTAGGTGAAGGAATCTGCACCAGAATTCCTTAACGTACATTTTGAACTTTCCACCTCTTGCCAGTGTCATTTGAATTGTGCTTAGTTTCAATTTCAAGCATCTCATGTCATAAGACTGCATTTTGCCCAAGTTCCAAAGCAGCGTGAAAACTGCAAAATTTTATATAGTGGAAACAAGATTACTGTCCTCATGCTACTGTTGCTTAGTACTTATTTGACTAATTCAGCAAATAATAGCTGTGTAAATTCAGAGAAAATGTAGTTTTAGGGACTCAATAAAGTTGTTATATGCACCAGTTCTTTCCCTCTTCTTTCTCCTGCCACCTGCTTGCCTTTCTGAGTGATGAACCATCTCAGGTGGGACCGCATTGTATTTTTCCATGCTACAGATGCTGCCCCATGGCCAGGGAAGGTGAGGATGGGTTTCTGCCTTCTGTTGGTCATTGGAGGAGTTCTGAACCCCAAATCCAGGCTGCCTGTATTTCAAAGCCTATACAGTAACTTACATCAAGGTGAAATTAAGTAGCCTTTTTCTGAGCCTGCTAAGGTGTCAGACATCTTTTAGAAATGATGTCTGTTTCTTTATCATTGTTTGGATTTGATTTATTTGAATAAAGAAGAAATCTATTTTGAGCCTCTGGCGGAATTTGTGCTAGGAGTTTCTTTCACAGCTCAGGAAGGATTTCTAAGTCTTGATTGGAAGTTCTTACTATGAGAAAACATGACCTCTGGAGCATAAAAATAGTCTGTTGGTTGGTAGGTCCAGGAAGAACATCCATGCTGTTTGAAACTATTTCCGACTGTGCACTCTCTTTCTGGTGCAGTAGGATGATAACTCTAATCTGTGCATTGTAAGCACTTCAAATTTGTAAAGTATAGTGAGCTTGAATAACTCCTGTGTGGATTACAACCTGGAGGCTGTTGACAAAATGAGCTTTTCTATTGGCCTGTCAGAAAAAGCAGCTCTGGAGCAAGTAGAAGTGCACAATGTGTGTCCATGTTTGGGGACCATGCCTAATGCTGCCACAGTATCCCAATGATTTGTTTCCTGACTTCATGAGAGCTCTGAGGGAGGGGATGATGTGTTTTTTTGACAACTTAGCAATGCATGTGTCAATATCCCAGGACAATACACCTGATAAAAATGGAAATTTATTATAGAGAGACATTAGCAGGATTGGTTGTCTGCTGGTTGTTGTTAGACGTCTTGTAAATTAATATCTAATTTATTCTAACTTGAGTCTGGTGGTAAACTTGGAATCCCATAAGCACTGTGAGAGGTGAGCTGCCTATAGTAATAACGCTGGTCCAAATGAAATCTTCCACTATGACCTTTAGCATACACCTGTGCTAAAAAGAATAATGGGTTATTTGGTATAGAAAATAGATCTATATCTCATCTCTTGAAATCATTGCCATTATCTCAAGGAAGAAAAGAAATCAAAAGTCAAATAAAGGTAATAATTAATAATTTCCTGTTTTAAAATACTTTGCATGCCTGTAAACGTCTTCTCCATTTGTACAAACTAGGTAAATACAAAAAGGAAAATTGTCAAATAATCTATTCCTTGAAATTAATATTAATTTAAGGCATTATCCTATCAAACACTAAGTTCGGGTCCTTGTCTAGTTGTGATGGTCTATTCCTACAATCTTACTTCATCCTTTCAGCAGCTGCTCTTGTTTTGTGTATTTTGTACATAGCTTCTGTACTGCAACTATAGAATTTTTTGTGGTGTTTAACATTCAAAACTTGATCTCACATGAAAGCTTTTTAATGTAATTTGGATGGTTACTTTGATAGCAGAGATCCACATTTATTAATAAAAATAAAAGGAGGATGACTTATCTAAATTGCTTCTCTTTCATCACAGTTATGGAACACTTTAGAAACTGTCAGAAAACTTACTGTAAGACTAGTCATGCAGTATTAGCTTGATAAAAGGTTGTTTTCTACAAATGTCGTGGTTTAACCCCAGCTGGCAAGTAAGGCCCACCCATCCGCTCACTCACTCCCCTCACAGTGGGATGGGGGAGGGAATCGGAAAAGTAAAAGTGAAAAAACACATGGGTTGAGATAAAGACAGTTTAATAGGGAAAGCAAAAGCCATGTATGCAAGCAAAGCAAAACAAGGAATACATTCACCACTTCCCATCTGCAGTAGGTGCTCAGCCATCTCCAGGAAAGCAGGGCTCCATCATATGGAATGGTTCTTGGGAAGACAAACGCCATCACTCCTACCATCCCTTCCTTCCTTCTTCTCCCCCCCCAGCTTTATATGCTGAGCATGATGTCATATGGTATGGAATATCCCTGCGGTCATCTGGGGTCAGCTGGCCCAGCTGTGTCCCCTCCCAACTTCTTGTGCACCGCCAGCCCACTCACTGGCGAGGTGGGGTGAGAAGAAGAAAAGGCCTTGGCTCTGTGTAAGCACTGCTCAGCAGTAACCAAAACATCCCTGTGTTATCAACACTTTCCAGCACAAATCCAAAACACAGGTGCATACCAGCTACTATGAAGAAAATTAACTCTATCCCAGCCAAAACCAGCACAAGAAATATTGGGCAACTCTTACCAGTCCTAAGAGAAGACTCCATCCTATTTCCTTTTTAGTTAATATCATGCAGCTGTTTTATTCTAAAGATGCTATGAGACTGATAATACATGCTTCATAAGCCATAAATTTTTTGCTGAACTTCTTGAAAAGTGCTATTATTGGAAATGGTTGCATCTGAGAGATGAAAACTGTAGGGTTTTCAAAGTCTGCACCCCCACTCCTGGGAAGGAAAATCTACCTGAAAACTGAAATAAATTGTCAACACCTGTTTCTTCATTTTCATTTACCTTCAGTCTTTGAAAGAGCATGAAGTGAGATGGAATTAAAACAGCTAGAATATGTTTGAGAATATCCATAGCCATTTGATATAAATTGGGATTGTTGCTGATATCAGTCGCACCACAGAATATGTATGTACTTAATTTTAAGTATTTTAAGAAAACGAAGTTGCACTTCAGGAAGTGAGTGTTTTCATGTTTGGAGTTTCATTTTTTCTTTTATTTTTATTTGTTTTGTCTCAATTTCTCTTATAGTTTTTTTTTTTTCCAGGAAGAGCAAAAGCAGAGATGTAGGCTGTGAAATGAAGTGGAGCAGTGGGAAAGATTTCTCAGTTGCAAACATATGTATCTCTTCTATGTGAATGTACTGAGATTACCTGTGGGTTCAGGTACATTAAAAATGATTGATTGATCTAGAAAATATATGTGGACCAGCTGTATGTACATGGACCAAATTAGACTAGAAATGCTGTATTCTTTTGTATACTGTGTACATTTTGTTTAAACATTTCTAGGGACCATTTGTTTTGAATTTCAGGGTATCTGGTGGCCTGCTTGGACAGACTTTTGTCTGGCAGCACAGCAATACCTGATGTCCTCATCACAACTCTTAAGTTCACAAAAAATGAGATTTGCAAGTGGAAGGTGTAATTGTGGAAACTGAGATTTTTAAGACCTTAGACAAATGAGTGTATTGAAAGAAATTGGAATGTATTTAGGCCAAAAACTGTTTAATGTCTTACTAGTAACAGATGCAATTGGAAGATTCTCTCCATGAAACTCACAACCAGGGATACACCACTTTCAGTTTTGTATTTTAATCTCACTAAAATTTGGGTTTACCTTTCAAAATAACCAAGTCTTTGGATTGTCCTTGGATGTCTTTTAGTGAAGAAAATCATAAGGGTTCCTGGACTACTATCAACACAGCTACAATAAAGATACTTTCGGAACTGTACAGTATTATGTTCTTTGTGGTGTTGGATCACTCAGCTCTTAGGTTTTATATGTGCCTCATCTTTTTTTTTTTAGTTGCGAGTCCCTTACTTGCTTCCTGATTATTAGAATTGCCCTGGGACCTGGTCCTGAGAAAGGATAAGGTCTGTAGCTAAGCTGCAGCACTCACTTGCGGTGGGCATCCTCGGACCCTCCAGGGAGATTTGAGGACTGCTCTCTTACAACATGTTCTGAGCTGCAGCTCTGTGTCGTAATTCACTCTGCCAGCTTCTTGTTCCCCATCCAATTTCCCTGCTTGGTGACCTCATCAACAAACTAAACACAGGTAGAGTGTTTAAGATAGGAAGTCTTGTATATCCATCCCAGGCTCTCCATGTGCAGTCAGTGCTGTACGCTGTGGAAAGACTCTGAATGGATTCTCGGTGGATATATTTTTAAAGTCTTAAACTCAATTTCTTCTCAATACAGAGGGGAAAAGGGCTCTCTTTCACCTGGGAAAAGATTTAACTAGCCTTTCAGTTTCAGGTGGCATTACTGTACATGCAAGCCTAGTCAAAAACAGCACTTGTAGTAACTAGAACAAGGAGAACAGCCCTGGAAATGCAGCTTGAGGTGTTCCATTGAGCTCTGTGCAGGGAAAGGCTGGTGATATTCTGAAACATCTTCACTGCTGTCATTCCTAAACTGAGCAAAGAAAAATCTTCATGAGAGCGCAGTTACCTGTGCTGCAGCCACAACTTCCATTTTGGGCTCATTATCTGTGAAGCCCTGGATTGCTGTACAAAAAATAAATATTTCTTTTTACTCCTTTACCCCAGATATTTCACCATATTACTAGCAAATTTAGTTGAAACTTTTAATTCTGTACTCCAGAAAGATGTTTCACTTTTGTCAAACATAAGCTTCAATAGAATCACTTTAAATACATTTTTGACTAATAACATAGAAGCAAAATTAGTACCAGGTATTCCTCTCATGGAAAATACATAGTTTTGAATGAAACTCCAAATTTGAGACACCTCACTCTTTCAGTAAGTCAATTCTCCAGTTTTCACCTAGAAAACGGAACACCAAAGAAAAGTTATATGTTTGAATAAGAAAAAACCCCCAAGGATTCTGTCTTTTCCCCACCTCCTCCTCTGCCCCTCAAGCTATGAAAGAAACTGCAAGTCAATGTGACACTAAAATTATACATTCTTTTCAATGTTAGGTTGTCATGCTAATTTTCAAGATTGTTTTTCCTAAAAAATGATGTTCCTAAAGAAGAAGAAAATATTTTTCTCTGTGATCAATAGAGTTCTATCCCCATCTTGAAGTATTTGAGAAATTTTCTTGAGACACAGACTTGAAAGAACTTGTCTACGTTTAGCCCACATGCAGCGCTTAAACTACAGCAGTCGTTCTATCACCCTATGACACCTCCCCAGCCAAGAGTGCAAACTGGGAAAAGGAGAGGAGACCTATCAGCTGAAACAAAAACAGATTTAATGAAACCGCAAAACTAATATTAATACTAATGGCAATATAAACTATACAAAACTATGCTCAGCCTAGGAAGTGTACCACAGTCACAATAAACAGGAAAGCAGTTCTCAGGACCAGGATTATAAGCAACCCAGCCAGGACTTGGCAATGCCTGAGAGGAGGAAGTGCCCCCCTCTTAGTAAACTTCCACCTTTATAATGAGCATGACTTTTATGGTATGGGATACACCTGTCAGCCAGCTTGAGTTGGCTGCCCTGGCTTTTGCCCCTCCTATCTTAAGCTCCTGGCTGACCTGAAATTGCTGATGGCCCACATACTATGTTTGGCTTATGATTCTTTCCCAGCAAAACTGGGACAGGATTGCAGAAAATATGTTTGGTTATGGTTTATCTAAACAGCAGGTGCATTACTCAGCTATTAGAGATGCAAGTTGAATGAAGCATATGGATTACCCATTATGTTAAAAAGTAATTTGCTATATCTGGCTAATTTAAGCATAAAAAATTATAATGATCAATCTTGTAGAAAATAGACAGGGATAACTCAGCAGTTTAATGTTAATTGTGTTATCATTCTAAAGTGCATATCGATTTTTAAATTACATTTATAAAATGCCTGGTAAGGTCCAAGACATAATGAAATAGGTACATGACATCTACTTTAAATTTACAGAAAGAAGTTCCTGGTCATAAAGCCAGCTGGTCAGAAATTTCACAAAGCAGACCATAGTTATCTTTAACCTGTAAGTAACCTAGCTTTTTTTTTTTTTTTGTCAATGGAGGAGTAAACAAAAAGCTGTTGAGATTACAAAACTAGGCTAAGAGAACTTTTGCTGAGAAAGTGTAGTGCTGTAGATTCCTGTCCTGGTTTGACCCCAATGCAGTACTCCATCCAATACACATCACACTCAGAATAAAGGTAGGGGATCATGAAGGTCACTCCGTCTCCCTTTATGGCCAGGGCACTGATGGGCTCTAATGGCCCTGAGCAGCCTCACCTGGTGCTTCCACCCACACCCATGGCTCAGGAGCCTATTTAAGCCCAGTATGGGGCTATTAGGAGGGGCTGGTGGATGTTGCAGGGTGCTGCTCTCTAACTCTACCCAGTTTGTTGCTTAAGCATCTAAGGCAGACTCTACCTAGTTCTTTGCTTAAGTATCTAAGGAGGCCTCTACCTGATTATTCTGCTTTTGATTCTGAATCCAGCTCTTGCCTGCTGCTGAGTACAGTCTGGGACTTTCCTGGGGTGTGCCCCACAGCATTCAGGTGATGTATTTGTTATCAGTGATGGGGGGAGCTTGATATCGGGTTTGTGCATATTTTTCTTATTATGATAATACAGAGTTCTTGTAGTTAGATTAAAGCTGTTTTTAACCTTTCCAACCTGTAAGTTTCTTTCCCTTTTCTCTTTTCCCTCCATTTTGGGAAGGGAGTGAGTTAACAAAGAGTGTCTGTCGTTTGTTTAATAGCCAGCCCAGGTTTAAACCTTGACAATTCCCAAGCAGCATAGGATTTTCAAAGGGTGAATGTCTCTTTTTTTAACTTGTAAAGGGACCTGTTGGGGCACTGTCATAATGACATGCTTTTCACAATCTCATTGAGCAGGTATAGCATTGACTTGTCTAGGTGGTCTAGTTACGTGTCTTTGGATAGATTTGTCGTGTGATGAAAAATCTGCTGTTTGAGAAATGGCAAGGGGAATTGAGAATGACAAAGTAATGAGAAAAGGACTGAAGCCTACTGGCTTCACAAATAATATAAATGTAAGTTTCTATCAGCAAGCCACATACCTTATAAAATAATAGTAGCTGTCAGGTAGGGAAGCTGCAAGAAATGATGATGTTTTTTAAAAAAAACATTTTACTGCTATGTTTTCTCTTATGAGCAGTGCTGATGTATGTTGTTCATGATGTTCACATGATAAACAGTGCACCCTCTTTGTGAAATCAAGTTGTTGTGTATCACACCTGTAGAAGTAGCAACATATGGAAAGAAATAAATAGCAATTGAGTGGGAACAATCAAGTGTTAGGTGTGCATTGTAATCGATCATTAAGACATGACAGACTGTGTGCTAGTGCTGCTTAATCACCTCTCAGGTACTTGGTGAGCAATGGTACAAAGCTGAATGCTTCTAGCCCGTTCAAACAGGGAATTAATCACCTGTGCAGCACAGCCTGCATGATGCAGCAATATCACAAAGTGAATGCCTTGAAACTCCGACTTATTTCTAGGAATGACTGTGGCCTCTGTAACATGCGGGATAGGTCTAACCTGGACTCTGCAACTTGCTTGGCTGTGCATCAGCATGTAGTCTTGGTGCCAATTCCAACTGCTGCCTCTTGGTACTCTTTGCCCCTGGAGCAGACCTTGCTCTCGTGTCTCAGGGCTGGCTGACAGCCCAGCAAAGCAGGGCCCTGACATCAGGCTGGTGGGGAAATACTTCACCTGTGCAAAGGACTGCTGTTATAGGGGCTTTTGCTTTTGTGTTGGGTCTTTGTGGGGGAGTCTTTGGTAGCAGGGGAAGGGGCTGCATGGGCGGGTGGCCCCTGTAAGAAGCTGCTTGAAGCTCCCCCAACTCCAGGTTGTCCCTGCCTCGGGCTGAGGCTGGGCCATTTGGAGACAATGGACGGGCCTCTGCGATAATGGATTTAAGAAGGGGACTGGGCAAAGAAGTGGTCATTGAGGCCTGCAGCAGAGGGCGGAGGGGATATGAGAGAAATACCTATGCAGATACAGGGAGTCAGTGAGGAAGGAGGGGAGAGGTGGCCGGAGCGAAGATTCCCCTGCAGCCAGCGGGGAGCGGGCAGTCTGTGACCCTGCAGCCCACGGAGGATTGCGGTGGAGCAGCCGCTGAAGGACCACGGCAAGGCAGACACGGACCTGCAGCTGGTGAAGGACCACAGAGGAGCAGAGAGGGACCTGCAGTGGAGGACCCCAAGCCAGGGGAGAAGGTGTCTGCTCCCAGAGCAGACAGTGACTCTGTGGGCAGCCCATGCTGGGTTGGTGCATTCCTGAGGAGCTGCACCACACGGGAAAGACTCATGTTGAAGGGGTCCATGTGGGACTGTCTGCCATGGGGGGGACCCTGTGCTGGAGCAGGGGAAGCGTGTGAGGAGCCCTCCCCACCTGAGGGGGAAGGAGCGGTAGAGACAATCTCTGGTGAACTGACTGCACCCCCATTCCCTGTCCCCCTGCACTGCTGAGGTGGGAGGAGGGAGACACATCAGGAATGAGGGGACTTGAGCCTGGGAAGGAGGGAGGAGTGGGGGGAAGGGTATTTATTTGTGTTTTAAGGTCTGTCTTTCATGTCTCCTTATCCTACTCTACTTTGATAACTGATTAAATTGAATATTTTTTCCCCAAGTTGAGTCTGTTTTTGCCCATGACCATAACTGGTGAGTCAACTCTTCCTGTCCTTGTCTTGACCCACCAGGTTTCCTTAACTTTTTTCCTCACATTTTCTCCTCATACCAGTGTAGGTGGAGGAGTGAGCGAGTGGCCGCAAGGTGCTTTGTTGCTGGCTGGGCCCAAACCATGGCAGCTTTCTTTAGTTTTGGCTTTCTGTTGCAGGCTCCACAGAAGAGCTGATGATTGTGGTGGAGTAGATGATAACAGGGTCCCTGGAGGAGGTTGCAGCTCCCATGTGGGCTTTTCTGTTACTGACACAGATGTGAAGTTTTGCTCATCCAGCACAGCCAGCCAACCTGGTTGGACCTCTCTGAAAACATTGCTTCTAATGACAGTTATCTCCAGCCTTTTAAATAAATTTCACTTTTGCAGAGCTTTCCTGAGGACCCTTTTAAAATCAAGTTTAAAACAGAACTTCAGTAAGATGATGAAAGAGGGTGTAGGATGTGAAAAAATTAAAGGCAAGAGGAGAAAGTAATAAGTTTAAGCAGACCTTTTACTTAGCTGTTCCAAAATTTCATAGCAGGAATCACTGATAATCCTTTTATCCTCTTTACTTCTGCTTTGTAGGCAGGACTTAAATTTACAGTAGGCAACACAACTCAGTCTAACATGTTATTTGACTGTCATGACTTCTTAACTTTAGTGGAAATGCTTCCAGGTTCCAAAAAATGTGTAAGGAAACTTTGTTATAGGGAACTGAGACCTCTGTCCAAATAGGTCATTAAGTAACACTTAAAGTGCTATTGATTTTTCAAGAGGAAAAGACTTGGTGGCTTAAAGAGCCTAACATCAAAGGTGTTCCCATCTAGGGAGGAACATCTAAAACAAAACAAACATGCACAAACAATGCAGGAGAAATGTAAGATGCAAGTTACTAAAAGAAGCTGCATAGCTGTCTGCAAATGTGGGTGTTGATTCTGAAGTATCAGAAGCTCAATTTTCCATTGTGCAAATGATGAGAAAGCTACAAGGCTCAAAAATTTGGTTCAGTGATGCTCAGAGATGTAACCCGGTTCCTTCTCTTCACAAAAATCTTTTGAAGTTGGCTAGTGTGCAGGTGATTTCTCCAGAGTAGAGAGACTCTGGAGACTGACTCACTAGGAGGGTAAATGGTATAAGGCTGTGCTCACTACAAATGAGTTATGTTGTTCTCCATCAGCCATTTTTTAAAGTGTGCTAGGGAAGCCTTAACTGAGAATTTATTGCTATTCTTCCCTTAGTGTTGAAAAAGATCCTGTATCTCTAGAGCCAAGGTCTTCATGGAAGGCCTTATCAAAGGAAGTGAATGCAATTTTGGTGGGCTAATGTTTACCTTCAGGGAGAATCTTATGTCACAGCCCACAGAGTAGTTCAGTCTGTATCAGTTCAGGGAAAAAGACAAATCTGGATCTTTAAAAGCAAAAATTAAAGATGGTGCAAGATGAGCCCCAGACATACTTGCTTTGCTTCACAACATTTCTGCTTCCATTGAATGAGTGGTGAGATTACACCTATCAGACTAGACACCGAGAGAGAAAACATCAGCCTCCCTTGTTTTTATGGAAACAGCAGCAAAGCACAGAAAATCTTTGAACTTCAAGGTTTAACACAGAACACCAGGGCTTCACTCTTGATCTCCAGGCAGTGAGGCAGAGATGTGAGTTCAGCAGAGGTTAGATAAATGCTCTCTGAATTAGAACAGAACTGGGAAACCTTTCAGTCTATTAGAGAATTCCTTTCATCTTTCAGTAAAGACAGGCTATTACTAAAATTAAAGAAGAGAGTTAATGCGTTGCCAGAGGTTTTTAATAAATATTAAAAACATGCATGTGGATCTTCTGATTATTTTCACTTTTATTAATACTAGTTTTATTTTTAGCTAATTATGCCAGACCATTTCTATTTGGCTAGTTCCTTTAAGTGTCTTTGTCTATCTCCTTTCCCCTTGCACATAATCAAAGCTGTCTCATTTCTTACATTGGCTAATGAAACGGAATTGAAGGTGCTGCTGAAAAGATCTATCAGTTCACTCCTTGTAGGAGCTGAATCTGAACTTAGACTTTTGAAATCTGAGTGTGTTTGGAGATGATATGTTTGACTGACATTAATATAAGTCATCATTTCCAGATGTATCGAAGTCTTTCCTCTGCAAATTGTATAACTTGAATACTGTTATAAATTACATCAGGCACACATAAAAAGGATCAAAAGCAGAATGAAATTAATGCCTGAAAAGAGCAGTGAGTTTAGAGGCAACAGTGTTTACTTTGAATTTTCTTTTTTATTTCCCTGAATCACAGAATGGTAGGAGTTGGAAGGGACCTC
>VZSC01015759.1:77410-88135 GCA_013398225.1 Steatornis caripensis
CCATTCAGCCAGTTCTTGACCCACCTCACTGTGCGCTCATCTAAGCCACTCTTCCTGAGCTTTCCTATGAGGATGTTGTGGGAGACAGTGTCAAAAGCCTTGCTGAAGTCAAGGTAGACAACATCCACTGCTCTCCCCTCGTCCACCCAGCCAGTCATGCCATCATAGAAGGCTATCAGATTGGTCAAGCACGATTTTCCCTTGGTGAATCCATGTTGACTACTCCGGATAGTCTTCTCCTCCTCCATGTGCTTAGAAATGACTTCCAGAACGAGCTGTTCCATCACCTTTCCAGGGATGGAGGTGAGACTGACTGGCCTGTAGTCTCCCAGGTCCTCTTTCTTGCCCTTTTTGAAGATTGGAGTAACATTGGCTTTCCTACAATCTGATATTGTTAGGGAGAAAAAAAATTTGAATTTTTACTAAACTTGATAATGCAAATTACTTCTTGGCAATTTTACACATTTATTTTAACCGAGAAATGCTATTTTATTTCACCTCCAGTTTCTCTTTCCAATAATGTTTCTAATTATGCGATTATAAGAGGGATACCTACTCTAGCAATGCTCTTTTGAATTAATTGACTCTGTCAGAAAAGTCTGGACTCTTGTACTTCAAAAATTTCATTTGTGGTGCCCATTCATTTTCGAAGAACAGTAGGAGGCTTGGGAAATATGTTTTCCTCTGTTCTCAGGACGCAGTGAGGCTATGTGACCCACATACTGTCAGGCTGTGAGTTAGTGCAAGACCCAGAAATAGAAGCAGTATGTCTCCAGATCCCTGGTTTTATAGCTACTTGACTGTAAGTTATCATCTCTGGGACAATTCCGAAGAGGTGAAGTTGCTGCAACTCCTGTTGGTGCCAGTAATTTTTGTAGATGTTTGATTCATTGAGCCTTCATTTAATGACCATCTGGAATCACAAGAGGATTTGTACTGTCTCACTGATGAAGTCCAATTGATCCGGCAGCTTTAATTTGTTTCTCTTAAAACTTTTCATGCAGAAGAGATCCCACCAGTAGCACTGTCAGTATGCTTCAGGGATACCCTCTAGGAACCAGAAACCAATAGTGGATCTGAACAGTTGCATGTTATGTAAAGCTAAAGGAGCCCTGCACTCAAAAGGTAAATGGTGAACATAGGAAGATTTAGATTCGCGTTGACAAGTGGCTTCTTTGACCTGTCTCTGTTGCCCTTTCTTTATTTAGGCATCCAAAAGCTTTTCCTGATTCATTTAACATTAGCACTTTACAGCAGGGCGCAAGGAACGAGAGAAGGGTGCAGGCAAGAGTCAGACCCTTGTCTCTCTCATGCATCAGACTCACTTCAAATAGAGTGCACTCTTATTTTAGTCTTTAGCATCATGATCTTGTGTCCTTTTATGGCATATGAATTTGGAGAAGAAAATGAAAATTAATCTTTTCTTTTAAAAAAAGAAAAAAGTGTCCCTAAAATTTGACCTGTGATTTCTTGATATGATCTTATCTGCAGTCTTAATGTTGCAGCCTTACATTAGCACATATCTCTAGCTGGTTTCAATATAATTTAGCTGTCCAATCTGTTGCTATGCCTGATTTCTTCTCAGATTAATGATAGTGCAAACCTGGTATTTTTATCTTGAGATGCACACATAGAACGGAGGCTGGGGGACACCCTCCTGTCATGTGTAACACAGTTTAATTTACTCAGTTGAAATGTGTTTGTGTGAAAGTGGGTGGTATTTTTTTCTGTTTTATTTCTTTCTGGCTTGTCTGTGATGACAGCTGGAAAATGTCTTCCTGTTAGTTTTCTGAATCTTGCACTATGAGACATAATATATTGAAATGATGATTTCTGTCAGAATTACTTTAACCTTTTTAGGGCAGGGCAATATTCTTTGCTTTTATTCCTCCCTCCTATTTTGCTCCATAGTTTGTGACTTATCTTGTGACCTAAATATAATGGTAATGGACACTTCTGAAATCATAGTAGAAACAAGAATGTTTTCAGAATTGTAATGGTTGTCTGCACACTGTCTGTATCTGAAGTCTTCATTTTCCTAAGTAGTCTTTCTTTTACTGTGAATTTAAAATAAACCTGTCTAATTTAACTTGTGTTTATTTTTTTTTCTCTAAAGCTCTACATCTATGATTAAATCCTAATAGCTAGTTATGAATTTCCCTACCTCCTGCTTACCTCATCCTTGTTTTACCTCTGTTTTTGTAGTGATAGGCAGCCACTGAGCGTCAAGCATATTTGTCTTCCATGTTGCCATCCTCCTACCAGCTCCCTTGCCTCCACTTACCTTGTTTTTGCTATGGCTCTTGTACTCACTTTTATTCCTTTTTATACAACCAATTAATTACCTGGTCTCTGATCCTTGAGTAATTATAACTGTGGATTTTTGTGGTCATCAATATTATAGTCCCTTCATATGGTTTATTCAAGACCAGGAAAAAAGAGGGAGAGATGGAAAAACACTGTTCCTGAATCGTATATCACTTTTTTCTGTCTGTTGTAATGTGGGAGACAGAGGACGATCCAGCAGTTGTTTTCACTGGAAAACATATTTTTAATTGAATTTTGCAGGCATATAAACACTATTTGTATGGCTTGAAAGTCCTCAAAAACTGTTCTTCCTCATGCTAGGTATTTATGTTTCAAAAATCTGCATAGAATTTTTCTGTGCCTAATAGAATGATCTATCAATTTAATACTATACTGATTATGCACACTAAATGGAATGCAAGACACGTCAATCTCTTTTAGTCTGATTGCAATGGGAAGAAACGTTTTCATGACAGAGTTGGTATTAATAGATGATAAGGACATAATGCAGAGTTCAGTTATTTTTAACTTTTCTTTTAACAAGCTGCTCTGCAGAGCACATGGAATGAAATCATGACTGAAGATTAAAGTTGGTCAGAAATATCAAGGTCTCTGTGGAGAAAGAACCATGTCTGTTTGCCATCTTGAGAGAAAATCTGGATTTCATCCCTTAATTGGTGTGTCCAAGCAACCATCTAACTGCCCTGTTTCTTTTTTTGGAGGATAAGAGCTGGGTTGGAGTTTTTTGATCCCTTCCTTTCATTGGTAACTAGGGATAAGTCATCCTTGGGAAGTGAAGAACTGGGATTTTTACAGTAATGATAATTTCTAAACCATGTCAGCCTCAAAGGTGAGGTGGGGGCAATACTTCTGCTCCCCCTGGCACTCTGTCCCTGTCTGCCAATGACTGGCCTTGCTGGAGGGAGCTCACACAGCCCCAGAGACTGCACGGAAGTGGGCAACTGGTTCTCTTGTTAGCATTAAATAGAAGATAAAAAATTCTCTTTGTTTATAAAACTGGTGCAGGGTTCTTTCATGTTTCTTTGCTTGCTCCTGATTTCAGTTGACAAAATTTCCTGCTGTATGGCATGGGAGAGAGGTTTACTTGGGGCATGCAAGCAGCCCCTACATCCCAGGGACACACAAGTGATTATATTGCTTGTTGGTATGCTATATATGTGGCTGTGAGGAGCACAAGGGCGTGGGAGGACATGGTGCTGACAGAGTGGATGGGGAGCAATGCTCTACATGTGCTTATCAGGGAAGTTGGAAATCTATTGCAGTTTTACTGGAGTCAGTATCTTGTGATAGAGAAGAAATTGGGGAGTAATTGCCCTGATACTTCAGTATCTCTAGGAGTGACATTAGAGGTGAATTTGATGGGAGTCAAACTCCCTTCAAGTTAGTGCTCATGCAGAGGGAAGCATTTGGGGCTTGAATAAGTTCCCATGTCTCCTAATATGAGACCTCTGCCAGAAAAAAACCCCAACCTAATGGTTTCTTCCAGTCCTAAAAAGGTAAGAATTCATAATCGTTTTCCTTCTCTCATGGGAATATGTGGATGACACCTCAGCATTGCTCTGTCCTTTTGTGTATGTGAAGGTTTGGTCATCAAATTCCATGGTATTTTTGCTCATACCTACTCCTACACCCCTAATTCTTGTGTTTAAAAGTGACTGTGATAGTACTAGACTGGATAAGGAATTGAATTTCATCTTTTAAAAGTGCCTTTCCAGTAATGGAATTTTTTTCTACGGCTTTTATGGTACTACTCTAAAATGCCACAGTCTTTTGTCAGTTTTCTTAAAATGAATGTATGCCAAAGCAATACTTGTTTAGATCCTTGGATGAAATCTTCAAAAGCATCTTGGCAATTATTTCAAAAGGAAGAGATGAATGTGAAGAGAGTTTTAATTTAATATTTAATTTCATTAAGGACCTTCGAGCACAAAGTAAGAGAGCATTATTTATAAAACAAAGCTCTGAGTGCTCCTCAGTGGAGAGGAGGATCAGAGTATCATATAGCAGAATAGGGTTACCTAGAGGAGACAGTAATAGAAATATAATGAGATTCACTAGGGCAAAGTTCCAAGGTTGTGTTGTTCCTGTTATTAGTCTTTAAGGACAGAAATAACTGCAGAAGGAGAAAGACTTAAGAAGTATGAGGCAACGACAGAATGAATGATAAACCAAAATGATATGACAAAGAAAGAGGTAAGTGTAGTTTTAGTACATATCAGGTGAGGAGTTTCTAGTGTAGTAGCCTATAGCAAAGAAAGAAACCAGTGAGACTTCATCAGGAATTTCGGATGTGTTTCTGTCACATGTTGCTCAGGTGGAGCTGGAAAGGACTTTTGGGATAATCTGAGGAATAGTGAGCCTCTGTTATGGAAGGAAAATACTTTAAGTTGCTGAAATGTAGGTACTAAAATGTGGGCAAATTACTCCAAATAAGGGAAAGTGGATAGTACCTAGCACAAAGAACTACTTAAATGTCACTAAAATGTTGATGGGACTTTGTAGATTGCTTTTGAGGAGACCTAATGTCCTACATGCTTAGGAATTAAGTACCTAGGTATTCTTTTTTGAAGGTTAAATGCATTTAAATCTAGAATTCAAAACTATTTTGGCACTTACAGAGCTTATTAAAATAATCTGAACATCTGTCATTTAAACTGAACACATTTTAAATACTCTGAAAATCACGTATCAAGTCATCTGTCTTCTGTGTTGGCCTGAAGCCTTCTATGCTGGTTAGCACTGGAGATATTCAAGTGGCAGTTGTATTAGTTTGTAGGTCTGCTAGGTTTTTATAGCTGTACTTCTGTGCTTGCTCAGGAACACACTAGTCAAAAAAAGAATCCAACAGCCTAGTTCATAATCCTCACACGGGTAGTTCAGGGTCCAAAACAATGATCCTTCTCCAGCTGGAGGACATAGGCATTCTTCAGTCATTTCATGTGTGAATAGGAATAGGCTCCTCAAAACATGAAGCTGATTTCACATACACTGAAAGTGATCTGGAGATTAGGTTAACTCATCTCTTCTGCAACATTCCTTTGGTTAGAGTTCTCAGTCTGGCATTTGGAGACACATTATATGCTGTCCTCTGTCTCAAAAGGACCAAATGGGAGAAAGTATTCTGATGAAGTGCTGGAAAAGGGACAGATCCAGGATCAATCAGGAGATCTACCTTTCCGGTCTAGAGTGATGTTCTGCTTGCAGTTGCTGTGAGGACCTCATAATCTTGTAGTGATAGAATTTTTGAAAGGTAGCTGAATACTATTTTCCTCCTTTGAGGGATAATCAGAGTGGGATGTCTGTGTGTGAATGCTGTCAAGAGGAGAAGGGTGTGTATCGCTGTTCCCAAGCACATGCTGTAAGCACTGTTGATGGGAATAGAAGGACTTCTCTGTGCCTGTGCTTTGAAATGGTGCCTTTGGCCAGCCTTGGAGAAATGTCCACATTCAGGTACCTGTCTTCTGAGGTCATGTTTAAAAAATGGTTTTAAACTGTTGATTTACATAAAACTTCAAAGGGAAGCGTGACATTTCAGACTCTGCCTCAAGACTCTTACAGGTCTTCTATTTTTCCCCAGAAGACAATAACTGATCAGTTCTTTCTTCAAGTTGGCCACTGAAAGTAAGAAGGCATGTTATAAAAATCTTCCATCATGTCCAGTAGAAAATACTTTAAAAAATCGAAATTATAAATGGTTAAATTCTCATAAACTCATTTTAAATTTCTGAAAATAAAGATAATTTTTGGCAGTTGCATATTTGTCATCTTCAGAACCCTTTTTTTTCTCTTAATGGAGCACGGGGCTTCTATTGCTTTGTATAATTCTCCAGATCGTGACCCCACACGTTATACATCTATAGATCCATTTGGTGAGTATACATTTTGTATGGCTATAGGCCCATATGGTGATGGCACAGCACTTAAGGTAGCATCCAAGCACCATGCACAAAAAGGAGAAAAGCAGCACAGCATGGGAGCAGAGGTGAAATGGGATGAATGGTTGTTAATAAGCCTTAAGAGTGGACAAGTCTGCTTGAGAAACTTGGGATTACCTGAGCCTGCCAGGTGGTCTGAGTCTCTGGTCCAGAGAAGCAGACCTGCCCTGCTTCCTGCCAACCTGCCTGATAACCATAGCTGCATAAGTCTTTCTGGGCCCAGATACTATTTTAGCCTGGTATTACTGAATTCACTGTACTTAAGGTCATCTCGTCCCTGATAATTATGCTACTGGTTTGCATTTATTACTCTGCTGTTATTCTGTATCCCGAACCTACAACTTGACAGGGCTTCCTTAAGCCCCGTACAGGGAGAAACCCAGAATATTGTGTACATCTAGAAGTGGCAAAATAACACGCTATACAGGACTAAATGACTGTATTTTTTTCTAAAGGAAACAAATGATGACCTATATAATTTCATTTTTACTTTGTCAGAATTTCATTTTCCTTTTTGTTACTATTTTAATATAACATAAATCATATTTGTTTCAATAAAATCTTTGAGCAGCAACTTTACTGCAAATATAGTTTGAGTTTTTTGTTAGGTTCATTTACAATTTCTGTTCAAGCAGTATTTGAGCTTCAATTCAGAGTGGAATCTCTGTAACAAGATACACGAACTATATTTTTCAATTTGTTGCCCTGGTCTAGTTTCTAGAAAAAATATGCAGCATTCAGTAGGAACTTGAGCGGATGTAACAGGGCTGTGATGGAAGCATCCTGCAGAAGGCCACAAATCTCTTCTGTAGTACAAAATGGACCTAGTTGCTTGGCTACCAGATTCTTTTCTGGCTTTGAAAAGTAATCTTCTGACTCACATTAAATATGTCTTGGCTTTAAGTCCTCAGCCAATATAAATGTCACAGCTCTGTCACAGCCTCAGATAATATTAGAGCTAAACCTGAAATCAGAAATCCACTAACTGAGGATTTTCTTTCCTTATCTTCTTCTTCCCTTAGTGATCCATTTATCATGCCAAGCTATTTGGTTATTAATAAAGCTAGAGTTCTTTGTAATTTTTTGTTGAAGTACTCCTGTGGTAAAGCTAATAGATTATTTTGTGCAAGAAACTCTTTTCTTTTTAATGAGAGTAATGAGAAGAATAAGGAAAGCAGTACGAGGAAAACACTGACTACCTGAAGCAAGCCTGGCAGAAGGCCACTATATGATCAGGGGATTTTAGCACAGGGTACATGAAGAAAAGCTAAGGGAACTGAATTTCTCAAGCCTTGAGAAAATAAGACTAATGGGAATATTATTGTATTCTAAATGATTAGTCAGTGTAGAGAAGGTGGAGCCAGACACTTCTCAGGTGCATTGTGGCAGGACAGGAGGCAACAGACACAAGCTGGAATTTGGGAAAGTTCAACTAAGTAGTAGGAATTATTTTTTCAAAACCATGAGTATGGTTAAAAGTTGGAAAATATTGCCCAGAGATGTTGTGGAAACTCCCACCTTGGGTAGAAACTCTGTCTTTGGAGATACCCAAAACTTGATTGGACAAGGTCCTGAGCATCTTGCTGTAAATTAGTGCTAACTGGAGTGGGAGTTGGAGGAGAAGAGATCCAGAGATCCTTTTCAGAGGTCTTTGCCAGCCAAATTATTTATCTATCCTTCTATTTCTGCAAGGGAACCTTGCAGTGACGAGTGCAAGAATTTCTAACCTATTACCACTTTTAATGTCATGAGAAAAATTACAAATTGTTGTTTGTTTGGAAAACAAGTTTTATTTCTTTATAAATTTTTCCTCTCCAATAACTTCCCTTGTACGCTGTACTAAAAGAAAACTGGGGCTCTGGAACTTTGGTTATAGAGAGTGACTCCTGATAAGATTTCCACGATCTGAACTGTTAAACCTTCTTACAAGAGCTTAACCCAAAATATAATTTTCAGAAGGATATGTAAAGTACTTGTGCTTAATACTTTAGTTGACTAAACTGAGGTAAATCTGTAATCCTAATTTAAAGTATATGTTTCATCCAGTTTTTACTCAAAACTGATGTGCTGCCTTTCTTTGTTTGTTTTGTTTTTTGTTTGTCATAGGCTGAAGTTAGTGAAGGGCTATTAGCAGTTATTTGTAACTTTTTTTTTTTTAAATAGGCTACTGATCTATTCTTCAGTTATATTTTTACTGAAAAGGGCTGATCTTGTTTAAACTTCTGCCAACTAGGATAAAGGAAACCTATTTCCTGGGTAATCTCAAACCCAGCAAACTGGTAGCATTAATGAAGTTCAACTGAAGCTCTACTTTTTGCAGGAGAAGTATGTGTTAAGTAGTGAGCAATGATGTATATAAAGGCCTTCTAATTTATTTTTTAACAACTAATTTGCTAATCTGCTTATTTTCTCACAAAACAAAGAAGCTGTTTGTGCCTTTTAACTTTACAAACCATTTCTCTCCTCCTGTGAACCAGAGGCATTCAACAGAGAATTCCACAGCTTTTCAAAATTACTTTCTTTTTTATCCAGTAAATGGAAGTCCTCTCACAGACGGAGAACTGTAGCTTGTTCTCTTGCCAGTTTGATGGAAAACTAATACTGAATATGCCAGCATTTTCATATTCTTTGTCTCCTCAGATAAAAGCAACGTTTTCTGTTCTCTGTCCTTGTTTAAAAGTGGAGCCTGGCCAACTCATGGCCATGAATTGCCATAAATATTGATAAATCCCCTGGAAAGTGGTTGTCCTTAATGAGGATTACTAACTTTGCTGTGAATTCAGCAATATTATAAGAGCTTTCTCTCACTAGTCACACATATAGCAAGCAGAGAAATCCAGTATCAGTAAGCTTTTGAAATTAGTGTCTTACTGTAGATGCATATCTTCCCTAGCTCTGCTCTGTATTTGTGGATAAAGTTGTGCAGGTGTGACATTCAAAGCCTAGTTATCTTACATTTCTGTCTGCCTGTTTCCAATAGATTTCACTTTGAAGTTTCAGGCTTGTCAAAGATTTCTCACTCTTTGAGCTTTCTATTCAATTATCTTCCTTTCTACCTCTTCTTAATAAAAATGTCTGCTCCAACCTTTAAAGCTGTGACATTTTTTTTCTAAATGGTGGTATGTCAGAGGAATATAAAATTGATTTTTGCTCTTGCTGAATGATGACATTCTCTTCCTATTTAATTTTTTTTCAGGCTGCTCTTCTGTGCAAATTTCTGTTCTGATCGGTTTGCTTGACTTCTTTCCTGTTCCTTGCAATGTTCCTGTTTATTTTCCATAGTCTTTTGAGGGCCTTTCTTACTCTTCTTTGAATCTTTTGCAGTTCAGTTTTCCAGTTCTACTTTCCAGTTCTTCCTACAAAGGTTACTTTTGACACTAGTTGCCTTGATTTAGGTAGTCAGAAGGGACAGAGAGTAGAATTAGTTCCCCAGAAGAGAAATAATCTTTTTTAGTTTTCTAAGGTTACTGTGTTTCACATACTGTGTAGTGGATGTCACCTGACACTTGATAGCAACACAACTGTTTTGTGAGGAAGGTTTTGCTGAACCTGTATTTACTTGGGCCTAGTAAAAACAAAGCATGTTGCAGAAACTATCAGGAAAGTGAAACAGTGAAACTGACTATCTTTTTTCCTCTCACAAGAAAAACATAGATGTGAACATTTAAACTCATCAATGTGGACAGTCAAGTATTGAAGGTCTTTCAGGGAAGGAAAATAAATATAGAAAGAATTTTCTGTATTTCCTTTTGTAGGGATGTGTATATATGCTCTCACATCTACTTTAATTGCATAATATTGTGTTACTGTTTAAAAATAGGGGACCTAGCTACTCTAAAAACATTAAGAAAGAAAATATTTTCAGTCTTAAATCTCAAAAAATTGAGAAGTTATTGACCAGAATAGGTTACTTCTAGAGGTAACAGAACAATAATATATTTCTTCATTTTTCAGAATTACTCTCTGTGGTTGTGTGTTCCCCCACTCCTCTTTGCTTAAGCAATAGCCACAAGTGGTGGTTGTGATGGCTGCATCTGGCTTAAGTCATAATCTTGGGAGACAGATAATGCAATAGCTGAGGGCTATAAATCTTGCTCAACTGCTAGGGGCTAGTTGAGCATGTGCTGACCGAAAAACGGCTAGAATACAAACATGACTGTAAGTCAATTATCTTACTCCATAAATAGTGGACAACCCAGGGCCCAATGGCACTCTTCTGCATGGCAGCGGGCTGCACGACATGATCTCCTCTCAAGTAGGGATGCCTGTCAAGGTTACACGTCAAGGTTAAGAGAATCCTTATCGTGTCAGATACTCCGTAAGTGAATTGGGAATAAGCACTGAGACTAGGACAGGCCCTCAGGACTCCCAGACTCTGGAAATAAGAGAGGAAGCACGGACAAATGAAGACTTGCCCTTGGTCAATGAGGATTGGGTTAGAGAGCAGCTAGGCAAACTGAAC
>VZSC01015759.1:89277-127819 GCA_013398225.1 Steatornis caripensis
TCTAGGCTAACCTGCTTTAGCAGGGGGGTTGGACTAGATGATCTCTAGAGGTCCCTTCCAACCCCTACCATTCTATGATTCTATGATTCTATGACTTTGAAATCTTAGCTAAGTGATATGAAGGATTGATTGTGCACATATATAATTCCTTAGACATAAACAATTGACCACATCTGGGACTAGGATTGGATCCAGCTTCACCTAGACTCCTCTCTGAGAAGGAGTTTAGAAAGCGAGGAGATCCTTTCTGAACCTCGTGACTCAAAGGGAGGGTCTCCCTGAGAGTTTGTCAGACCCTGTCCTGTATGCAGTGGATAATCAAGTGTGCCTTGCCATTGAATCTTGTGAAACCACTGTTGCATTTACTATCAAACTTTGTTATATCACCATTTCATATCAATAAACATATTGCTACTTCTTTCTCAGGAGTAAAGTGCATCACTCCTTCTGTGACAACTGTCCCTGCTCTACCTACAATGTCATGCAAACTGGCCTGGCATTTTCTGAAAGTAGACAACCATTTTTGGACTTAAGATCAGAGTTGATCCTGAAGTCATGAGTCTATGCAACTTCTGGAGTGGGGTTTGGGCAATGTAAACCTCTGTGGACCACTGCAGTGTGATTGCTATAATGTTTTAGTGTTCATGCTTACTGTGCCATAAAAAGGTGGTCAAGACTTTCTACAGGAATATGTTTACTTCAGAATTGTAGCTAAAGTGCATCTCTCAAAGTGTTAATTAGGTATCTTGGAAGTGAAGTTGCATTCCTTCCCCCAAAATAATCTCCAGATTATTTTTGGCTGAGCCATCAGTGGGGAACAGAAGGGATAGGCATAGGTGCCTCTTGCTAGATGAAAAGATATAGGTCACAGTATTGCGTAGCAGAGATGGTCTGTCACTGTATGTTACAGACTTCTTGATTATGATGTGTTTATGAGGTTAAAGCTCGTAAAGAGGTTTCCAAGGATGTAAATTTTGTGTTAATGCTGATTTACATATGATATATAAGTCGTCTTTGACAATTTCTATAGACCACTTTTTTTCTTCTCACTTCTTGTATCATACCCTTTTTGCTATGTAGAGTGCTTCTTTTACACTAGGGATAGGGCATTTATCTAAAGAAAAGACAGATTGCCACCATATGGGATGGAAATATGATATTAACCAAGAATGTTTCAGTTGTTCCTGATAATCCTTTAGAAGATTTTATTTACCTTCAGTCATATAAAAATAAAAACTCTTCCCAGTTGCTCCATTTCACTGCAGAAATATTCAAGGAGTGTCTATTACTGCCTCCCTCCTCAGCATGTATTTTACTAATCTTTTAAAAGAAACTCCATTATGTAGTTCTTTTTACATTATCTACGATATTAATATTAATAAAAAAGCAAAAAATACAGAGGAGATATTTCTAATGTGTATCAGTATCTCTGGGAGATTCAATGAAAGTGATGATCAAAAATAAATACCTAGATCATAAGTTTCCATTTTACTTGTGTGAAATCACTTTTGATGCTACAGGAGAGCCTTACAAAATCTAATCATCGTGACATAGAGTTAGAGGAGTGGAAGGAGAGGATGGAAAGAGAGACAGTTTCTTCTTCAGGGTTAAGGTTTTGGACATGTAGAAAACAAAATCAGCAATCCCATCCTTTTTGTTTCCTTTCCCAGTTTATTTCTGGATACTTAAGCCACTGAAATGAAAGGAGGGAAGTGGGGCAATATCAGAGATCAGTCAAAATAGTTCAGTAGAGTGTCCGCCTTTTTAAGGAAGATCAGGACAGGTTCTGTAAGGTATTTTATAATGTCATTGTTACTGTTGCTACTATTCTGGTCTTGGGATTGATGTGGAGCAACAGACGTGTACCCAGAACTGCATTAAATGATGTGAAGTTGAATCTTTGGAAAGGTGCAATTGCTTCTACTTCCTAGAGACTCTCTTATGCTTAGCCAGTGTTTTGTCTACTGAAAATGGCATTACAGAGAAAAAAAGTGACATTGAGGGAAAAAATGGCTCTAGCCACTGAGAGAAATGTGACATGAGGATGAGGTCAACTTTGTAATATGCAGATACTTTAATAGCAGATAAAAATTATAACAGGTTACATGGTTTGTCAGCGACAGCATGGAATTTGGTTGAACTACTCTGGAGAGGAAGCTGAAGTTCATATATGCAAACGTACTTGGATGAATGTCCATGATACTACATAAGCTCCATGGCCTATATGTACTTTTTTATAATAGAGGCGCTATTTCCTTTGGGAAAGAATTATGGCTCCTCAAAAGAAATGAATCACTGACAAGCAGTTTGAATGTAAATGTATTTATAAGGACTTTCGATTTGCCAATTTTGTTACTGAAAGATTAGTTTTTCCTGAATAATAAATTGAATTTATGAAACAGTTGTGACATACTATTTCCACACTGAGATACTCATCTTTTCAGGAAAGTGCTTTGAAAAATAAATTGTGGAAAGATTTTTTTTAATTGCACTTTTTTTTCGTACATTGGGTTCTATCTACCTGAAAATTTGGCTCCATATCTGGATCATGTTCGCAATTCATAGTGACAAAATATGAGTAGCTGTAACTGCAGAAAGCGATCTTGTTTTTTTGATTTATGGATGCCCAGCAATTGGTGTCCAGAGAGATTCACTTATGTTTGTTATAAATGATCATCAACTTCTATGCGTATTGGAACTAATCCACAAAATATTCTTATCTTCTCACATGTTTCTATGCTCCTTTTGCTCTCCTAGTTTCTAGCCCTAGAACTGCTTGGAGGTGACTGAAGAGAAGTTCTTCTTCACAAATATAAACATTTTGCCTGAAGTCCAATAGTTCTGGAAGAGAAACTTCTTTCTGTTTTCCATTCAGAAAAGATACTACTTTTTTTAAAGCAAAATTTTGTCTGTAGTACAGCTGATGTTTGGGATCAGAAGACCACCTTTGTTAGACAGTAACGAAACTGCGATATATCCTGAGCACAAGAGTGTGAGACAACGACCTTACAAGGACCAAACTGATTGTTCGAGTGTTAGAAAGAGGAGCGATAAAGGAAGACCCCCTGCACACGCTGCATTTGTCCCCTCTACATTCTTCAAAGGGCAGCCCACAAGCCTGTTACACCTCGCCACTCTTGCAGTGTGTATTTGTGTGGTATGTTTGTATATAGTGAACATCCTGAGGCAGCAGCGGTGCAGATGTACCTAGAGAGGAGTCAAATAGATACCGATTGAGACAGAGGGCTCTGGCAAGCCCATAGGAGAGGCAACGTTAGTAATAATGCCCTCTTTTGCTGGAAACATGGGTTTTGCTCAGTGACTGCCTTTTCTTCTACAGAGACTGCATCCTTGAGCACCTGAAAGCAACTTCATCATGTAAGCCTATTCTGTTCAGTCTAAGTCTAAAATGCTCCACGGTTGAGCTCTGTGAAAGCAGAAATACGCACCACAGTTTTAAGAGAAAAATGAGGCACTAACATTGCCAGAGGGAAAAAAACAGTGCTGAGGCAACATTAAAAGTTAAGCAGGGACACAAAAAGTTTGGGTAAACTGGAGAAGTTGACAAGAAGAGAGTTGATTCATGTAGTTGTCTGGTGAGGACAGTTTCAAACTGGAACCCTCTTGCATGGTTTTGGGCAGGATGGGAGGTGCTCCTCTCCTTCTCCCTGGCCCAAATGGTGGGAAGGTGTTTGTTTCTTCAGAGGCAGGATAGGCACTGCTTGGGGCAGAGATCAGAATCTGGCTCTGGATCTCTAATCAAATAGCAAATAGGGCTTAGTGCAGCTCGGCCGGTGGGAGCACTATATATTTGGTTAGACTTCTCTGATTTCAGCCCAAAGCAATGAAACTGATCTCCAATTCAGCATCATGTTTTATAGTCTTTATTCTCTCTACAGATTTATTCTAAGAACAATTCTAATAGAAAACTTCCTTTGTCATCTACATCATGTTTATTCTGCAGCTCCAAATTGCTTGAGATGTACCCCAGTGTAAATATGAGGGGAACATGACCCTCAAGTTGCAAAGTGCCATGTTGCCAAAGAATGGCAAGACTCAGCAATAGAATTAATAGACGTGATCGTACTTTCAGGAAGTGTGAACTTTTTTAAGGTTGGATTTCAAATACAGACTTCAGAGGAGAAAACAGGGATTTAGAGACTTAATCTTTATCCATAGACATTGAAACACAATTTATAGAAAAATATACATCTGAACTGAAGACTATGCAGGTGATAAACAGATTTTAACCAGCCTTGCAGCATGAATAACAAAGGCTACTGCATTTTCACTTCTGTAATACTAATTGCCTTGAACAGAGGATGGGAATCTAACTACAAATTTAAATTTCCTTCTATTTGAGAACATACAGAGATATGCAATATTACCAACACATTGTTAGAACTGAATTTTTAGTGCAAAAACTGGAATTGTGGCTGTTTTGTAACATTTTTCACTGCTTTACTTGCTCATTTTACAACACGCCTAAAAGTTTCAGATATTTTGGGGAAGGACAGGCGTTTCTGTGGCTGACATATTTTGATACTAGCACCATTATGCAAGGGCTGTAAAAAAGGAGAATTTGTAAGAATTAGTTTGCTTTCTTTCCTCTGGTAAGTCTTGCTGATCAGGTTATTGTGAAGGATAATTTTTTTGTCACTGCCTGAGGCTGCTTTCCAGGTTTTCTCTGTGTGAGATCAGTGCAACTGAAAGCTAGTTTTATATTTCCTTAAGCCATCACAATAGATGCAACTGTTCGAAAGCAGACTGAATTGAAGATCCAATGTCTCAATATATTCAGCTATAGAAATGTGTAGCTAGTTTTTCTTCAAGTGTTCTCCAAGTGGACACTCAAAGTGCAGTTATCTGAGCTTATAGACTTTTAATTTGACTTCGCTGTGCATACCTGCGTCCTGCACAGGCATAATGTACTCTGCCATTCCTCTCTGCTGTCCTAGACTCAAGACAGTGTCCTTTTGATGATGTCCTTGATTTTGTTTCCTTACAGCTGTTTGCATGAATATTCTTAAATGTTTTCTTGATTCAAGTGACTTGATTCACATAGGTAAAAAAAAGTCATCTGATGCTTCCTGGAAACATTTGCCTTGCATGTGACCTAGAAATTTCCCTGAAGGTCTGGGCTTGCTGCTTGTGCATTGTTTCTAACCAAACTGCTGGGCACTGGAAAATCCCAGGCAAATGTTAAAAGCTACCTCCCTGCCAAAAAAGGAAAAAAACCCAGAGAAACATACACCAACAAAACCTGGCTTCATTCTACCTAAACATAATTTCCAGATAAACAGATGTTTAGGGGAGGCGTTGTCAAGTAATGTCAGGGAAGCTGAGGCACCACTGAAAAAAACACCCTGCAGGATCACAGGAGATGGTGTCAGTTCTTGGCATTAGTCTGACATGTGGCATTTGGGTTGGTCTTTTCCCTTCACCATTTCTGATTTGGCCTTTGCCCATTATGTCTGGTTAGGCTATAACTGTTTTGAACCCCAGCATTCAACTTTTCTGCTTGGCAGAAAGGGACCCTTGTCTCACTTAAGTCACTAGCTTGTAATTTCTGTGCTTCTTGCAGCATCTCACTTCAGCCTTAAAAAAAAAATAAAAAAAAGAATGGTTTTCCCTTCATTATCTGTAAATTATCAAACTGTCACATCATTTTTTATCAGCCTCAGATGTCTTCAACCAGAGCCACAGCTCATGCAAAAAAAGGAACTTGTATTGATACCTTCCTGTTCATTTTTGTTTAAATATCAGTGAACAACTTGATTTCCTAATGAAATGGAAATGTCTAAAGAAATGGGAAACTATGAAATTGTGTGTCTACTTTCACCCTACTCCAATGGTGTTTCATTCATTTCTTTAGGAAAGACAGAGTGGTGATCGAGAAATTAAAGTATTTTTATAAAGTGCTGTCAAAATACAGTATATAAAGTATTATACTTTATGATAGATACTACTGCATTTTCTGTTCACAAAAGATGACTGGGCAACAAATTGGAAGACTACTTTCTTGTCATGTCTGGACTTCACTGAAACAAAGTGAAAATTTTGAAAATTTCCGTAACATACCAACTTTGATTTTATTCAAGCATTATGATCAATGGAGATGAGATGACAGTGCATTTCTTCAGCAGTCTGCAAATAAGTTGTACAGTCTATTCATCTTTCATACTTGTTAAGGTTTTGAGGGCAATGTGAAATGTTTCATTATTGTCTCTAATAAGTTGTTACTAAACAAACTCTTGTCCTTAAGTGGATTCTGGTGCTGCAGAGATTGTTTTGCTCTCTGGGAAGTGGGATCTGGTCTCTGGTAGGAGAGCTGCTTGCTCATATCTAGCTGGCTTGGGAATACCTAGTGGGAACGGGAACTCTGAGGGATCTGTCTTCAATGCCACCATCTTGAAGGCTGTGAGCAGAGAGGGTTGGCCAGGCAATACTGCTCTTGTTACAAAATGTCAGGGATATAAAAAGGTTTGCTGGATCTTTGCTAGTGATGTGGCTGAGAGCTCTGCTGTGGCAAGATTTACAGACCCAGTCCCTTGTCAACAAGTGTTAAACAGCAGTGTCAGCCTTCCAAGCAGCATTGGCCTCCACTAGAGAGGAAATGCAATGTTCAAGGTGATATTGAGATCAACGATGTTAAGATATACGAAATTATAAGATTTTCCTGCAGTATATGTAGCAATATAAACATTTTGAAGCATGACAGCATTTATTGCACTTAAGAAATTATATTGTAGATTTTTACAGTATTTATTTGCTGAACAGTACTTTATTTAATAACCTGCCAGGACTCTTCCAGCAGCAAAACAGGACTAAAGAAATCGAGGGAGAGGATTAAGTAACTCAGTGGCTTTGTTAGTTTAAACATGCACTGTATTCACCAGGGGAGATATAATGCTGGCTTGTTTTATACAAGTGATTTTGTTCGTGTTGTTTCAGTTTTCTCTCCCTCTTGTGCCAAAAATATTAAGCATCAAACAAAAATTGTGCTGTGTTATTATTTCCACACTCTGGGGATAAAAATTAGTGAACTGAGATTTTCTCCATAACCCATTAAAGTCAGCAAACAAAGGTTCATTCATAGTTATGGACTGCTAAGTGTCACAGATTTACTATAATTTCAGTCCTCTACCTCTTCTTACCATATGTGATCAAGCTTTCCTGTTTGTTTACTTGTTAATTTGTTCTTACACTTGTGCCTGTGGCTATCTATGTATTTATCTGTGTATCTATCTATGTATCTATGTATCTGTCTGTCTATGTGTCTATGTATCTATGTGTCTATGTATCTATGTTTCTATGTATGTATCTATCTATCTGTCCATCCATCTATCCATCTATCTTTTGCTCTGTCTGCTTCCAAATACGTTTGTGCATAGCTATGAATAATTTGATGGTTTCTTTAGTTCTTAGTATTTATCCACATTAGGGAAAACCCAGCTAATGCACTTGACATGATTCATTCTTCATTTGTGATCTTCATCAGGTGTCAGATTTTGACCTAAATGTAGGAATTTTTTTTTTGCATTAGAGTTGTTTTATACTTATACTTGTAATGGAATATATTAGAGACTTAATATTTATATAATACATCATAAGCTTTTCTGAACTTCTCTAAGAGCAGTTATAACTCTTTGGGACTTCTTTTGCTCCTGGACAAACTCATCTCCATGTTAATTAACATTTTAGAGTGAAAAATGTCCAGCATAAATTTCACGAAGTAATCTCTGATTGGACTTCATACAATAGAACGAACTGCTTTTCCCCAAGGGCTGCACAGTATTTTGGTGCACACACATATGCAGCCTGCCCATAACCCTAGCAAAATTCAATTACTCAGAGAGGTGTAAACCACATTTTATGAAAGCAATAAGACATGACTCTTGATGATTTCTATGGGAGACTGCTACACAATTTAGAAGTGTTTGCAGCCCCACACTGAAGGCTGAGTGAATTTAACCAGCTGAGAAGGACAGTAATCTCCCAGAAGCATATTACCTAGAATATATCTTTGCTATTAATTTAAAATTGTTTTCAAAAGCAATGGAGAGGAATCAGCAGAATAGCAATAAATTTAGTCAAATCAATAATGTAATTCTGATGATTTTTACATGGAATATTGATGCAAGCATTACATTACTCACAACTCACTTGAGAAATCTCCATTAAAGTTAGCAATTCCATAACTGTTTATTGGATGTGTCATCCGTCACCTGAAATTTTCACAAAATTCTCTCTCCGGTCATGAATGTATGAAGTATTCTAGAAGTATCTTGACTCTTAAATTAAAAAACAAATGAACAACAAAACCACCTCCAATAATTATGGGTAAGCTTAAACTTTAAAAAATAAAGTTGATTTGTGTCTACCTTCCCTTATGTAGGTCAAATCCTTATGAAATAACTTTAAGGTCTTGAAGAAGTTAGTCTATTCTTACTTTACCTGTGAACAAAATAGTCTTACTCTAATAAAAATCTTTCTATTCTGCTGCTGTGATGCATTGATGACAGGAAGGATAACAAAGCAGATACTTTACTAGTGGCATCTAGTGTCTAGAAAAAAAAAATAAAAGGGAGTTTTTAATTTTCATTCAAGTCAGCAGTGCCGAGATTTTCAACTCAGAATTATGGGATCATTCATGATTTGCCTTTTTGAGAAGCCTTATAAATGAAAGCAGAATTTCCAGCAGGCCAATCAATCCAGCCTTTCCTGTTTCTCACACAACTTTATACCTCACATATATATATACACACCATGTGCCAAGTCTAGGAAGAAGAATTTCTCTTATTAGCATTGCAATAGGATGCAGCTTAGTGCTAAAAATTTACCTGCAACCATTTTGGTGATGCAAAATGTTTCTGTAATAATTGGCCTAAAATTATTCATTCAGATCATTAAGTTGTATCAGTTATAGTGACCCCAAAAAACCCCCACCCAAGTGCCATTAGATAATATAGATGTATTTGTTGGTCTGTAATTTTAGTTCTTCTTGCTTTGTAAAGAACTCCATGGTGGCTATGGTATGGCTGCTGCTCTCTGCGTGTTGTATGTTCACTGCTGGATCAAAGTGGAGTTGTTACCTTTCAAAGTAGGACATTGGACCCCTGTGCTGAGTTTTGTAGCAGCTAGACTTCAGTACGTGGTGCACAAAGTGTATTCTAGTAAATAAATGGTCACCATCTGAACATATAAAGAGTGTGATTTTATTTTTATTGAAGGAAAAGTTTTATTTTCCATTCTAGATTCTTGAACAGGCATCAGAAAAGAACTTAACTGTAATGAACTATGAAGAATGATTACAGCGTTCTGGACTGCATGAGGAGGAGTGTGGCCAGCAGTTTGAGAGAGAGGAACCTTCCTGCTCAGCCTGGGGAGGCCACACCTTAAGCGCTGGGTCTGTTTCTTGGCTCCTCAGAACAAACGCATATGGTCTGATTGGGGCAACTCCAGTGCAGGGCCACAAAGATGATTCAGCGACTGCAGCATCTTTTTGGAGAGGCTGAGAGGTGAGACTCTTTTAGCCCAGAGAAGAGAATGCTTGGGTGGGGTATGCTATTAACATGTACAAATACCTGATGGGAATAAATGAAGAGGAAGGCAGGTTCACCTCAGTGGTGCCCAATGACAGGGCGAGAGGCAACAGACACAAACTAATAAGCATGAAAATTCATGTGAACAAGATGGATCAAGAACAATTTTTTTTTTTGCTGTGAGTTGGTCAGATGCTGGAACAGGTCGCCTAGAGAGTTTGTGGCTTCTCCATACGTGGAGATATTGAAAACCTCACTGGACATGGTTCTGGGCAACATGCTTTAGCCTGCTTTGCTTGGGCAGGGTTTTTCGTCTGGAAGATTTCTAGACGTCCATTCCAACCTTAATGATTCTGTGATTTGAAAGTGAACACATCGAGCTAATAATAGTGTTTTGGATTATCTTCTTCAAGATTACTTCCAGCACACAAGTAATATTGCTAATGGGCTCTGTGCCTTTACGGATTGAAGGTTCCTCACCTTTCAGCTACCCAACCCACAGGTATTTTTCTGGCAATCCTAGTCTTGCAGGTAGCCCTTCTGAGAACCACACATGTGCTCTCCACTTGGAGACACATATAACTCATAAACAGAATTTAAAAATAAACCAGTTAGCGGTTAGATGCTTTTGATCTATGTGAAATCTATGGTAAATCTGTCGTACTCCTTGGGAAAAAGTTCCATTTGCTACATACTATCTAGAGCATAAATCAAAAAATTTAGTTGATAAAGTCATATCCCTGAATAGAAAATAATTGCCAGTTTACATAATTTGCATGTAAAGTCATTGATATTGTTTTTTAAAAAAACAACAGCATTTGACTCTTAGGAAGCAAAAGAGCTATAAACAGGCAAGGAACATGGGCAAATATTCTGAATAATTTAACTTTTCATTTTAATATTTTGTAACATCCATCTTGCATTCCTGAGATTCCCTTTAGTAGTATGTCATCTGTCATCTGCTTCTAAAGGACAATATCAGAGTATGATTTCTTTTTTTAATTTTTTCTAGCATTGCAAATGGTTGAACATAGAATTTTTTTAACACAATGTCTTGACAACTTTGAACACTGAGAGCTTGCTTTCCACAAAACAAATGTCAGAAACGTGAGTTCATATCTGATGTATTAAATTCACTCTTTGACTGACATAGCTGTTGTCAGGCATTAATGATCCTGAATATTTCTAATCTTCACTGTTAATGCTATTACTACTTTTAAACATGTCACAGTAGATCCCAGAGAGAGCTGTGGCTGTCTTACTCATCACAAACATATTGTGGCCACCACTTGGTGGAGGAGGTCTTGAGTTGTATGTGGCTTTATGTTACCTCTGTATTTCCTCAGTTCTTTGAGCCGGCTTGTGTCAGATGAGCTGGTATGAATGCAGGAATGGGGTTTCCACTGGCTGTAACTGCCTATTGATGCTTTAAAATTGTTTCCTCTTGTCAGCTTTTCTACAACTCTGTATTAAGACCAGAACACGGCCTGGGTTTTTTCCCCACTTATTTAAAGAAAATTCTGGTATTTCAGATTCTTCTGTTTTTAAACAGAGGAAAACACTGAAATTCACAGTAAAATGAAAATTTAAATGGTTCTGAGTAAAACAGGATATTAATTTCTATATGCTAAAATAAAATATAAACCAAATTACACACCCCTCTTCTTTTTTTTATTTTAAAAACTTAAAAAGTAAGTCAGGGCTGAAGATTAAGTTATCTAATGTTGCACAAGGCTTCCTTTGAGCTTTGCCGTCTAAGAAGATGGGAGCTGCAAATAATGTTTTTCTGCAGTCAGGAATTGTATAGCATTCCCTCATTTTAGCAGTGGCTTGTTTCCATAAAGTTGCAAGAACTTGATAGCCATTGGGTCTCCTTGTTGCTTTTGTCAAATCTGTTTGTAGTCATCAACTGTCTCAAAAGTTATTCAAGGATTTTCATGAATGCAGAGAGTGCTTTAGTGTAATCACATTGGCATCATTTCCTTAGCAATCAAGCTCAAATAAATAATTGTTCTTTGTTTGGCAAGTTTCTTCAGAATGGCAAATCAATAATTTCCTACAGGAAAACATAAAATTTTTTTGGAGCTGAGGTACATTTTGCTTTTGATTATTTTGAACAGCGTTGATTGAAAACTGATGAACCTTTTTCCTTTGAGAAGAATGACAGATTTAATTATCATTTAAAAATTCTTCATGACCCAATCTAGAGAACATTGAATTGGGGAGGATAGGGCAAAGTATAAGGATGTAGCATAGCTCAGTTTAATCTTCAGAGAATAAAAGACACAGGAAGGAGACAGCAGATGGTATGTTTGATGTGTTTAATGCAAGTTGGGGTACAAGTCTTTAAGAATTCACTGTAGGTAACAGACTGACGTTGTTGGGGGCAAAGTATGTTATTTGCTATTCCTTTTCCCCACTTTTTAAAATACTACGTAGTCATCTGCATCTGTGAGTTTGAACTGAATGTACATGCTATTATAAACGTGGGAGGGAGATTCTCATCTGGTGGTATCTAGTATGGTTTCCTTTTGTTAAAACTCATATTTACACTCAAATTGAAATAGAATGATATACTACGCTAAGCATGTTTTTTGTAACTTCTAAGTCTACCTTTCTGATTGTTCCTGCAAACATAATTGTAAATTTTAATTTTCTATTGGCCTGTTTGTTTTTTAATTCTATTCTGCTTTAAACCTGATACATTATGCACAAGTTCACATGGAGTGTTTTAGCATACTTTTTTTTTTAAAAAGGATTTATATTACACAGAGAAAAATCTGCCAGCATTTTGGCTGTATTTCAAAAGAGTACAAAAAAATGCAAAATTGTGCTTCCAAGTAAGTTCTCGAACAAAAGGGCACTGTCTTTTCCTTTTTCATTGTTCCAGCAGAATATGAACATGCTCAGCAGGCTGAGAACCGACCAACACAGTACGAGGTAACCCATAAACACTGCAGAGCACTCTTGGGTCGCCCTCTTACTGTGAAATATAACTTAAGAAGGTTTAATTGACAGTTCTAACCTACTAGTACTGTGTAGTCTTAAAATGCATAATTATTGCTCCAGTGACTCTGTGTTCCTGTCAGTTGTCATCGACAGCACACAAAAATGTGATCAGAACAAAGATGTTAGGTGATTAGTGCAGATGTATTAGGTCTTGCTCCTGTGAGGTGAATGTCTCGAGCATTATCTTCACCTTTTGCCATCAGTATGAGAAATAAAAAAAAAAGAGTATTTCCGAAGTGACAGGATATAAAAAAGAAAACGCTGTCCTAAAGTCTGATTTGGTACATATCTGTGTGGTCCTCTAACTTCTAATCCTTGCAAGTCTTTGATTGCTGTTTTGTGGTATTAGGTAAGGAAAATAAACAACACACCTCCTGAAATTTGATTTACAGAATTATTTGTGGTTTGAAGTAGGGCTGCATGTACCATTATCAAGAGAGAAGAAAAATCTACAGCATGGACAGTTGTTGCAAGTAGATTCCAAGGGAACGATTAGGTCATAATTTTTTTTTTTCTGACTCTCTTGGTTTGTAAAGTCCTATTTTGTCAATTGGAAAAAATATGTGAGGAAGAATTTGAAATATCAAGACTGGCAGATGGTATGCTAAAACTTGTTGAATCTGGAGTCTTTTTAGCTGTTTCAAGAAAAATTTATTTTAATAGCAACAATGTTGGCAGATTAACTGGATATTTAAGAAAACTGTTTTGCTTATTTTTCACCATGTTTTACATGCAGCTCTGTACTCTATTCCTTGCCCTATCAACCCTCATCATTCTCCACAGTTGTTCCTATAACATCCATGTCTTCACTCTTCTGAAAACACCACTGTTCAAATATTTAGTTTACTCAGAAAGCCAAAGAAAATACATTTCTTCTGTGCAAATGGGGACAGGTGAGGTTACAGGTGAGGAAAAAAATAGTATATCTCCAATTTGAATAAGGATATGTCCAAAGGCAGCTCATGACATAGTGCTTCCAAATCCCTGTTTGAATATGCCTACATCTCACTGAAAATGAAATAAAAATAAATATTAATTTAGTTGATTGATTTCTAAGACCATCTGCATTTAGCTGATACTTAAAATAAATGTTAAAATCCTTTAAGCTGAATATGAATAAAAATTTTTCTCAATGTTATATAGTAAGTCTTTGAATAGGGTCTATTATTGCTTGTTTCCTTTAGGAAGTTTTTCTATTCATGAAGTTTTACAATTCTTTTGATTGGCCAAGAGCTATTCCAACTTTTTTTTTCTCACACACAAAAGATGCACAAGAGAGAAGAATGAGATTACTTTCTTCAATTTGCAGAAAAACATACTTGATAATTTTTGTGTTTTTTCTAGTTGTGTAAGGTCGTTCAATGTTCTCAACCAGAACCATAAATCTAAGGCATTACACGCTGCTTCTTCAATAAAATTTCTACTGCTAATGTGTGTTCTATTTACTTGATAATATGTAGGCAAACTATAACAAAATGAATATACACATTCAAAAAAAGGGGTTTTTAATTTTTTTTAAAGCTTTCTTCCATTGTAATATAGTAGAAAAGTACCTTTTAAGTGCTAAATGTAAATTGTGAGCTCGGTGAGCATTAAAGTAAAAAGAGGACAAGGTGCAATTACGTTATAAGCCAGTTTTAAGTAGTGTTTATAACAGGATGAGGCTTTCTTTATATAAGTAATTTAGTATTACAGAATATTTGCACATACTTAGGGGTGATTAATTTGGGTATGTTGGGAAATCAATATGTGTAGGTCCTGCTGTATAGTACTAAACTCTTAGGTATAAATAAACTGTACTTCTGCACTGCTGCTAGATGTAGAACATGAACAAAAAATAGGTGGAGGAGTTACTGAAAATTCCCCAGAGCTGAAGGTGATAGATAATATGTCACACAGTCAAGGATCGTACTGTCTGAGCATATTTTATCAGCTCTTTAAAGAGGGGAGGAAGTAGGTTCTTGAAAGTTTAGCTGTTGCAGTCTATCGCTACACTATCTGACTTGCTACACACTGAGAAGAATTAAAAATTGGCCAATCCTTTGCTGATTTTTTCCTATCATAAACAGCTAGAGACTGGGTAGTGTCTTTTTTTTTGTCTGGTTTGTTGGTTGGTTGGTGTCAGTACTGAAATTTTAAAGCGAGGTGGGGCTGTGAGTAATGCGTTGTCAGTGGAGATACATGGTCAGGAAAAGGATAGTGCAATAGATGTATAAATCAGTTTGATTGGTTTAAATCAAGAAGCCTCAAAGAGGAAGCTCTTCTGAAAAGAAGGAAAGTGGTGGCTGAGATTCAGATTAGTAGGAACATTTGAAAGTACATGGTACTAAGGAAAGATTGCAGTTCCAAGTCTTTCAGTAGGATTCCAAACTTTTCAAAAAGTGGTTTAGTATTTTAGTGTTTTTGAATTGTTAGAGTTTCTAAGCATGACTGTAATGTCTGAAACAGAGCTGTTTATGGAAGCCATTTTTAAAAAATCAAGACATTTCAAAATTTGTTGGTTTATTGTTTAAAAAGAAAGAAAAAGTTTACATTTCTTGCTTATCTCACAGTGCTGTATTAGGCTCAGTGTCTGGAATGCAGTGTAATTTGTTCTCTTTACTAAAACTATTAGATATGTACATATTTTTCTTCATGTATTTCGCAAATTTAAGAGGAAAAAGACCCAAACTGTCTTCATTTTCATTATCTTTATTTCATCTTCTCCAAAATACCAGTAGTATTGCCCTTACATTGCATTCTGATTCTTCTGTATCAGCTAACATCAGCAGAATTTTACAGATGTAAGGGAATAATTTTTTCTTCTTTATATTGCTGCAAATTAAAAATACAATAAAATTATAATGCTGGTGAGAGGGGAGAGAAGGACAGAATATCTAAAGTCTTTTCCAAGAGTTTGTATCTGATGTTAGCATGGTAAGAAGCCATTCACATGTGTTAATCTCTTCATACAATACAAACAGCATTTCAGAAATTTGGGTTTCTGTGTTATTACAGTCTGATAGGATAGTATTTAAAAAAGATGAAAAGATTTGTTTCAAATCCACAGTCCATTCAGTCACATGGATATTGTTGGGGTGAAGGGTCTAGTTTTGTTGGTGTTTGATGGCAAAGAGCTTTTTGTTGGTTTGAAGCAGATTAAGGATATAGGATAAAGCAAACAGCATCCAAATTCTCTTAGTTTATGGCAAAATTCTGCAATAAGCTGTTTGCTGGAAGCTTGAGCTAACAAGTCATTGATGTACAATTTGATTTCCCATCTGTTTATACTCAAAAGCCATGCAATTCATTCAAGAATGAAAGTAAAAAGGGCACATATTAAGCAAGAATAACTTTTCCTTTTTATTTGTGTTTTGTTAATTGACATAATGACAGCACTAGACTTCCCATGCCTACTTAGATTAGAAACCTATAATCCAAGTTTGAAGAAATTCAGTTTGCTTGGGAAAATGTGTGCATATGTTCTTGTTTCTCTGAGCAGAGACACAGACAGCTTTCTTGTTGAGAAAGTCTTCCAATGTGCCACTACAGAAACCTAGCCCACCAGCATATCAGCATCTTCAAATGCTCTCTGAGCCATGCTCTTCTTATTTTGGCCTTGTTCCTTCTAATATTCACAGATAATATCTTTGAGCCTGTGACGGCTGTACACACCTCTTCCTAAGCTCTGTGCCTGTAGGGTCGTGGCATGATAACTCTTGTTTACAACTGTCTCAATTGTTCCTGTCTTCCTTGTGAGCATAAGCGGACATAGGTGACATACCACATACACATACCTGTATGTGGCTGAAAGCAGTGATAGTAGTGTCCAGCATAAAGGAATGATTAACTGGAAGAAATTACAATAATAATATATTCTTTATTGCTTTTATGTATTTTACTCCAAGATGTTAGTATAGTGTGGTCAGAGAGGAAAGGAAAAAAGGGTGTTCATTATTCCTCTAAAGTTGATATTAAATCAATACTCTTTGTTTAAAACCAAATTTATAAGGATGTGCTTGTATAGATTATATTACATAATGAATCAATTACAATGGATTAATGTGAAATACAAATATATGATTATATCTTGTTAGTTATCTCTTGGGAATTGCAGGCAGAGTGTCATAAGCCGTTGCTTTGCCTTAATGTTGGATACTGACTAATGAAGAAACGGTATGTTGTGCTGTGTATGATCTAAGATCTCAAACAATATTTGGTCTGATTTACTGAGGGGAACTTGTAGGAGAGGCTTCTGCTCATTTTTAGTAGATATCTCTTTCCAAGCAGCCAGCTATTTAAAATGTATGACTTGTATAATTCTGTCAATATCTATCGTCGCATTTCTGTAGCAAGTAACCTTTAAATTCATGCAACTGGAAATCATAGGCTCAATCTGAAAAGGCTGCTACTGTATTACTCTTGCAGATTATACAGATAAATTTTCTTTACCAGATTCTTAACATTGTTGATCCATGCAGTGAATTTTTTGACATCTCTCTCAAAAGAACATTGATCGTTCAGTTTGGAAGCAAAGAAGGTGCTTTATTATCTTTTCAGGTACTTATTCCAATGTGTACATCTGCAGAGGTATGTTTTGCACTGAAGAAAATAAAAGAGTATCAGTAGTCTTAACATGTTGATTGCTTTTTCTTTACTGAACACAACACATATCCCTGGAGTCCTGTCTGCTGAATGACAATCTGATTTTTTAAAAATGATAAACAAAAAAACTAACTTGAAATGGAACAGCCTTAAGATCAGGGAGTGTGGCTGTGTAAGACTACAAAATGCACATCTTGGTCAAGAAATGCTTGAATACACCTGGGAAAGACAGGCTAATAAGGGCTGCTTGGACATAGAAGAATGTGTTACAGATTGATCGTGTACCAACTCTACAAACCATATAGATCGTGATCCGGTTATGTGAACTTCTTTTGACAGCTGTCCAGAGGCCCTTCTGTCTGTTTTAATTGTTCAATCACTGAAGTTCATGTGGACTCTGCAAAACACAGCACTAAATGATTTTGTGCTTACAGCAGCTTTCTGATTCTCCCATCCTGTTGCTTTGTTCCTGCACAATTCTGTTCTCCCCATAAATCCTTCAGTAATGTCCTTCCCCCAAAGCCTTTGCACTCTTTTGAATCCATACTCTGAAACACAGAACTGCAAGTGAATGCAGCATTATTTATGGCAGCCTCTGTAGACAGAAACCATATCATACAAACACGCTTACTTAAAGTAGATATTAGGTATGGAAAGTCATCTCTGAAGACTGTAGAGAGTTATCAAGTTATATCTAGTTGTTAAGACTCTTATTCAGATAAACTGCCTTTTAATAAAGATTTTAAGGGAGGAAAGAGGAGATAGTTCTGACACACTGACTCATAGAGACTTTAAGCAGTGTGATCCAATATCTTGTTAATGTGAATGAGGTACAGGTTTAAATACAAAGTGATAAAAATGCACTGCAAGTGGCTTCTGTGCTGTTCATTTTTCTGCATGGCATGGCCTACTGTTGGTTTGTTTTGTGAGAAGCAAAACAAATGGAGCTTGGCATCCTGTCTCCCTTGTTCAAACCTTCTCCAAGAGTAACCTAACCTCCTGCTCCTTTGTTACACGAGAGATAAGACAGGCCTTGACATCCCTGCATACAAGGTGTGCTGTATGCTCTCTAATTAACTGGATTATAGATGTCAAAATGACTGTATAAGGCTGAGTTTCTCCTTATCTGCATGTCTATTCACTACCCAGCTGCAGGTTCCCATGGAAAAGAATAATCTCTTAGTTTTTTGCCATTCTTTGAAATGTTTTTGATATTAGCAAGTGAGTTCAAAGATGACTGGAAAGGGGTGAGTAGAAATAGCCTGTATGGACCTTGAATCATTTCTCTTCCACATTTGTATACAGTTTGACTTGAACAAGACCACTGTCTGCAGGAGGCATTATATGTGAAAACGGCAAAATTTTTCTTCAGCTGTGTTGAGACTATTATGCATTTTTAATGTGGACCACTAGTTATTTTTGCAGTAGATTTCTTTATACTTGGTCTTGATGCAATTAGCTCCTTCTTCTATTTTCTGAAATATCACAAGAAGAAAGGTTTATTTTCCTGGCTATCATAGTGAAAAATGACCAGGGCTAAATGTGGCTAGTGTTCAAAAGATGCATGACTTTGTTTAAAAGGTAAGTCATGTCTCTGTATCAAGAAAATGCTTAATTTCTTCTCTTATTTCAAATGCTTGTGACACTGCCATGGCTCGAGTGTTCCAACTGAAAATTTCCATGCTGAGTGTCTCAGCATGAATTGTTTTAATGATAGCTCATCATTCTGTGATTCCAGAGAAGATGATGCAGGAAAAAGTGTCTCAAACCTTACTGGGAGAGAGAGGAAGCCAAAAGTTTATTTTTTTAACAACTGCAGAGCTTTGAAGCAAGAACTTAAAATTTGGCATCAATGTGATCCTAAATAAGCAAACTGTCAATAAGCTTGCAGTTTTAAGAAGAGAATGCTATATTTTACAAAGAGAATATTTGCAATGGACTACATTAAGATAATTTAGGACAATAAACTGAGAAATAAGATTTACTAAACATCACAAATAAAAATGTTACTCATTTATATCCTGGCCTTGTTGGTAGTAAATACTGACTTTCCTTTTAGACTTTTTTAAATCAAGAGTGCAGTGCAGTGTCTTCGAGGATCAATATCCAGCAACTTCATAACATTATTGATTATTAAATCAGTAAAAAGTATTAAGTATTGTAAAACATAAATGACCCTGACACTGTCTTCCTCTAATCTGGGCAGACTAGCAATCTGCTTAAATTCACTACTGCCTGAAAAGCCAAGAAGAAAAGGTGTTTATGGTGAATTTATCAACACATTTACTTGTAACTTGCTGACATCCTCAGATACTCTCATCCTGGAAAATCTAAAATCAGTCTCTTAGGAATAAAACAGAGCCTCATGCCAAACAAAATCAGGGAAATAGGCAAAATCCTCCTTTGGTTGTTCTTATGTGCAGTGTAAAAGCACCCTGATGTCTTAATCAGTCACATGCACTGTTTGTGTGCACGCATTCTCATGCATCGTCGTTTTTATTGCAGTTGCAATACAGGGTGCTGGGAACTCTATTTTATGAGATACCATGATGCTAATAAATATGTTCGTGTTATACTTTAGATGAAGCCCTTGCCTAGACAATGACATTCAGTGAAATTGTTCTTTTTGAGGACCAGAGAATGGGCCTCTCTTGGAATATTCCTGGAAACATGACTGTGGATATTCATCTTTCATTACATGGCTTTGAATTGGAGTAGCTATTCAAATGTTTTCTGACGAGTGGATATGATCGTAGCCAGTAAGAATTTGCCTCTAATTAGTTGAAAGGCATCTTAGCTGTTTGCTTTTAAATGGAAATTAATATATGTTCTCTATGACTGTAATACAGAAGTTGTTTTTTTCCTGTCTTCACTCAATGGAAGACCGGAAGGAATTTATTATAGTCACCACACAAGTCTAGTAGTTTAATATGGTACTACTTGAAAACCTAATTGCCTGAAATTTGCTGGATACGTCTATGTCATACAAGTGGGGGGAAAAAAAAACCTTTCAGCTATTCCCTCTGCATATGAAAGGAGAGCACATATGTTTAGACAGGAGGGGAGAACACATTGTTGGCACCATTTAAGATCAAAATAGGAGTAATTGGGGACAGAAAAAGACACATTGTTGGTGTGTTATGGTTTTCGGCATGTAACACCATGCCTGTGTCACCCTATGTGTACCCTGCTCCCCTGGGGCTCAGCTGCCAAGGCCCAGCCCCACACAGCCACGATATGGTGTAGTTGGTAGGACATCAGCCCTGCAGGAGCTGAGCCAGGCCACCAGGAAGGTAGCCTTGCATATGCAAGGAGGGGTGGCTGAGGAGGATGTTGGTAGTGGCTTGAGCGGTTGAGAGGGGAAAAATGGGATGCGGGCAGGTGTTGACAGTAGAGGAGGAATTGGGCCATGGGCAGGTGGCACTTCAGCCCTTGCCACCGGGCCAACAGCTGCCGGGCTGACGCGCAGGCTTCTGGTGAGGCCTGGGGAGGTGCTGCGCTCTGCCTGCTCCGTGTGTTTTAACTGGCACATAACGGCTTTATACCAATTATTAACTGTAAGTAACTGCTTTCTACTGATAAGTGAGTGTGTTCTAGTTGTCTTTTTGTGCAAGGGGCAGCACGCCCTAGCAGAGCAGCCCAGGTAGGGTTACCTGTGTGGGGTGGGGGTAGGGGGGCAAAGAGTGGCTGGTGCCTGGTGGGGTGTCAGAGGGTGAGAGGTGGAGGACGAGACTGCTTATCCCTGTCAGTGAGGGTTTTCTTACAGGAGCAAGAAAGAAAATTAGGTTCAGTGTTATATAATCCTTGCTCAGATTAAAGTTACTTAAAATTACACAGAACCCTTTAGCCCGGTAGGAACTGCTGCTCAGATCAGCACTTGTTGCTTGTGGGCAAGTGTCCTGGTTTGAGGAGCAGCTTCCTGTGAGGGGGAAGATGCTCTATAATGGTCAAGAAGAGCAGGGATGGAAAGGATGGAAAAAAAAAACAGTTCCCCACCGATATGTTGCTAATTATCTATCATCAACCAAATTCTTACTGCAGAATCGGTCAAGGATTTATCCTTGGAATTATCCTACTCCCCAATCAGCACATTCATTGATTGGTTTAGTGTACAAATGAAAGTACTTCTATTAATGGGTGTTTGATTTTCAAAAATTAAATATTTTATATTAATTATAGCCTGTATTCTTATGCCTATAACTCCTAAACACTGGTAAATACTGAAATAATACTGGGGAGCTCAAAGACCAAATAACAAATAGTGAATCATAAAGTAAGCACTAAAGAGGTAAAAAACTTGCATGAAAAATTCAGCTGTTGTCTCTGAATACACATATATCTCTCATTTCGGAAGCTGTTACAATGTTTCCTGAGAGCTATGATTCACACTGCCTTTCTTCTCAAGTTCCCTGTGGTCAGATCATATTCCCTACAATACTGTCGGTTGCTGCATTTTGATAAGGACACACTAACTTAAAATTAAATGGTATTGTCTGTGGTCCACAACAGCACGAGCTAAATCAATTTATTTGTGTTTTGGAACCATTGTTGTTTTATTTGAGGCAACATTGAAAAGGCAATCTACTACTGAAAATGCAAACACTTCTCAGAAAAAGTATATTTGAATCAAGCATTTTATACATATGCACATTTCATAACCGTGTTACATTATAAATAGTAGAAAATGTTTAATGATGGAAAAAATGAATGAGCCATAAAAAGCTTTAATAATTCTTTCTGTGTAAAGTGATTTTTGGCCATTTAACTCAATGGATGTTCAGTTCTTGTTGATATTAAAAGGGGTATGAATGTATTTGCATAGAATTTTGACTCAGCTGTTAAAGTTCATTTTGTTGCAGATGAGAGTTAGTGATATTTGCTGTAGCTTTTTTGTGCTAGTATGTACCCAAATAACCTGACATCCAATGTGAGTTCAAATCTGAACATGTGTGGCATAATATGCCTTACCTATGAATTTGGATTTTGTGTAGTATAGCTGTGCAATGAACGTACTCTATGCATTTGTCTTTTCAGATATGTATCTCTTATCTTGTGTAGAAGTCATTGAAAACTCTTGCTTTCATTTGCCTGCCTTACAGAGTTTTTTCAGAGGGTAATGTTGAAGATTGGTTTGGGCAGGTGGATTGTTTCAGTTATGGTACTGAATTTGTGCGAAAGACATAAAATCACATTATGAAAACGTCACTTCTTCAATCAAGCACATCTGGCCAAACAGTTTCTGGGAAATATTTGTTGTAAAAAGCTGTGATTGCATCCAAGCAGGTATTCAATGCAAGTAAAAATGTGAGCTGCCTATGATCTACTACTTAAGAACTAACAGAAAATTAAGAAGTTGATGAAGGAACTAATTATGTGTTAAGTAAAGAGAAGGTAGGTACAGAAATTCCATTAAGTTCCCAGTAAATCAATACAACAATAGCAAAAAGGGGAGGAGGAAAAATAACAGTGTGGAAAATTTTTTTTTTTTTTGGTTCATGCATGCAACAGCACATAAGACCACCTCCTGGTAAGCGATTACTAGAAAAGGAATGTAGCTGTGATATTCACATCATGAGAAAGTCAGTTTAATCTAAAGAAATGCCTAAACATAAACCCAAGAATTCATGCTTACTGGTTTTTCCTCGCTACACGTAAGAATGTTATACTAAGTTTAGAAAAGACAATCTAAATTTTACACACAGGCACAGAATGGAAAAAAGGTTTTATCTAAGCCTGTCCCTGCAAAGTTACAAATATGAAAGAGTCAAGTGGATTGCACTTACCTGTCCATATTGGTACACAGTTTTTTCCCACATCGCTGGCTCTATTTAATGTCTTGAGTTTATTTCAATCTCAGGTACAACATTATGTCTGCCTATGTACTATATTCCAACTCATTAAAAAGTCAAAATTAACTCCCTATTGTCATAACACAACACAAAAACTTATTCATTATACTTCAGCCAGTATTACTACACTTCCAGTTGTAGCTGAAAGCTAGAATGATCTCTGGGATATTTAAACAAAATGGAGCTCAGTACTTTTCTCCTCTTCTGGAGCTGAGTAAAAAGCTTCCTTAGGGCCACTCTGCTAGCAAATATATCAACTTGCTTTCTTGCTTGGGTTACCCTAATGCTTTTTAATCATTAGGCTTTATAAATTGAGTCAGAACCAGGGAGTCATGAATCTTTGTAAATCAAACCATGTTAATAAAAGTATTTCAAATTTGGGAGAGAGAACTGCCCTACTTTCTCTCCTGAAAAATACTTGTGGCTGCTCAGAACAATCATCAGAGCTGTTTTTATAATAATAGAATGGTTTTGGCTTGCAGAGATTAAAGTCAAGAGCAGAAGCTAGAAGGATAATCTTGTGAATGTCTGTGATTAATTAGGTTTCTGATAGACTCAGTTATATTACCCTATAAACAAAAGTAAGCAGTAACTGCCCCCAGTTGTCATTACATGTAGTTTTAATGTACAACGCTTGTGCTAGTTTTTACAGTGAAGATCAGCAGGAAAGTTGCCTCTGAATTTCCTGCGGGTAAAAGTTAATTAGGATGTATTTTGGAAAACCTTTCTTTTTCTCTTTCCCTGTACTACGTTAAATTACAAAATCTTTACAATACTGAATGGTAATGCCTTTGGAAATGGGACCAAGTGGGATGGAGGCACCACTAAAGTGACCTGCATAGCAGTTAAAGCAACTGAATGGGTGGATGAGAAAATGGTAGTCTAATGCAATAACCTTTGTCACATGCGATGTAAATTGTCAATTAATTCTTAACTAAATGTTTCTATAGATGTTTTAGCATAAGTACTAAATCATAGTGTTAGTGTATCTATCTATTTCTTCTGCCTCTAAATTTATGCTTTCCACCTACCTTTTATTTTAGAATTGCTCTGTTGCTGTTAGATATGTGACATCTTCATGGGATTTGCATGCTTGAACCTTAGTTTCTTCTTACTGACTGTGTGTGTAAAAACCCTTCTGCCTTCCGTGTTTTTCTTGAGGGCTGTGATAACTGAAAGCTCCCATCTGTCATGTTCCTTCCTTCCTACCCTTCATGCTAAAAAAGACATTTACATTAGAGAGGATTCTTGTGGAGTGGAAAACTATAGTAGTGAATTTTTTTGACTGAGAATACAGTTCATGCTACTACAAGAGCTGTTCTGCTGTGGGAAGTTCATAAATAACTTTTATTACAAATTCAACTTTCAGAAAATGTAATTTGCAAACACATCCTTCAGATCCTGCACACCATGTCAGTTCTAATGAGTTAGAAATAAGTTCACCCTGCATTGGAGATGCATGATGTTTAGAGGTTCAAACTGTCTCTTTACTTGCTTGTTCTTTTGTTATAACAAATGTTAATGCTGAAAATGTATGCCAAAGAAGTAGACAAATCTCACTGTTGCAAAGGAGTTACCGGGGAATGTAATGCTTTGGCATATTACTGTTAAATTTCAATATTGTGCATGCACAGCCTGTAGTGCCAGGAGGAAAGGGAGTTGAAATATCTATATGCAAATCTGAGTGCATCTTTTCAGTATGGACTGCACCTCCTTGTTGAATATATCAGAAGCAGTACTTAAGGCATTTTAGGACTTTTTGTTTGTTTGTTTAGAATAACAAAACAAAACAACAAAACCCTACTTGTTGTAAAAGATAACATAGATGTGATATGAATGGCACAACCTACCAGTTATGGATTGAGTTACTACTTTTTTCAATTGTCTAGGAAAAGAAGGTAAACTTTAAAAATATCAGAAGCTGTTATGTTCTGTTCTTCTCTTTCTAGTTATATGCTCAGATAGCTGCATAGTCTCGGGAAAGTTTAATTTTGCAATATTTAAAGAGCTTGCTTGGGATTCAGAAATTTGGGAACTGGATTAAATTCTTGGCTCACTTGCATTCTAACCTTGAACATATGCAAGCCTGAGACACACACTGCTGCCTTTTACTCTGACAGCCCCTACTCCATATGGTCAGCTACCTGTTACCATGGGTTTACACAGTGGAGCTCTGAGCTTGATTGCGACCTGGCGTTGTTAAAATAAGTGTGAATGGTTATTGATGTCTGCTTCTGAGAAGTTACTGCATAAAGGTGCACCTCCAAGATATATTCCTTACAGCTTGGTAAAATACTTATTTCAATTCTTGGTCAAGTTCAAAGAGTCTGGAGCAACAGAATGAAATAGGGCTTATGCAAATGAATCAATTTAAAATGCATATATCCCAGTTGCAGTCATCTAGGTGGCTGCCTTACTGCTCCCTTTTGGGTTGCTAAGCTTGTCCACCCACACCCTGCCTTGACTGTCATGTTACTTCTATCAGGAACAAAAGTTTATTCCTTTAATCATTGCTGTGTAATGACTTCTTCATTTCTCAGCCTGATTGATCTTCAGGCCTTTACGAAGCACTGACTAGATGATTCATTCCTCTTACTGTGTCTGGAAAGAAAGTACTGGACAGAGAGGGACACTGCATGGCAGCTCCCACCCCAGATCACTCAGTGGATTTGCTTGCAGATTTTACTTTACAAAACAGAAGAGTCAGGAGCTGCCAATGTATTAGGAACCAACAGGGAAACACTTGTGAAATGCCTCAAAGGAATTACGTCATGTTGCTTTAAAAAGGTGACATGGTCAATAGCCCAACTGAAGTGCATTTTTACCAATGCAGGCAGTGTGGGTAACAAGCAGAAGGAGTTTTGCCAACTGTCTTTTTAGTCTTCTCTTTTTTTTTTTCAACAGAAAGCCAAACAAATGACCAAATAAAACTGCCATGCAATTAGTCTGCAGATATACAACCTGTAAAGTTTGAAGAAGTCAAATAACTTTATACAGAAATTTGTTTTCATCTTTTACTCTTCCATTTCAGTCTTTATATGTCCTTATCAGAGGCAACAGAAGAATAATTAACCCTGCCGAATGATAAATAACAAACTAATAAGAAAAGTATGTGTATTATTAAAACTGATTTTTCCCACTGTATTTTACATGAGTTTGAATCCATTTTACCTTATAATTATACAATGCATATTGTTTCCTTGCAAATTTGTCTAATCTCCAGTCTTATATCATGCTATAAATATTATGATTTGGACTAAGGAAGGAGGTGAACCTTGGGCTTTGAACATAGAGGTCTGGTGCCAGAGCAATATCTTAATAGAGCACAGACATGAAATATTTAATTACTGTCAATATTATGAGTGTCAATAATTTATGCTAAATCAGTGTGTAAATGTTCTAATGCTATGACAAAAGGGAGAGCCAGACATGAAGGTTGTATTCAGCCATGGGGGAATTTAGGGCTGAAGTAGCCAAAAAACCAGAACCATACCACTCAGTAACCTAAAATCTGTTAGTAATTTGCAAAGTGGTATGGGTCTACCACAAGGATAGTGATTTCTGTTCTACACACACAGACACACACACCCACAAATGCCTCCAGCACAGCAATGGCGGTCACCATCACCATGATCTTGGGAAAGAGGACAGTTGCTCCAGCTGGTTGATGACTCCTGGCTGGTGGCCAGGCCTTTATGCACAGTGGATTGGACTCAGCCTTGTGCTTACTGTTGGACATCTATGTTCCCAAGGGGATGTTGTTTTCACAAATTACTGCTTTCCAACCTAGGTTGTTGGCATAAGTGACCGATGGCCTTCTTGGTCACCCCAAGTATATCTTCCTGGGTTTTACCATAGCTAAAACCAATTAGCTGTTACTATCACCAAACATGTTATAAGCATATAAAATTCTTCATCTGCATGTCTTTATTTCTTTGCCATGGATATTTAAATCATTAAACAAGGGTAGATACAGTACAGAGCTTTTGGGAAAGCCTCCCCCATAACAATTGCCTGAATGTTGCTTGTTCTGCCAGCACATACCAGAATCATCGAATGAATTAGACCTGGGCAGATATAGTCAAGGTTTCACTTACCTGAGCATTACTTTTGGGTAGGCTTTATACTGTGACATTATTCTTTTTTTTCTTTACTTAAAACCTCTCCAATCCCCAAACTGAAAGGCCCAGAAACTCTGCATTTTTAATTAACCTTTGTCATATTTTGATCAGTTCCATGTATGGTCTAAACAGTCATACAGAAACGTGGAGATTTGAATGATGTAGAAATACATGTAACAACAACATGACTGTCTTTCTTTTAGGAAAATGAATGATTTTCTGCATCTTAACCTACTCCTAACAAATTGCAAGAGAGCTTAAAGTTATTGCCACCAAAGTCTGCTCATCAAAAAAGGTGGGAGGTTTAAGCTGCTAGAACAGAGTTTCTGCTCCTGTCTTCCACAGTCAGAAGAAACTTTGCTATGAAATTTGAGGTTTTTGGCAGAAACCTACTGATACAGTTTATAGACAGCTGCCCTAGAGTGAAAAATGAAGGGTTTGTAGCTTGAAACCCAGCTAAATGAGGACATATGCCTTTTTAAAGGCAATGCGTCCATTATGTTCTAGTTATGATTGAAAGTGCGACATCTCCCATAAAGAAAAAGACAAAGAAATAGCAATGTAGGTTGCTCATTGTTTATAAAATATATATAGCCAAAACCATTCTTTCCTTTAAGATTGCTTTATAGAGGTATTTGCAGGCATACACATACACACATACCCATAAATGTTAAAATACGTGGAAATTTTTCAAATTTGTATTGTATCAATCCCAGAAGGTGTGCAGAGGAAGAGGTGGTGTGCACATGATTCTTTCTGAGGTGCTGACATGTCGACATAAAAATACAAGTTTTTGTATATGTTGGAGATAACTTCCATTAGAGTCCATATAATTCCATTCCAAGTAACTTAATTACAATCAGCTGTTCTCTGTTTCAGAGGGAAGATCATCATTCTCATTTTTGATGCCACCACTTTCTGTTGCGAATATATATACACACACTATTTTCAGATGCTTAAACTTGGGTCCACACTGTCCCACTCTGGACTGTCAATCACTTTTTAAATTATTGGCCACCATTCATCTTGTTTGTTCAGGGCTTAAAATATTTAGTAGAAAATGGTTGATATATTTGCATTTGCAATTTCTTCTTTTAAAGCATGAATTCTGGCAAGCTAGCTGAGATGGCATTGGAGAATAAAATTCCGTAGTAGAGTCCTTCTTCTGTGGTCATTTTACAAGAATCGACCTGAAGCAATCTGCTTCTTTTCATTAATTGAAGTAAATACAGAGGTAAGTAAGTTCACAGGGGTACACATCTACTGTGCAGCAAAGCCCAACAAACCTATAAATAACTTCCCTGCATAGTTTTGGTAACCCAAGCTTCTTTTAACCTTCAATTTTCCTCTTACCACAGGAAAAAAACCACCTATGTTATCTTAAAATTTGATTTCTTTTTACCTGAGAGACTTGAATTTGTTGAGTTCTCCTATGAAACTTGATTTTTTTTTTCAAATGTTCCTCTATAGTAATTTCATCTGAAATCACTCAAGCTTTAAAGGCAAAGAATTAATAGTTTGTTTCCTTCCCAGCAGTCAGGAGCCCTTTTCTTATAATTATTTCTGGTGTTTACAGTCTGGAAAGTGTTGCTTGACACTAGGTTTAGTGTGAGACAGGGTCAGTCTGCATCTGAAAGGTGAGATTCTGTTGTGTTGTCCAAAGGTTCAGATTGGGATCAGCAGCCTGAGTCAATGAGGATGGAGCATGAGGGTGATGTAGACTTGTTTAGACCATTCTGAGATTACTCTTGGGTTTGGAAGGAGAAAAAAAGATTTAAAAATGCATGCACACACAGAAAAAAAGAGAGAAAAAAAGAGAGAAATAAAGCTGTAAATCTCTAGTATGAAGAAGTTCCATACAAAACAAAACACATGGTTTTGTAAAGTGATAAAAGTTATGGATGTGATAGAAAATATTTAATTTGTGTTGTTTCTAATTCCTTTTTACTTTCGATGCATACCTGGATGCTTGTGCAATGTTAAAAATATAGGCTATTTTGGGCTACCTCAGTCTTTGCTGTACTAACTTCACAGAAAAACAATCATTATTTTATTGGCTTGTCTGTTTGGTAAATTCTCCAGTAGATTGTTAATTTGATTTATCTAACAGAGGTTACAAACAATAGGTCAAATTCAGTTCTGTTATTACTAAATGGCAAGACTGTATTCCCACAAAGACGGTGAATTTCTAATTGCACTTTTACGCATACATTTGATTTTCATTATAGCAAATCACTCTTGCCAGAGCTGTTAGAAAAAGCAGAGCAGAAAGCCCTAATTAAAAGGGTAAAATGGAGAACTTCATTGCAGCCATGTCTAGACATGCTTGATAACCACATAAATACGTGAATGTGTTATGATTTAAACCATTGTAAAATACAATAATGCTATTTATCATTCCTTTCCAGAATGAAAAATTCAATTTAATTAAATAGAGATCCTATTTTACTGTACTTCACTGGCTTTAAATCTTCCTTCAATCACCATGTTTTATTTTGCATCCCGTGTCTTTTGAAAATGTTGTCCTTCAAAAGCACTGCATTTATTATGGGAAGCATTTACAGAAAATGATACAACTTTTAAATAAATGAGCTGTTTTAAAAACTAGTAAAGTGTGACAATTTTCAAAATGATACTCAGGAAAATATAGATAAAAGGAATAAAAAATATTCCTATGTGTTGCTGAATATGGTACAATCACCTTGATATGCCCGTGGCTTATCTCCAGCACTTGGTTGCACAATCTGGCATTAACTGTCTCAGAACATCAGAGTAACACCCTAAGAATAAAACTTTCTTGCAATGGAGTATTACAAAGCTTATTAAGTATCATTGCTGACTATTTCTGTCATCAAGATGGAGCATTTTGGTGACAGTGGGGGAGGTTACAGGTACTTTCCCTGTTTAGGTGTAGGGTACATGTCCTAACAGTGTTCCTATATCCAAAACTTCAGATGCCATGTCTCAGAATGAAGTAAAAACACTCTGAATGTCTAAATACATATGTTTGTTAGTATATCCGATTGCTGTGATACACTAAGCCAAGGAGAGTAAAGACAGAAAGACGCATTTTCTTCTCAGCTGCCAAGCAGATGACAAATACAGATACAGTGCAGAATAGCTTAATGCCTTCCTAAAACTCTAGACTTGTTAAGTAGGATGTCATCCTGTATGAGTCCTGTAAACTAGTTTTTTAAATGATTGCATTTTTATATAGTATATTCAAAATAGTATGCCCACCATCACACACCAGAACAGCTTCATTGCTGACTTAAGTTTGCAGAATACTGCTATAAGTATGCAAGGCAGAAGAATCTATATGATAAAGGACTTGTATATTCTGACCAAAAGATAAGCTGGAATAATTTTGCATTGATACCTGAAGTGTGAGATTTCTTGCTAGACATAGTAATAATTTAGCAAGTCAATTAGTTAATATGGTATCAAAGCAGTATCAGTCTGATAATTGTAAGAGTTAATGTTTAGTTTTAACAGGTCAATGTAAACTTTACTTGGGTCTTTGTAATTACAAGTAATACATACATATATATATACACATATAATATATACATATAACATATGTATATACATATACAAATAAAAGCATATATTGTAATTCTTTACACTTTACTTGGGTCTAACGGTTCACATAAAAATTCCTTTCCTAGCTTTTAGTTCTTGCCCTTGTAAGTGTATCTCTATTATGTAGTGGCCTTTCTATGATGCATTTACATCTTTTCACTCAAAAGTACTAAGGAAACCCAAACCCCAAACCTTTTCTGGAATATTTATTTAACTAGTACTCAAAAGAGACATTATAACATGTAAGTAGATCATTGGTAGCTTTCTAGATCTATCAAGTATAGAAACAATTTATACTTAGTACACATCTGACAGGAAGAGATGTTTATTTTGCATTAAACAGGAGAAACTTTACATGACAGTATTCATAGTAGTATAAATCTTTAGCTTCAAATTCTTCTATTTAGATACATACACACACATATCTACACACACACATACATATGCATATATATTGTAACCCATATTCCACATTTCCTCGGTAGAATTAGTCTTCTGTGGTTTACCCAAACTCAGTTTTTGACAATTTCAGAGTTTAATACTCCTTCTACTCTTGCTTCTGAGGCCACCAAAGAATGTCTTTTAGCCTGAATACTAAACTTCCTTCCTGTTCTGAGGTCACTAATAGAATTAAATTATTTAAGAATAATGTCCCCGATAGCACCAGAGCTATAAAACCACAGTTATAGGATGTTTTTTGGCAAGGCAGTGGATTCAGTAGGCCCCAATTAGAGGACAAAAAATGTTACATGTAGCCATATTTTAAAAGTAACATTTCTACCTTGCAGTTTTCAAGAACACAATCTAAAAATTGTCTGTTATGTTGACTGAAAAAATGCTTTTCTTTCTTGTAAGTAGTATGTACATATTCTTGATTGTTACAAGAATTTTGCAATGCAATCAGTATTAATATGGACTTACCTAGTTAGAGTCACTAGAAAGATTCCCAAAGATCTCAGAGGACTTTAAGTCAAGGTTATAGTTACTTTATCTTCTATTTCAGCCAAATTGACCAAATATCTCTCCTTATTCTTGGATGTGATATATCAAGTATGAATTTATTACAGTGCTCTAAAATAATCATCCTGGGGAAAAAAGGAAAAAAAAATACTGAACCTCAAACTTTTTGTGTTGTTTCTAAAGAACTGCCAAAAGTTTCATGTAATTTTCCACCTGCTGTGACTTTTCTGTCCCTGCATTAGATTTCCCATAGGGGAATTAAGGCATATGGTACCAAGATGGGAGGCTTAGTAATATCTAACAAAGTCTCTCCTTGATAATGAACGATAATCTGCAAGGCATTTCAGAAGCTTGTATTTGGCATCACAAACACATGCGTAAGTGAAATTCTGTTCCATACAGTAACACTTTGAAAGTACCTTGCTTGTTTAAACTTACCATTGGGAGAAACAATCTGTTTTGCTATTGTCTTAAGCTCTTCAAAAAGAAGCTTCCTGTTTTTAAATTCATTGTGTTTTTCTAATGATACCTCTCTGTTGGGAAATGGGAAGTCTGCTCAGGTGCTTTGTTGCAGAGGTTGTTTGGGAAGACCTGAAAGGTAACCTACTTTTCCTTTCGCAGAAAGCACTTTAAAAAAAAACATACATACATACATTTTCATTAGTGCTAAATAGTAACAGTTTCAACACTGATTCTTTTTTTCTTAGTAACTGTGAACTAAAAATTTCCCAAAACACACAACCCTAGATTTTAAGGCTCATAGAACCCTGCTGAAGAAGATGAAGACCCATGGAAAATGATAAAGATGTTGACAGAGAAGGAAAAATCCTAGTTTAAATAAAGGTATCACAGTGTGGTCTGAAAAGTTTCTTATGGATATTCCTATTATGAATTTATTAAATATTTGCAATTGAATTTCTGCACTATTTCCCTGATTGAAGGAGAACTAGAGGGTGTGTTTGTGGCTGATTGCAATTCCTGACTGATGGGGAGAACGACAGATTGCTATTATTATCAAGTCAACTCTTTTTAAGGAAATATGCCTCACAAATACTGACTGTTCCTATCAAGAGAGCCTCTTGTTTATTGCAAGACTGATTGCTTTAAAAGCCACACTGAGAAAAATAAAATATAACTTTTATACTTGCATTATCTTTTATATAACCTCTTCCAAAAACTTTATTTAATACAATGGAGTGGGCAACTTCTGATCTAGAGATGACAGAAGACGGTATGAGGGTAGCAAATTTTGACTTTAATGAAAGTATGCTTTAAAAGAAGAGGCATAATGGTTAGAAAATGTAAAAGTTCCCTAGGCTATGCTGTTTAGAACATAATAAGGATATTGATTGGTACTGTAGGCTCACATGTTTTTCTGATTGTTTAATCGACATTACATAGTGGGACAGGAAAGGGGAAAAAAAAGGCATTTTCAGAGATGCAGGAGTGAGCTGGAGATTTGTATATGCTGCTTGCATGTGATTATATGTGTTATTTATATATAATTCAAAATATTCAGAGAAACTAAGAGTCAGTCCTCCTTCAGTCCTCTATCCCGATACCCATGCCAGAAAGAAAAGCAAAACCAGGATAGATCCTAGTCAGGAGATTTACTCAGTCAACATGAACATTCAAGTAATCACAGACTCACAGAATGGCAGCGGTTGGAAGGGCCCTCTGGAGATCATCCAGTGCAACCCCCCTGCTAAAGCAGGTGTTCCTAGAGCAGGTTGCACAGGAATGCGTCCAGGCAGGTGTTGAGTATCTCCAGAGAAGGAGACTCCACAACCTCTCTGGGCAGCCTGTTCCAGTGCTCTGTTACCCTCGCAGTAAAGTTTTTCCTCATGTTCAGATGGAACTGCCTGTGCTCCAGTTTGTGCCCATTGCCCGTTGTCCTGTTGTTAAGTTCATTTGTCTGTTTTTTGAGCAACTGGAGTTCGTGTTTCCAATTTTATTTCTATAGCTATTAAGCAAAGTACTGTTTGTTAGACAGCTGAGACGCTTATGTATTTTACTCTAGAAGTTATTTTTAGCCTCACTAAACATGATGAGCAGCTCAATAAAAGTTCTAAAATGTGTAAGACCACATAGATTTGGAGGAAGAGCCTGAGTTTTCATCGCCATGGCCAAGACCCACCTTTACTTTGAGTCGCCAAGGAGGAGCTGGGCCGAGACAACCCTCTGGCACTGGGTTTCACATATGCCAGCATGCATTGGAGCCACTCCATACCTTCAGCTTTACCTCAGGGTTAGAGATCTGGTCGTAGATCAATGGATTGTGCACGGGCTGATCTGGACACCTGTGTGGTTGCAATTACATGTTGAATTCCTGGATCCTGGGTAAGGGTTTGTGGTTGAGCAATGTTGTAGTGAGGGCAGCTCTTCCCTGGGTGAGAAGGGTGTGCAATTTCAATGGGACTGTATGTTTTTTAAACTGGTAAAGAACAAGTAGGGATAGGAAATAATGTGGAAACATTCTTATTGCATGCATAAATGCTGAGAAGTTCAAGAAAAACTTCAGGAATCCCCAAATGTGGGGATGACTTTATCTGACATATGATGTCAAAAACAGAAGGACTCACTGCCAAATATCTAGATAGAAAAACAGCCTCATTTCAATATGTCAGCATGTATTTGTGAATATGGGATGTACATGTTCTGATGAAAAATGTAGATAACAGGTGGCAATATGTCCAGGAATGAGATGAAACCATCTGGATCCCAGTCTGTCTTGCGCCAGTATTCAATTCTGAGAGTTGCTTACTGGTTCTCATAGAGGTCTCCCAGAGGGCCCATCTTTGGATTAAAGACTGCTGGACAGCCAGTACAATGCATTTGGTTTTGTAGTGCTTGCAGGTATAAAAGCTCATGGGAGACATGTTTCTTTGCCATAACTTCAAGGAAATATCTTACATGAGGAAAAAAGCATAGGGTGTATAAATCAGGTGTTCTTCTTCCTCCTGCTCTTTTTCCCACTGGCTCAGATAATGATGAGAAGAACAATTTTATCATCACTTTAGTTTCAGGTGCCTTGAATGCTTCTCAGAAGTTTTTATAATGAAATAAAAGGTAATAGTTTGTTAGGAATGGATTTAAGAGCTAGAACTCAAGTGACCCACATGAATGTCAAGCTCATAATCAGTTAGAAAGATTTTCCTAAAAATTGCTTGTTCATTCTGACCTGTAGGTGTCTTCTTGGGGTCAAAGATTCCCAAAAATGAAATGCTTGTTTAACTACCTTTACATTTTGAGTGCAGTTTGGTAACGTGTGATTGTTGCAGACCTGAGATCTGTGATGTTAGCCTACTTCTCATCTGTCTAGTGATATGGCCCATGTTTTTTAGTGTGTGACAGGGTATGTTGCCAGCTAAATGTAACCCAGAGATAAATTTCTGACATGCGATAGTCCATCCATGGGAATCTAATCCTGTGCTTTGAATGCTGATGTTGTTTTCACAGAGATATGCCTGTGAAATAATTTCTTTAGAAAGTTTCTTGTGATATCCAAATGGGTAGCGGCAGCACATAGCACTTAACATTGAACGTTTCCTATTTGTCTAAGCGAAGTCAAAGAAAGTGTACTCCACTGATGAGCAAGACTGGCAAACTGGTAACAACAGATGAGGAGAAGGCTGAGGTATTCAACAACTTTTTTGCCTCAGTCTGCACTGGCATTCTCTCTTCCCACACCTCTCAAATGGAGGGACAACAAGGCAGGGATTGAAGAAGCAAAGTCCCTCCCACTGTAAGAGATCAGGTTCATGAACACCTGAAGAATCTGAATGTATGTAAGTCTATGGGACCTGATGAGATGCATCCCAGAGTCCTGAGGAAGTTGGCTGATATACTTGCCAAGCAACTTTCCATGATACTTGAAAAATACTGGCAGTCAGGTGAAGTCCCTGATGACTGGAAAAGGGGAAACATAGTACTCATCTTTAAAAACGGTGGAAAGGAGGACCCTGGGAACTACCGACCTGTCAGTGTCACCTCTGTGCCTGGGAAGATCATGGAACAGATCCCCCTAGAAGCTACGCTAAGGCACATGGAGGACAAGGAGGTGATTCGAGTCAACCAGCACGGCTTCACCAAGGCCAAGTCCTGCCTGACCAACCTAGTGGACTTCTACGATGGAGTGACTACATCAGTGGACAAGGGAAGAGCTATGAATGTTGTCTCTCTGGACTTCTGTAAGGCCTTTGACATGGTCCCCTACAAGAGCCTTCTCTCTAAATTGGAGAGATATGGATTTGATGGGTGGACTGTTTGGTGGATGAGGAATTGGTTGGATGGTTGCATCCAGATGGTAGTGGTCAATGGCTCAATGTCCAGATGGAGATCAGTGACAAGTGGCCTCCCTCGGGGGTCCATATTGGGACCAGTACTGTTTAATATCTTTATCAATGATATAGACAGTGAAATCGAGTGCACGGTCAGCAAGTTTGCAGATGACACCAAGCTGAGTGGTGTGGTTGACATGCTTGAGGGACAGAATGCCATCCAGAGGGACCTGGACAAGCTTGAGAAGTGGGCCCATGAGAACCTTATGAGGTTCAACAAGGCCAAGTACAAGGTCCTGCACCCAGGTCAGGGCAATCCCTCTTATCAATACAGGCTGGGGGAAGAAGGAATTGAGAGCAACCATGCAGAGAAGGACTGGAGAGTTCTGGTGGATGAAAAGCTGGACATGAGTCAGCAATGTATGCTAGCAGCCTGAAAGGCCAACCATATCCTGGGCTGCATCAAAAGAAGTGTGACCCACAGGTTGAGGGAGGTGATTCTGCCTCTCTACTCCGCTCTTGTGAGACTCCACCTGGAGTACTGCATCCAGCTCTGGGGCCCCCAACATAAGAAGGAAATGGACCTATTGGAGCAGGTCCAGAGAAGTGCCACAAAAATGATCAGAGGGCTGGAATTCTTCTTCTGTGAAGATAGGCTGAGAGAGTTGGGGTTGTTCAGCCTGGAGAAGAGAAGGCTCCAGGGAGACCTGATTGCGGCATTTCAGTGCTTAAAAGGGACTTATAAGAAAGATGAGGACAAACTTTTTAGCAGGGCCTGTTGTAATAGGACAAGGGGCAATGGTTTTAAACTAAAAGAGTGTAAATTTAGACCAGGTGTAAGGAAGAAATTTTTTACAATGAGGGTGGTGAAACACCGGAACAGGTTGCCCAGGGAGGTGGTAGATGCTCTATCCCTGGAAACATTCAAGGTCAGGTTGGACGGGGCTCCAAGCAACCTGATCTAGTTGTAGATGTCCCTGCTTACTGCAGAGGGGTTGGACTAGATGGACGTTAAAAGTTCCTTCAAACCTCAAATAGTCTATGATTCTAAACTCCAGTAAGGGCATTTTGGCTTATATCAGGTTGGTGTAATGTCCACTCAAAGGGCTGAAGGCAGTAAGTGTTTGAAGCAATTACAAGTCAAAGTTTTTTCTTGATCATGGTCAGAAGGAAAAATGTTTAGACTGTAAAATAAGCAACTTCATGGTTAAGGTAGATATAAATTTTGATGACTCTACATTTCCATAGTGATTTTTTTCCTCTGCATGGTTTCTTTCCTCTCAGTTCCTCTATATAAATTTAATTGCTACAGCTAGTCTTGCTCATAAGCCGTCAAGGCTTAAGGCAGTCTTGCGCTTATCATTCATGTGCTGCATGAGTTACATGACCCCTGCTATCTCTAAAGAGTAATTAAACAAATATAGAAGATGTATACATATAAATACAGAAATCAAGTTCTTCTTGATCAACTCTTACTTGTTTTCATTTCATAGAGAGGAAATGATGCTTTAAACAGACCTCAAAATTCAATTTGAAATATTAAGAACTAGTGATTTGATATTAATCTTTTTTTTTGTGACAAAAAGTGACCTGCTCAGAGGTGTCCCCACAGCTGACAATAAAATATGGTGGCATCTACCTGAATGACAGTGAAATGTTTTGCACTCTTGTCAGAAGTTGTATGGGATAGTAGAGTGATCACCTGAATTAGCAGATTGTGATAATAAATAGTCTTTCAGATCACTCAGGGCTCTGAGTTGATGGCTCTTTGGTTTCTTATACTGTTCATAAGAAACTAGTGACTGTTGGACCAAATAGATCCAAATGAAAATAGAATTTCAGAAAGATATAGTGTATATATTTAGTTTTATACAAGACATCTGTGAAAGATCCAAGTGAAAATGGAAATTAATACTTTAAGTGACAGATTGCCACTTACCAGGAAAACAACCTCCCTAACCCCTGAAAAAAACAAACCAAACCAAAACAAAACAAAGAACAGTAAAAAGGAAAAGAGTTCTTTTCCTCCAAATGTGATGTTCTTTCACGGTAGATCAACTGGTTTTGTTCAAGTCTGCTGAATCTATAAAATTAAAATACAGTTCATGCTTGCTGGTCAGTGGGGAATTAAACATATACCATAGTATTCTTTTCTTTGATATTTGCACTCTTTCATTTCCATTCCTGGTGTGAACCAAGGTTCTCGTGGTCTAGTTTAACCTGGAGATGGTCTTATTTCTCCCTTGTCTTTTGAAGATGTGTACTAGAGGTAAAAATATTTCTATATTTCTAGAACAGAACTGGTCAACAAAGTATGTTGGTGGCATCCTTTTGTCATATGGCTGAAGATTATTAGATTAATAGTTGAGACTCCATGCGACTGGAGGCAAGGATTGGGAAAGAGAGGAAATGATAGTATGTAATGGATATTTAATCAATTTGAATGAGTAATATCCATAGTATTATTAATGAAAATAAATAAGAAAATAGAGGAATTTGCCTTTTATGTTATCTACTGGTTTTATAAGAAAACATACAGAGTTAAAGCTATGCATTAATTTGATAACCCTAGAGGGAAAGATTGATCTCAAAAGCAAAAAAAAAAAAAAAAA
>VZSC01015759.1:130759-146402 GCA_013398225.1 Steatornis caripensis
GTAAACTTCCTTCTTCCCTTTGAGTTTTTTTGCGACCTCCTTGTTCATCCACGGAGGTCTCCTGCCTCCTTTGTTCGACTTCTTCTTCGTCGGGATGCACTGATCCTGAGCTTGGAGGAAGCGGTTCTTGAATATTAACCAGCTCTCTATGGCCCCCCTGCCTTCTAGAGCGCTAACTCAAGGGATTCCTCCCAGTAGGTCTTTGAAGAGGGCAAAGTTAGCTTTCTAGACTTTGAGGCATACCTTCTACTAATACATTATATTTTATAATAACAGAACAGAAAATGCTGTTTGTTACCAATAACTAAAATGTATTGAAATACCCAGTACTTAATCTGTAAATGAAATCTTAAAGGCTTCATCAGAACACTTGTATTTAATAAACAAATGTGGAAAAGAGGAATTTTAATTAAACATGCACTGAGATGATTATGAAACAATCCATTGTAGCCTTGTAATTATTAATCATAGGTCAATGGGGCTCAGAGTTCAGAAGCTCAAAAGTGCTTTTTTTCCTTCTTTCTTTTTTAATTTTTTTAGCTCAGAGAACTGTCTTACGATAAATATAGGATAGAGTGTCAGCTCCATTCCCAAGAGTGCTCTGATGCTCTTGTCTGACCTTGGCTGATGCATATCTTATATGCTCCGAAGATTCGCTTCTGAAAAAAGAGACAGAAGATTCTGATTTTCTAATTTCCTGGAGCAATTTGTAGCTATATTTCAGCTATGATGTGATGCATTTGGAGAATTTCAGCTATAAGGACCTATTATAATATTGTTGACCAAAGCCAAAAAGAAGAAATTGAAGTGCGAGTATGACAAAAGACAAATCACAGGTAAAGGGAAAATATAAAGGATATAATAGAAAGGTAAAACACAATAAATTACAAATGAAAGAAAGAGAAAAAATAAAACTGACATATGGGATAGAAAATACTATGTCATTCATTATTTTTATTTGTTGATACTAGTTTCCCAAGTACACATGAGAGCCAACTATAAAAAGTTAGCATTTTGGAACTCTTTTTGAAGCAACTTAGGGATTTTTTTCAAGCTGGTTATGGTCTTGGAAGACCTACTAGGCAGGCCAAAACTGCTGTTTCCATTCTGAGCTATGGCTGCTAAGCTTTCTGCTGTTGCTGGTTCTGAGTTCTCCATGGTGATTTTTTTCTCTACCCTGCTGGAGCACCTGCTGCTAGGGTCTTTTTCTCAAAGTGGGATCTCTGCAGTGTTAGTGGAAAGCAGCAGAAACAAGAAGAAGGTACTTTTTTTTAAATTTATTTTTGGTTGGTTGGTGTTACTCTTCTCTCTTCCTGCAAGTTCTTGATGCAGAAATCTCACTTTGCCTGGCATTACCTTTGTAAGTACCACCTGACACGCTGCTCATGTTAACGTGTCTGATGCGATCTATGCTTGAACCATCTGCACATTACATGTTACACTTTTGTAAGATTTTTTTTGAAGCATCAAGACATTAAGATAATATTGAAAGAAATATACTGTTGCTGAAGAATGGACCTCAATGATACCAGTATTTCTTCTCATTAAGGTAGGCATGCAGAGACTGTGATGATCCAGTGACAAGAAGGACAGAATTTGTCTATTTATTTAATACACAGTTGTTTGCTACTTCCTAGGCTTCATTATGTGTGAATGAGTTTACAATATTTTCTGCTGACAAAAGCCATTTCAGAAGACGTTGGCACAGGACCAATTCCAGTTACCCTTTCTAGCATTATGACCTTCTTGGAGACTCAGGAAAGTCAATGAAATATTAGCAAAATGCAGTGTGGCTAGAGTTATGGTTGAACATAATTGTGTCATGAGCTGTGCTAAGTGTTAATATATGGTATTTTTTCCTTTATTGGTAATCTGTACTTCAGCTGTTACAATAGAGGGTTTAATAAAAGCATGAATTATGACTTGATGCAAAGGGAGGTACCCTGTGGATGTGAATGTATTCATAACAGATGAAGCAAAAAAGGAATCTGTTATGTTTGCTGGCTGGTAGGTTGTATTCAGGTTAATTCGTAATTAGTATTAGTGTTCGAATTCAATATAAAAACATCTTAACTGTTTGTGGTGTCATTATTAGAGAAATAAATCAAATTCATTTTATTTCTTACTCTTAAAAGTGCAAGACCAACTTATCTCTGAAAAAAAAGACGAACATGAAAAATTATTTTATTCTACAAAAAAAGACTATTTCAAATTACTTCTGACGTGTGGCAATGTTGAGGATTCCTTTAGATGTTTCAGAAAATCATTTTATGGTGGATTTAATACTAACCTTCTGAACAATGTGTGCAAAGGTAACTCCACAGTCTCCACAGTCCTCACCTTCACTAGGAAATTCCTACGTGGAAGAATCTAAGCTTTCCCTTTCTTCCAGAATGACTATGCTCCTATGTGTCTCCTGACATTATGGCAAAGCATGGGGCACAAAAAGCAGCTAGAGACATTTTAGAAAATTAAAAAATAGTATTTTGATATCAAACAGGAGTAAGCAGGCAAAATCCAATTTTGTTAGATGTCATATACAGGCAAAACTGAGCTTAACGGTCTTGCTGCTACCATACATTATACTTGCTAATCAATAATATAATCAGTGAATGTAAGTCTCTTTACCTACAATGAAGCACTTTGTCATGATAAATTTTATTTAAATCACACATTTTACTGCAGTCCTGATGTTTGACTCCCGCCCCCTTGATGGCTCTCCCTTTTGTCTCCTGCTTTGTCTCCCTCCCTGTTTCCCTTGTGCCAGTCATATCCCTTGCTGTTTGTCTGAATGGGCTTCTGCTGACATCTGGGGTTTGAAGTCTGAAGAAAAGGAAGTGGTGCACAGAAATCTGTGAGAGGTGACAGATGTGACATTGTCCTTAGAGTGTCTTCAGTGGCTGTTACTGAGCAGTTTCTGTTGGGTTCATCTTGGCTGCACCAGGAAACATTCCAGAACACTGATCTTACCAGTAGGCTCAGCAGACATTTGGGGGTGAGGGTCCTGCCTGCCTCCTGTCCTGGCTTACCACTCTGTGCTTGGCAGCAGTGGGTAGGGGGAAGAAAATCAGTGGCACAGATTTTTGTCCTAAGAAACAGCAGATCTTCTCAAGGAAGTATAGATCTGTTTCCTTGCAAGTCTTAGTATCCAGACATGTAGCTTGGAAAGGTGATTTCCCCTCAATGTTTCACACCTCAAAATAGTGATTTGCTTTACCTATTAAACTCTTTGTAAATAAATAGCATAATAACTTAACATTGCCCATGGTAGCTGGATGGCATATTGATCTTAAGGGATTACTTGGAAGTTTTGAGGTTATATTCATGAGTGCTTTGGTTTAAACTGGGATGGCAAAGGTATCCACAGACACATGAAATAGTTCCTGAATTGCAACTTACAGCCAGAGAACTTAATGAAAACAAGCACTGTCTTTTTTTCTGTTGGTGTGAACTAGTGATTCATATTTGGTCAGGCTATTTCTGGAACACGACTGGAAATTTCCAGATGAGATACAAGGCAAATGACTACAGTGGGTAACATGGATCAACATGTCCAGCTAGTATAGCTCCATAGAATAACTGGGATAAATAACCCAGCAGTGTAACTCTTGGAAGCACACTAAGGCTGAGTTTTCATTTATGCTTTTATCTTCTTGACAGTGTGTTGTACGTTTGGTTTTGGTCGACATCAGTGGTCCCCAGTCTGTTAATTTTCTTGGGTGAGTAACGTTTCCTTATTTTCTTGGTCAGATGCCAGAAGATTGCCAGGTTAGTGAAATAATTCTCCTGAAGGGGGAGAAAAAAAATCTCTTTTCTACTTTGCTAATATGCTAGAAAGTAGCAGCATGTTCTTTAGAGTGAACAGGGTCTGTTTCACTCAGTGTCTGAGCTCTAACTTGCCAGCGCTATTTAATGCAAGTTGTTTGTTTAACAACCGAGAGGTTCCAGATACCTCTTTTTTCTTAAAGATCATTTTGAAGGTACAATTTTTCTGCATCTTCCATACCCAGCCCAGCTTTGTAATGTTATTTGTAAAACACATAGTAAAGTGTGTAAAATAAAATGCAATCAACCTGCTCATTCTGTTCTGTTAATTTCTGAGGCAGCCTGTAAGGATATCCTGCGTTTCCTGAGACATTGGTTCTCTTGCTTTCAGACAGTCTGCTTGTTCTGGCCTTGCCATGCCTCAGCTCACATGGCTCAGCCTGCTGAGTTTTGCCAGTTGAAAGAGATAATAAGGCAAAATAGTTTCATCTCCATCCCTTTTGGGAACTGCAGTGTATCTTCACCACGGATAAAGGATCATATATTGGTGAAGTTTATCAAGCTCAGTGGTTGGGCAGATTTTTATATTTCTTTATTAGAGTAGTTGGGAGCTCTTTTGTTCAACTCTTTAGAGGACCAGGTTCTAAGACCATGTAGGATAACAAATGTATACACTCTAACATCATGAGAAACAGATAACAAGTTAAAAGATTAACCAGAAGAAAAAACCCAACCCACTGAATCACTGTGAATTCAGTAGCGAAGCAGGAAATTGTAACCCCAACATCTCCTGACAGTGTTAATGTTTTTGGGAGATGAAGATTCCAGATTCCAATTAAGAAGCCTCATCTTGAGTCAATAACTGTAGTGATTCGTAGTACTTTCCTGAATAGACAGCACTTGCAAAGCAACAAAACCCCCTTTTAATTTGATTTTAAGAAAATATTATTAATATCTGTCTGAGAATGGAGAGTTGCTAGAGAACGTGTGATTTGTCATTTGGATTACAGCTGCTTTGTTGGTGTAAAACTCTCTTCACAGACCTGTAATACATGACCTTAAGTATACCTAACTTAATTATAATTTAAACAAGTTAATTAGATTATTTGATGAATTATGATATGGACAATACTTGGCACAGCATTCAAGATGAATGGAAGTGAGCCTTGACCTTTACTTCTATCAGTATGTTCTGCATTTTCTGGTAATGCTTTCTTATACTACAAGTATGAAAAGGTCCTATTAAATCTCTATGAGGAAGTTTTGAATTCCTCCAGTTTCTGAAGTCATAAACAAAAAGCCTACTCTCTATTTAGTTTTTCTGATTAAGCCTTCAGTATAATTCTAGTTATACTTATGTCAGCATGTGATATTCTACATGAACAAAATTATTGCAGTTTAACTACTTACCTTGTATGTATGCTGAATCTATAAGTAGTCATTAGTGCTTACTCATTGAGTGCAGATCTTTCTGTAGGGATTTCTGTAAGGTCTGATCTCAGCATAGTGAGATGCTCATTTTATATGCTATATAGTCATATTTTGCAAAATGGAAAAGAGCAAAAATATCAGGAAAAAATACAGATTCATCTGAAGGAGCACAGAAAGAAAGATTCATCACATACATATTCTTTAAAAAAACATTTCCCTGAGATGAATTGTGAATTTGGCTAGGAAAAGACAGGGTGCAATAATGCAGCTGTTAAGGCATCAAGCTTAGTCTAATCTTCAAATCTGTTTTTGTAAGTAGGCCACATGACAAAAGACTCATAACCAAACAAGGATTAATAGGATCTGATAATCAGAATGAATACTTAATTACAGATTCAATATTCAGTTAGAGGACTTACTCTTTACATTGGTAAAACTGAAAGTACATCTGTATACTCTAATGATCAAGATTGCGCATACATTTTACCCAGTCTAAGAGACCATTGGACATCAGCTATTTCCTTTGCATACATTGGTATCCATGATAGAAAAGCTGCCCAACTCAAATTATCCTATTTTATCCCTGTAAAATAGTTATTTTGTAAGACCTGGACGGTGGTGTGGATCAAAACATCCATATCTTTTCCAAAAGAAACAGCAATAGGGCAAAATTACATGTGTTGATGAGCTTGAGGCACTGTGACCTGAGGACATAGTTCTTTTTGTGGTTAAAGTGATAGAAGTGGTGTTATTGCTTTTATGTATTAGGATCAGGAGACACATAAACTAAATTGCACAAGAGTATCTACTCTAATATCTTTAGTAGTTCAGGCCCATAGTAATAAAATATTGACTTCTTGACACTTTCAGTTCAAGATGGGGGCAGAAGCCCCATAACCGGAAATGAATTAGCTGAAAAGTGTATTTTTCCTCTGTCCTATCTGGGTAGTCATCTGAAAAGGGCTATAAATGCTCCTACATATTTGTGTAATCCAACTCTGTTTCTTCCAGGGCCCAAACCACTGAAGTGAAAAAGAGTCTTTCCATTGACTTCAGCTGTGGATGGATTTGTCACATAGCAGAATACTCTCAGGAAACAGCATCTACTGATATAAATAGTTATTTTCAGTGGTATCTTTTTTACTTCATAACTTCAAGATAGTGTTCTACCTAGGCTGATTTTTGAAGCTGCGGTAGCTGTACATATGCAATGGAGAGGCAGGTGTACATGTGAATCAAAAAAACCTCTGTGGGTTTTTTCTGTATGCGTTTCTTCTTAAGATTTGCTATTGAAAAATTAAGGCTGTTAAGAGGTGAAAACCCTTACCAAAAGAAAAATGTCACTATTTTCTTTTATCTTTCCAATTACATTTATATATTTTCAGATGGTGGTGTAGGTAGTCTGCAGTTTTGAAAAAGGACTGTAGAACATACAGTACATTAGAAAACAAATAATAAATACAAATTGATTTTTTTTTAGTTCCTTGAAGCTGCAGATTATTAGTTTTCAAAACATAATCACATTTTCTTGGCCGCAGAATCAGTGTTCGGCTATCATCTTTATAGAAGAAAAAGTTGGAATATTTTCTTCTCCCAGTAAGTCAAAGCACATATATTTTGAATCAATAATATTTTAATTTAAGCATACATAATGTTAAATCTTGGTAAGATAATGGAAGTCTTTTTATTAATATTTATTTCCGTCATTGGAAGAAGAGGGAAAATGTGCTTTCTGTTAATATGCTTGGAAATAATACTATCTTTGATGGTAAGAACCTGACTCAAAATATGACCTTCCAAACAATAAGAGGTCTAGACTATTATTTAAGTGTTCTCTGATGTATTTTGACATAGAGAAAAGTACATTTACTTCTGGGCTGTCCTGTCCTTGAAATTCAAGAAAATTCAAGCCTCAAGTTTGTAAACAAATCTTTCAATTTTAGGTAGGTTCAGACCTTGCATTGATGGTTCTTAAGAAGTAATCTCTCTATCTCCTGCACTGGAGTTTTTCCTAGGCTGTTACGAATTAATCTGCGGTACTCATTGGCACAAGATCACATTAAAATCAAAGACATGGCAGGATTTCATAAAAAGGAGAAAGACAGTGAAATTACTTGGAATACCATTAATAAATTTCCAAGCCTGGAAAAAAGACTGTTTTGAAAGGGAGTGGCTCTTCAAATATTAAACTTAATCTACTGGGCTTTCTTTATTGGCAGATGAATCCCTAGCATTCAGTGAAAATTTGTTTTCAATGTTCTGCCTGAATCTGAGTCATCTGGTACCATCTGAATGTTCAAGCTAGAACACTGTAAAGAAGTGCAGTGACTGACTCCATATCCTGCTGTTCATCACATGCTTCCTCCTTGTGAATTTTCCAAAATTTGTTGTTATCCAAAACTTCTGTTGCTTTTTTTTTTTTCAAGTTTCAAATGCAACAAACCATCCAGACCAGAAAGGTCTTTCTCCAGAACAGACTGGTGACCTGAGGAAATAATGACTCCTAATTATGTTTATTGTTCTTTCCAAATAGGCAGGAGGGCTCCAGCTGATGAAGCCTTTCAAACAGCTTTTTCAATACATAGTTGGTAAGACTCAGGTAAGGAATAAAATACTGAGCAGGCCTAAACCTGAGCTGTACTGGCAGTTTCTCCCACAAGCTGTTTGCTATTTCTGAGTGGGAAGACAATATTCTTGCCTTGGGCTTGTATCATGATGGAGCTAATGTCATCACAGGTTTCTTTTCCTCAAGCTCAGACAGTGTATATCTTGAAGTGGTTTGCCTACCAGGTCTCATAGGATTTAAAGAATTTTTGCTGCATAAGTTATTGGGACAAGTGACAAGAATAACTAAGTCATCATTAAAATTGTTAGACTTTTTTATTTATTAGCATGTCTGTTCTTTGGGTAATATAGCTTAGAAAAAGAGAGGTAAGCGTGTTCTTCAAAAGCATCCAAAAATTTGAATACTAAATCTTATTTCTGCTATGTTGAAGCATTGCTCTTTTTATGATTCAACTATCTTCTCTGGTACTTTTTTTACTGATTATCTAATTTTTGAAAGTTGAGTGATGCTAAACTCACTGAAGCTTCATTGTTTGACGTCTGCTGAATTTGTCGGGTCGTAAGCATGCAGTTGTAATCGTTAATAATGAGAATCCAGACATCCGACCATGGGAAGAACTCATGTAAAATAGATCTATTTGACTTGAATTTGCCAATAATTTGACAAGTTATTAATTAAAGGAGGAACCCCAATAAAATTCTGAGTATTTTACTGAAGATCAGAAGCAGAAATTAATTTTAAGGATTTTTTTTTCTCTTGCTAGTATTGACCATGGACTTATCCATCTTGTTTCAATTAGTACCAATGCTAATTGGACATATGTGGCTAGCTTTTGCTCACTTACCTATCTTGTCACAGATGTTAGAGACTGAATGCTGTGGCTTTGCAGAAGGTATGGGACTGTTTTCTTGTCACAAGGCTAGAAATTGCCCCTGCACTTATTAGAGACAGTAACAGATGCTGCAATGCCATTACCATCTCCTGGAAATATTTTTTCATGTCTTCTCAGTCCAGGCTGGCTAGGACCACAAAACAATTCCAGTCAACAACCTGAAACAAGGTGTCTATGATGTGCAGCCTTTTAAGAGAGCTAGCTTTCTTTGAATGAGCAAAGTGTTTCATGTTAACTATGTAAAGCTGATCTTAAGGATCATCTTAAATGAGAAATAAAAATGAACCTTGAGAAGGAGGATGTAGGAATGAACAATACGTGCTGAAGCTTGTTTTCAACTATCAAGCTACTTTCTTCACATCTATTGGCAATGGCTCTCTGCTTACTGCTGAATATTTCCCCTGTGATGCTGCTTTCCTTTTCTATGTGATACTTAATAGGCTTTGAATGTGCTTGCCCTTTTGGGGCATTAGGGGATATAGGCAGCCTCAATCTCTTTCATATAATCTCATTCTAAAAGGATTAGGATGCCAGTGATTTACCTGGTAAGCCTATGTGTCTGTCTTGTCCTTCACTTTGTGTGAGGTTTTTTTTGTTGTTGTTTTTTTCTTTTCTGGATGCTCAAACCACGTAGTACAGTGACTTGAGATCCAAGAGTCTAAGGAAAACAATTGTCTCCCAGTGAGCTTGTGGATTTTTTTGAATATGGACTGTTAGAGTCAAGCTATGCTACTATAATATTAAAAAATGTTTGAGTTTAAAGAAAACTGGGACCTTGTTGATTGGAGTATATTTCTCCATGTATTACTGTTAAATTCAGTGCTGGAAATATGCAAATGCAGGAGCTGTCTTAGACCTAGACTACATAAGATACCATCTACGTAAATAAGTGTGTTTATGATTACAGATCTTAGATGGACTGACAGCTCATCAACATAAAGACTAATGATAAAATGTTTGAATATTGTAAAATACATCGATGAATATGCATTCAAGTTCTGAAATCAATTAATTGTAGCCATGTTTAAGCCTTTTTTGCATTTGAGTTTTGCACATGCTTGAATGATTGTTTTCCTGTCTGGGAAGCGGATTTTAAAATTACCCGCATATATATTTATAGAAACTGTCTTATAAATTGGTATATCTGAATATGCATGCCAGAAAAGTCTGTGTACTTATTCAGTATACTGAAGAGTACTTCAGTGAAGTCTTAAGATGCATCTGTTCAGCCCTACCTGTAAAAAGAAACATTGAATTTTGGAGAAAAATGGTCTTGGAGGTATACAAGTACATAAACAAACAAACAAAGACTTTAAAATGGTAAATAATTGCATACCAAAACCACATTCCAAGAAACTTATATGGATACTCTGAGAACAAATCAAAGTAATCTTGATTATTTCTTAGACCATAGATAATATTTCTGTAACTTTCTAACAAATTTTAGCAACAATATGTTGTACTCATGATGATCAAATCCTATTACAGTAGTAACATGGAGTATTTCTCACGAGGTACTTTTACGTACAGTAAGAATATATTTTGGAGACACAAAAGCTAAGGTGACTTGAATAACCTAAGTTATAATTGCTATCAGCTACAAATACCCAAAGCAGGTCTTCAGATGGAATGTCATGTAAGGTAAAATGTGTACTGTATTGAATACTGTAATCTCCCTGAAGTCATCAGATATCTTTTCCAGAGAAGTTACTTCTAATGTTGAAACTATTAAATAATCTTAAAGCTAGTGGATAAAACTTTGCAACATCAGTCATTTAAATCAAAATACCATGAGTAGAAGTTGTTCAGAATTTAACATTAAACAGGGAGTGCTATTATCGTGGAAAGTTTAAAATAAAGGGAATGGGTAGAATAACATCTAGTCTGAATATGTTGAATAAGACAGGATGCACTGAATAATTTTGACTGATTGTTTGGAAGTGTTCAGAGAAGTGTGATAATGGAACTTAACCACAACACTGGAGGAAATACCTGCATTACCTTCACCTCACAAGTGACAACTATACAGTCATATTCCGTCACTTTTAAGTGAAGTGCTGGCTTCTGTGAACAAGCATGAAAAATATTCTCATAACTGTGTCAGAGACAATTCCTTCCTTCAAAATTATTTTTTTAATTTGTTGTCATTGTCTTCTACAAAATATAAAATACACTAGAGAGGACTCTAGGGAGAAAAATGCAACAATAAAGTTATAGTATAAGAACCAGAATTGTGCATTTTAAAGCAATTCTGTATAGCAGGTACGTTTATTCCACACAGATTAGTGAGTGAAGTATTATAACAAGAATAATAGATTTTTTTTTTCTGGTTTCCTGGATTTTTTTAATCTGGATTCAATAACATTCTATTAAAAAGTTTGTTCCCTCATATAGCTTTGTTTCTTAATACTTCGCCAAAAAGCCCAGAACCTTGCTTATGTATTTTAAAAGAGAGTTAATTTGAAATTTATGTGTAGTAAAATATTCCTAGTATGTGTATATGCTCATTATATTTTATATTTTAATATAACATTGTATAATTTTATATAAAACAATAATGTATAATTCTATAAACATTGAGAGAAGTGACATATGACTTGGGTGAAAGCAAAAAAGGAGAAGAAAATAACCACAGAAAAGTGAAAATACAAATATTCCTCTCTTGCTTGAAAATGAAGCTTTTTTTCTTTCCTGGACAAGAAATGTTTAAGAGGAGCTGGTGTGAATCCTTTCAGAGTGCCAGGTCAAAGTGGAAGAAATGAGAGAGAGGAGAGTGGGAAATTATAGATTTGATGTAGAATTTGCTCCAAATATAACATAATTTTTTAAAATTATAACAACAAACTTATGCAAAACTAAGTTGGGAATTTCAAGTTTTCTAGTAATTTATCTTGTCTGTGCTCTTGACTCTTCTGTTTCATTCTGTTGTCTTGTATTTAGGTTTATAGTATCACAAATATCCTAGTCTAATGTAGCTAATCTGTGTCAGTTTCTTTAGCACTCCAAATAACACTTAAAACATCAACAAATACTCATCTTCCTAAAACTGTAATGAGAAGCTATTGTATCTTTTTCCTGCTGTTTCATTTAGATTCTGTAATTATCCTATTTGTTCTTTTCATGCATGCTCTACTCTTCTTATTTTGTTCTACTTTAGTATAAGCTGAGAGTAATTGTCACTGTAGTTATAGAATTAAGTGTAGTGATATTTCAATCGATACACAATAATAATTTATAGATCTTCAAGATTTAAAAAATTCTGAATCTCCTTTTGGTTTTCTTAATAATATTTTTTATTTTCCAAGTGGCAGAAGAAAGATCTTTCAAATTACAAGTGAAATGTGTAGAAATACATCCAAGAAACTGGATCGGCATGAAAGAAATACTAGAAGGGCAAAATCCCATTGCAAATCCTAATTTTAAATAGAGTGAAGTGAGATCTTGGAAATGTGGTCGATAATATTTATTTATACTTTATAACAATTTGATGTAACTTCTATACCAGTAACACAAGAGCAGTTTCAATTCCTGTGACTAAGAAACAACACTCTGGGTTGAAGAGCAGTCTTAAACAAGGTAGATGCATTATTTTATACTCCAGATTCACTGTGGATTAAAATTCTTAAAATATTAAGGGTTGCTAAAAGATAGAGACTAAATAGGAATAGGAATAAAATCTTCAGTTTTTTATAATAGAGTGAACAAACATTGCCAGTCAGGTGTCATAAGGATCTAGGTTCAAAGCTTACATTTTCAAAATCTTTCAAACTAGTCTAGTGAATGAGGACTTAACAAGGCAATGTGCTCTGATGGATCTGATACTTACAAGGGAGGAAGGTCATGGATATGAAAGTCAGGGGCAGGTTTGGCTGCAGTGACCATGAGATGGAGCTTATGATCCCAAGAGAAGGGAATAGAACAATAAACAATACCACAACATTGAATTTCAGGAGAGCAGATTTTAATTTCTTCAGAGATCTACTTGGAAGAATCTGATGGGACATGGCCTTGGAGAGAAAAGAGCTCCAGGAAAGTTGATTAATATTCAAGGAGTACTTCCTCCAAGCATAAGAAACATCCCTCATGACAAGTAGGAAGAGAAGCAAAGTCAGCAGGAAGCCTGTATGGATTAGCAAAGAGCTCCTAAATGAACTCGGACACAGAAAGGAAGTCTACAAGAGGTGGAAGCAGGATCAAGTGACCCACAAGGAGTATAGAACTATCTGATCTGCAGGGATAGGCTTGAGAAAGCCGAGGACCACCTGCAGGTGAATCTGGCATGGGATGTGAAGGGCAAAAAGAAAGGATTCTACAGATACATGAACAGTAAAAGGAAGACTAGGGAAATGTGGGCCCACTGCTCAGTGGGGTGGCAGATCTGGCGACAAATGACACAGAAAAGGCCAATGTACTCAATGCCTTCTTTACCTTGGTCTTTGCTGGTAAGACTAGCCTTCAGGAATCCCAAACCCCTGAGACCAGAAGAAAAGTCTAGAACAAGGAAGATTTAACCATGGTGGAGGAGGACAAGATTAGGGAGCACTGAAACAAGATGGACATACATTAATCCATAGAGCCTGATGGGTAGCACTCACAAGTGCTGAGGGAGCTGACTGTTGTGACGCAACTCTCAATCATCTTTGAAAGATCATGCTGATTGGACAGGTTCTAAGAATGAATGAGAACAAATGTCACCCCTATCTTCAAGAAAGGCAAGAGGAAAGATCTGGGAAACTATAGAGTCAGCCTCATTTCAATCCCTGAGAAGGTGAGAGAGGAATTTATTCTGGAAAATATTTACAAACACTTGAGGGACAAGCAGATGATTTGGAGTAGTCAGCACGGGCTTATGAAGGGGAAATAATGTTTAACCAACATGATAGCCTTCTACAATGAGGTGACTACCTTGGTGGATAAGAGGAGGATGGTGAATGAGAAGAGAGGTCCTCCACCTGTGCACACCTTTTGCACTGCAGCCTCTTCCTGCCCAGGGCAAGGTGCACAGGAAGGGCATCTCTTTGAAAGCCTAGTGGGAGACGTGAAGTACACATAACCCAGCAACTGGGCACTGTTCTGTGACCATCTAGACAGGTCAAGGTCGCTCATCCTATCTGATCATCAGGGCAGAATGGTGGGCACTTGTCTGAGAGCAAAGGTTGCACAAAGGAATTCCAACCACTCCAGCCATTAAGTCAGAGACATTGTGGGATGGTTCCTATGCCTGGAATGTTGGAATGGAAGGATACAGGCTCTTTAGGAAGGACAGACAGGAGAGACAAGGAGGGGGTGCTGCCCTCTATGTCAGCGACTAGCTGGTGGCATGGCACCCTGCCTGTGGATGGACGAGGAGCTGGCTGAGAGCTTATGAGTCAGGATTAAAGGGAGGGCAGGGACAGGTGACATTATAATGAGGGTCTCCTACAGGCCACCTGACTAGGAAGACTGAGTGGATGAGACCCTCTACAGACAGATAGGAGTAGCCTCACATTCACAAGCCATGGTCCTCACGGGGAAATTCAACTACCATCCAGGAGGTTCCTGGAATTCATTGATGATAACTTCCTTCTCCAAGTGACAGAGGAGCCAATGAGGAGAGGTGCTGTGCTGGACTTTGTTCTCACCAACAAGGAGGGGCTGGTGGGGAATGTGGGCAGCCTTCACTGCAGTGACCATGAAATAGTGGAATTCAAGTTCCTTAGGGCAGTGAGGAGGATGCACAGCAACCTCACTACCCTGGACTTCAGGAGAGCAGACTTTGGCCTCTTCAGGGCCTTACTTGGTACAGTCCTATCAGATAAAGCCCTGGAGGAAAGAGGGGATGAAGAAGGCTGATTAATACTCAAGGATCACCTCCTCTGAGCTCAGGAGCAGTGCATCCCAACAAAGAGGAAGTCAGGCAAAAACACCAGGAGGCCTGCATGGATGAACAAGGAGCTCCGGGACAAACTCAGATGTAAAAAAGGAAGCCTACAGAGGGTGGAAGCAAGGGCAGGTAGCCTGGGAGGAATACAGAGAAATTATCTGAGCAGCCAGGGATCAGGTTGGGAAAACCAAACCCTGACAGAATTAAATGTGTCCAGAGATGTCAAGGGCAACAAGAAAAGCTTTTATAGGTACATCAGTGATAAAAGGGATACTAGCAAAAATGCGGGCCCTCTCCGGGAGGAAACAGACTATCTGGTTACCTTGGATATGGAGAAGGCTGAGGTACTCAATAACATTTTTTTCTAAGTCTTCACCAGCAAGTGCTCAAGCCACACCCAAGTCGCAGAAGACAAAGGCAGAGACTGGGAGAAGGAAGAACCACCGACTGTAGAAGAAGATCAGGTTTGAGACCATCTAAGGAACCTGAAGGTGCACAAGTCCATGGGACATGATGAGATGCATCCTCAGGTTCTGAGGGAACTGGTGGATGAAGTTACTAAGCCACTAGCCATCATTTTTGAGGAGTTGTAGCAGTCTGGTGAGGTTCCTGCTGACTGGAAAAGGGGAAACATAACTCCCATTTTTAAAAAGGAAAAAAAGGAAGACCCAGGGAAGTATAGGCCAGTCAGCCTCACCTTTGTGCCCAGCAAGACTGTGGAGCAGAACCTCCTGAAAACTACACTGAGGCACATGGAAAATCAGGAGGTGATTAGTGACAGCCAGCATGGCTTCACTAAGGGCAAATTGTGCTTGGCAAATCTGGTAGCCTTCTACAACAGGGTTACAACTTTGGTGGACAAGGGAAGAGCAACTGATGTCATCTACCTGGACTTGTACAATGCATTTGACACTGTCCCGCATGACATCCTTGTCTCTAAATTGGAGAGACATGAACTTGAAGGATGGACCACTCACTGCATAAGGAATTGGCTGGATGGTCACACTCAAAGAGTTGCGATCAATGGCTCGATGTCCAAGTGGAGACCAGTGATGAGTGGCGTTCATCAGGGATCAGTATTGGGACAGGTGCTGTTTAACATCTTTGTCAGTGACATGGACAATGG
>VZSC01015761.1:0-18642 GCA_013398225.1 Steatornis caripensis
GAGGCAGAGCCCGGCGGGGCGCACACGTGGGAGCGGGGGGGGGCGCCGAGCCCCTGGGGCCGCCCTCCCGCCCCTGCCCCCGGCGGCCCGAAACCGCCTCCCCGGGGTCCGCCCGGCCCGGGGCGGCAAGGCCCCTCCGCTCCCCGCAGCCCCCGGCTGGTGCCCGGGAGAGGGGGCTCGGCCCTGGCGGGGGAGGGGGGGGCGGTGACGGGCAGAGCTGTTGCCCCCCGAGCCGGCTTGGCACCGGCGTTTTAAATGGCCTCGAGCAGGCGGGGAGCGGCACCGGGAGGTCCAGCCCGAACCTGCCCGGCTCCCTCCTCCGCCGCTCTGCCTTCGGCCCCGGCGCTCCGGGGGTCTGGTGCCTGCAGTCTCCCCACCGCCAGGGCTGGGGCCGCTGCTCGCAGCCCAGTGCAGCCTTTCCCTGGCAGACCCTAGCGGGTCTGAGCATCGCCAGGCATCGGGAAGGGGCTTCCCCCATCTCACAACGCTCCTGCTTTCCTCCCGGTCCTGCGGGGTCTTGCTCCTCACTACCCCAGGGCCCTGCCTGCCCCCTTCTCTCAGCACCCTTGATGTTAGGGCGAGGCAGATTCTCCTGTCAAAAATCCCAGGGCTGATTTAAATGCAAATGTTACCGGGGTTGTGTTTCTCGGGGAAATGGAGCAGGCAGCAATCGCAGCATACGTGGCTCCTGTCGCCGTTGGGGAATAGCAGCTTGCCTCTGCCTACTCCAGATCCAGAGTACTTTTGTGCCAGTTTCTTAATCCACTTCAAAGCGGATTGAGCTAAAACCTGACAAAAGGTGCTCTAATTCCCATGGCGTGCACACAAGGGAACGATTGCAGAAGAGCAGCTGCTCTTTAAATTCGTGCCCAGCCTTAGCCTGGGATGAGGTTTTGGGAAGAAGAAAAGAGCAAACAGGAGGAGAGGGGATAACAGAAGCAGGCAGAGCGCCTGAGAAATAGATCGAGAGCGGGTCGGTGCATGAATCCGCAGGCTGGCAGCGCCCAGAGCACGTGGCTTTCCCTTTGAACCGAAGAGCATCCGCTGCGCCGGCCGGAGAGGCTGCACCCTGGGGATGGGATTGGGGACGCTCCGTAGCCTGGGCCTTCCAAAGAGCTCGCACGTGCTGCTTAGGTTCGTGGCTTGGTCTTGGCCGCCAACGCGGTGCTGCCCGCTCTCGCCCTGGCTGTCCTGCGTGGAGCAGAGCGCCCCGGCGGGCACCAGTTTACCCAGCTCCAGCCCTGCTGCTGGGGAGGCACCACCAGAAAAGCTGCATCCAGAGAGGGAAAGTTCCTACAAATGTCTCGATCAATAATAAGGAATTAAAAAAAAAAAAAAACCACGCCAAGCTGAAAAAGCAGAGTTGTCCAGCAGCTCCCAGCAAGCCAAAGAGCTGCTTGGTGTAGTATACTCACGTGTACCTTTAAAGCTGAGGCCAGATTCTTTCGCTGACCTTAAAAATGCAGAAATGCGGGCGGCGAACCCCACAACCCCTTGATAAAGGGGGTGGCTCGGGGCTTTGCACTGCAAAGCTCTGCTCTTTGCTGCTGCTTCATCATCCCTTACGCTGCAGGATGGGGATAAGGTCCCTGCCGCCGGCACCCTAGGGCATGGCAAGAAATGCGCTGTGCATCCTTTAAACAGGAGAATAATTCAAGATGTGCTGGGGAGCTGCCGGATTGACAGCCTGTGATTGATCCGGTTTAATTTGAGCTAATGTATTTATCATCAGCGCTTCTGTGCCACTTGTTAAGGGCGAGGGGAGGGAGCAGAGTTGCTGCCTCCTGATGTTGGCCTGCTAGGGCTGGGTGAGTTTCGGCTGGAGCAGCTGGGAGAGGCGCCTTCTGATCCCCTCGACATTTCTCACGGTTTTCAGAGGTTGCAAGAAACCCACTTGGATGCCTGCAGCCTTTCCCGAAGCCTCTGGTCCTCCTCTGAGCTGAGCTTGAGGGAAGATGCTCTCAAACGTGGCAATGCCGAGCCTGCAAGCAGCCGGAGAAGCGCCCCGAGAGCAGGGAGCAAACGTGTTCCCACCAGCGCGGGGAAGCAGGAGGCAAAGCAGCTTCGTGTGAGAGTTGGGTTTTTGGCTTAAAACCCAGCAGATTTTGCTTGTATCCTGCCCTGTTGGGAGGAGGGAGCTGGAGGACCCGAGAAACGGGGGCTGGGTTGCGTTTCACCCCTCTTGGGCTGCCCTTCTGAGCTGCCCCTCGGCATCAACGCCCGGGGGGAAGCGGCTGTGCGGGCAGAGCGCGGGACCCTCTGCGGTGGCAGAGCCGGGGCATCTCCCAGGCACGGACAGATTCTGCACCTCCTCCCGCTGCTGCCAGGCTCAGCCCTTCCCAGGGGACGCGCTTCTGCCGATTCCTCGCTGAAGATAGCAGGGCCGGGGGCNAGCGAGCTGTTGCCGTAGCCTGGGAAATAACGTCGGGAATGTAAAGCACGTGGACGGATGCATTTTATGTGGGCAGCAATGATTCCCACACCGCTGGCTCGCTGCGGCGTGGGCAGCCCGGGCGGGACACCCATCACCAGCAGCATCTCCCAAGCACCAAATCCCACAGCTAGGAGCTAAGGGGCTCAGGGGGCAAGTGAGGCTGTCTCTGAGGTTGTCCTCTACCGTGCTGAATCACCGGGTGGCTATAAAAAAAAAAAACCCCAAACCCCAACGTGCCTCAGTTTCCCTGTCTGTACATGGACGTTGTCTGGAGGCCTGGCTTTGTAGGTTCATCTGCTCCCTCAGACAGCCAAATCGCTGCTGCCTGTCTGTGTGTGCAGCTGTGAAGTGATGATTACATTGTCTGAGAAGGGCACAAGGGGCGTCACGCAGCATCTCTCCCACCCCAGGCAGGGGCTGCACCCTGCGGGCAGAAGGTGCTGCCGACGGAGGTGCCACCGGAGCCCGAGGGGCCGTTTTGTGAGTCCTGGAAAAAAAAACGAAACAAACAGGCGGGGGCAGAAATGTTCAGAGATTTGAGAGGAGATGAAGGAAAGCAGTAAAACCCGCGAGAGCGCTTGGAAAAGATGTCGAGAGCCACTCCGGCTCGCCGGCCGCGGTAAGGAAATTGATTGGGCTTCGGGCGTTGTCGGTTGACTTTCCTGGGAGGCTGTTTTTGAAGTTTGTGTAGGGTGTACCTTGAAAGGCGAAGCAAATGCTTCCAGGAGGGTTGGCTCCGGGGATGCAGGAGTAAGAGGGGCTGGATCGCAGCATCCCTCGGCTGTTGGCGGCGGGCACTGGGCAGCCATTGACGAGGGCATGAGCTGGTTTCTCCTTCTTTTGATCGTTTTTCTGTAAGTTGTGATGCTTTGGGGCTGTAGCCAGACCCAGGGGTGCCCCAGGCCCGTGAGGTGTCGGAGGTGGGGGCTGAGGCTGGGCAGGACGTGGGGCCAGGGCTGGTGGGGGTGGCAGGGCGGGGAAATGGCACTTGTCGTCGGAGAGCAGAGCCCTCCCTGACCCCGAGCAGGGGCTGCCCTTCCCTCTTATTCATAGAAAACGGGCAAACCAAGGTCAGGAGCAAAGTCAGCCCAGCACAGTCAAATAGCAGGGACTTGGGTGGATAATTTGGGCTGCAAGAAACGGCTTCCCTGTGGATGACTTTTAAAAAAAAAAAAAGAAAAGCTAACCATGAAGGCTGCGATCCCCAGGCTGCCACGGTGCCTTCGTACCCACGTAGGCCCTCAGCGGCCGGGCTCCCAGGTGCCAGGAGCAGAGGCAGTGTCCCTCTCACCGAGCAGCTCAGCCCCAAGCGATGAAGCCAGCCACAGCCCCGGCACGTGCCCTCCTCCTTCCCGTGCCATCTGGCTCAGCCCAGCTCTTTCCTTGCTGCCTTCCCCCTGAATTTTTCATTCCGCCATGCGCTTCGCTGCGGTTTGCGGCCCCATCCATCACATGGGTTTGTTTTTTAAAGCGGCGCCCCAGCTCTTAGCAGCTTGGACCTGGAGCACCGGCACTTCTGGTTCAGCTCCCGATGTGCCAGCCAAAATAGCAGCAGCCACATACCACGGCGGAGAGGAACGAGTGTCATCGAGAATTAAAATGACAGATCCCAGCATGAAGGTCTCCGAGGGTTTGTGCTTTATTAAGCAACAGTGAGTTCACGGGAAAGGACTTTAACTCGGAGCACCGGTTGTGTCTACAAGAGCAGAGAACCGAGGACTATATTTAGGTTCAGCCATATGATGGGGAGGCAGAGCCAGGCACCGCGGGAGGTGAGCTGGGCATCCTCAGCCCTGCGAGGGTGAACCCTGTCCCGGCAGCGCCGGGGGGGATGTGGGGGCCAGGCGATGGCAATGACTCGGCTTGGAGGCGCTGCAGGGGGCTGAGCCGCAGTGCTGCAGGGCAGGAGAGCAGGAGGGTTCCCCTTGCCTGTGCGGTGGCCTCTTTGGGGTCTTGCACGCCCAGACCCATCTCAGCGGCAGGCAGGTGCGCGTGGCGCGGTCAGGAAAGCCCCTCCGAGCAGGATTCACGCTGCTCGTGCGCAGCATCTGTCCTGCGCCGGGATTAGGGGAAGAAGGGGGGCCGCGACCCTGAGCGTGAGCTGATGCGTGCGCCCGTCAGTCCCTGCCCAATGCCGCGTGGTCCCTCAGGCGGTCCCGTCTTCCCTCGAGTGTGGTTTCATGATGATGGGGGTTATTTAATAGATCAAGGTTTTATCTCTTTGCCTTAGGGTCTCCCTCTTCCATCCGCCCCCTCCTATAAAAAATTCATTGTTTCTCCCAGATACTGTTGCTAGAGGGAGAGTGGGAGAAATAAAGGAGATTCTTGGAAAGGAGGAGGGAAAATATTTGATAAGAAGGGAATGGAAAAAAAACATTTGAAGCAAATCTAATCCCTCTCGCTGCCCTGGGCACACCTGATCCCAAGCGCGGCCTCCGTCGTGTCGCAGGACCCTGATGCTCCCAGCAGACGCGAGGAGGTCGCGTTGGACCTGGGGTGAGCCCGGGCAGCGGGGACGGTCCTGCTCCTGCCTGCGGCCGAGGAACCCGTCGCTGTGGAGCCTTTGGAGCTGGGAGCATGGGGACATTGCAGCTGCTGCATGCAGCCAACGTGAGTGGACGCAGGAGGGAAGAGGCAGCGATAATGTGGACCTGCAGCGGGGCGGAGGGAAGCGCCCAGCCTCCTCCCAGGCTCCTGTCCTCGGCATCGCCAGGGAAGTCCCTGCGAGCCCTCCTTCGCTTTTCCTGCTCAATTTGGGTGCTGTTTCGGTCCGGGTGGATGTGAGGGTGCATTTGTAGGCTGAAATAATTTAGAGGGGGGTTGATGGGCTGCATGCGGCACGGCCGGCTCGCCTGGCCCTGCGACACGAGGAGCTTTGGCTGTAACACGGAGCCATGACGCAGCTGTAAAATAACCGAAGTCAGAGGAACGGCAGCATGTTGCCCACGGGGACTGACTGTGGCTGCACCAAGTAGGCCCCAGGCAGGCTCAGGAAGGCGCTTTCCATCTTCGAAAGGCCTGATGAGCATCGTCCTTGCGATGCCCCTCGCGGGTCAGTAAGCAGCAGGGGTTTGCAGAGCACCATCCTGCAGCGCGGAGCAAGGTAACTAAAGCGGCTTTGGCCGAGCGTCCCATCCAAATCCATCAGCCGAGTCTCCCCAGTGACTCTGGTTTGTGGATGCTGTAATACCGCAGATAGGTGAGGGGTTTCGTTTCCCTTTGGGGGAAGCAGGAGGTGTTGCGTGCCATGCCCAGAGCAGTGCCCTGGCCGCCGTTCTGGGCTGTGTCCCGGCGGTGCAGCCAGAGGAGCAATCCGTGAGGGCGGTTGGAGCTTCTGGCCTCTTTTTCCAGAGGGTCACCCGATCCGACCTTCCCCGAGCTCAGGACAGCTGGGCACCACCTCTTCAATATCGCCAGGATGAGCTATTTTGTATTTTTCCATTTAAATCTCATTTGAAGGAAAGTCCATCTGGTTCCCTTCGTGCTGCCAGAAGAAAAAGGCTGCTCTCCGGTCAGCTTTCTGTGGGGCATCTCCTCGCTGGAGACCCAGGGGAGGCCGCATGGCCGGGAGCTCCGTCTCTTCTGCTTTCCATTGCAGCAGCAAGGAGGGGTGGAGCAGGGCCGCCGTGACTGAATGCTCGTTGGGGATGGAAGATGAGCAGGACCCTGCAATTGCAAATGGAAGATGGAGTGACATAAATGAGACCTAAACTGTGACCTTTTTCCATAAGCAGGAGTATTAACCAAGTGGGACGAATGGAGGGGAAAAAAAAATAATCCTGCCTTCGTTAGTCCTTGTGCCCGGGGCTGATGTGGAGCTGGCGCCTTTGGTCCGCTCCCAGGGAAGCGCAGCTGGTGCCAGACATCCCTCCGGGAGTTATTTTGGAGGCTGGACCCTTTCCATCGTCCGTTCGGGGAGCATTTTCTCATCTCGCCTTCAACATCGCTTCTTTTTGCATCAAGCACCAGCCCTCGGATGGGGATATCCTCACGGCAAAGCGACTTCCGGCTCAGCGTGCCGGGGCTGGAGGAGCGCCCAGCGCAGCACACGATCCTGCCATCGCTGCGGTTCAGCACCGCTGCCGCTCCCCTGCCTTGCTCAGCCTCGCGCCAACACCTGGCAGCCTCTGGAAATTCAGACCCAAGTTGTTTGCTGTGGCAAAAGGGGTTGTGATCTGGCGGATCGGTCTTGTCCATCAGCAGACGCGCTCCCGTCACGGCTGCCACCTTGGCTTTTTTTCGCGTGAATTTGCCCTGAATTGGGTCGCGGCTGTTGCTGGCCCGTGCGTTACGGTTCGTGCTGGGACACGGGCAGAGCCGTCCCCGGTGCAGGGCCTGCTCGATGCCAGGCTGGGCTCCGATACTGCCACAAGGTCCGGCTCGGCTTTGTCGATCTTGGTGACTTTCCGCATTCCCAAGACTCTTAAGGAGCAGGTCCGTTTCTCCTCTGGTCCGTTTTTTAACAGCTCTGCCCTGTCTTGCCATTTCTTTCCCTTGGGCTGTGTCTGGCTGTGTCCGCCCCAGAAGCCGGGAGACACCGTGGACTTGCTGGGCTGCTGCTGTGAACGAGCGGAGCCAAATTCCTCTTCCTTCCCCAACGGTTTTCCGACTTTTCCCATTTACAAAGATGCTCTTTGGGGGCGCGGCGCTGAGAGAGAGGGTTTCACTGCGGATTTCAAATGAACAGCCTGTGACACCGCCTCCGCGATAACGCGTCATTTTTGTTGTTTGCATTTCAATACCTAAAGGTCGGAGGGAAGCCTGACCGTCTGGGAAGGCTGATGTTAATTACACTAACGAGGAAAAGTCTCTGGCTTAACTGCTGCGTGCTCCAGGTGCCGGGGTGGCGCGAGGCTGGCCGGCCGGACCCTGGCACCGTTGGGTGTCCTGCGGCTGCGAGCGGCAGCGCGGGCGTGTTGCGACGCTCCTGGGCTCAGGTCTCTTGGGGGCTGGGATGAGCTGCAGATTCGCTGCCGTGCGTGTCTGCAGGCTCCAGCTGGGAGAGTTGGTACGCGCATCCCAAGGGATGCTTCTGCCCTGGAAGAGCTTGACTCAGGGCATCCTGCTCTGGTCCTCTGGACGTGCAAGGGTCTCTGCTGAGTTCACAGGACCCCGGGTCCCGTTTGGCCTTTGGCTTTGCTGCCAGATTTCCTCTTCGAGAGGCACCTGTGCATAGAACTTACACCACAGCCTCCTCGATGGAGAGGCAGATCCTGTGTGGTACCCAGGGAGAGGAGACTCGTCCCCCAGCTCCTCCACCGGGTTGCTCCAGAAAAGAGTTAAAATACAAATTTTAAGTTTATGTGTCTTAAAATACAAGGCGTGGGGACTAGACAGTGGCAAATGCTCTGGTGGTACGGACCCATGGAGAGCCGGGGAGCTGGGCTGGCGACATGCGGGACCAGAGGAGGTTTTAGGCCACTTCACGCACGTGCCGATGGGTCCCATTTCACGGGGATTAAAATGTCTTTGCAGACAAAAAAAAACCTGAAGTAACCTGAAGCGGAGGTTGCTAAGTGATGCGGGAGCTGCCAAAAACAAATGCCAAGACCATCAGCCGAGGCCCTAATCGTTCAGAGGGCTGGGAACGATGGGCTCACGTAACGCGTCTGAGGGTTTGAGAAGCCAAGCGCAGGCGCTCTCTAAAGCAAGCTTAAACGCTGCGCTCGACAGCGCGGTCGGTTCTGTGCAGGCAGGTTTGGAGGCAGAGCCGCTCTGCGCTTCGCTGCCTGCGAGAAGAGCAGGAGAGGGGCCGGTAAGCGCAGGGAGCTGAGCGGATTTTGGTTGCTGTAACTTGGTTTCAGCAGGTTTGCGATAAACGTATGGGCAAGTCCAGCTTGCTGGAATCTGTATTAAATTTTGTTTTAGCCATCCCCGGTAGCCGGAGCCTGGTGTCCAGGAGCAGCGAGCCAAGCTGCGTTGTCACAGTTGTACTGAACTTTTGGATGGCGATGCCTCCGCGCGTCACCCGCGGCGCCTCCTCCACGCCTGCCGAAACACACGGAGGTGCTGGAGCGTGCGAGGTCCCGCACACATCACTGCAGCGCAATACAAATCCGCTTCCCTCCCCATTACCACATCGCTNCGGCGCCTCCTCCACGCCTGCCGAAACACACGGAGGTGCTGGAGCGTGCGAGGTCCCGCACACATCGCTGCAGCGCAATACAAATCCGCTTCCCTCCCCATTACCACATCGCTTGGGCATCAGAGGAGCCCCGCCTGCTCTGCAGCTGCCAGCACCACGCAGCGGACGCCGCTGTTTGTGCCTCGACACCGTGGAGGCTGTAATCCCTCGAAGCCCGTGCGCTGGATTGGCTCGCTAGGCAAGGTCCTCGCTGAATTGCACCACGTCGTAGTTGCTGGTGGTGCCGCAAACTTCCCCCGTGGGCGCTGAGGGCAGGCCGAGGTGTTTCTGGGCTGTTTCCCCGTAGCAGTGCTTGGTTCGGGTTACCCTCACCTTTATGGTAAGTGTTGGGTCTGAGCGACTGCCGCACATGCACGTGCATCAGCCGCCCGCGCTGCAGGGGCTGGCACGGGGATGTTCCCCAGCTGAGCAGCTGCGAGTGTTCCTGGGATCTATGCCGGACTTTTCCCATCCCGCTGCCGGCCCTGGAATGCTCCTGGTCCCCATCGGCCCAGCGCCGCTGCGGCCTCGCGCCAGCCCAGAGAGGCTGGTGCACCCCCTGGCTCTACCAGCAAACCCCAGCGTGTCCGTGGCAGGAGATTTCCTTGCTGTTAAATTGTGAGCGTGTGCATCCCTGCCATTACCTGCAAAACGGGAGCGTGGGGGAGGATGGGGTGAAGGGCTGGGTGCGTCACGGGCAATGCTGTGGCCTTCTGGCAGCTGGAAATGCGGGCGCTTGCCCTCCCAGGGAGAAGTTTGGGTTCCCCAAGCGGAGCGGACAAGAGGAAGGTCTTCTGGAGCAGGGAACAAGCTGGGTTTGTCAGTCACCAGTTGAAGCCCCGTGGCCTTGCAGCCCTCCAGGGGCCGTGCGTGAGCCTGAGCCAGCCAGGTTTTAGGGGGATCCCTCCATCTTTTGCTTTCGGGTAGCGATGTTTTCCTGGAGGGATTTTAGCTTTTCTGGAGTGCTGCGTGCAGTCAGTTCTCCGGGAACCCCAAAAGTGAGGTTTTACCCATCCATAAGCAGCACCCGGCCGGCGCTGGGGCTCGCAGGAGCACACGGGGAGGCCGCAGGGCACGGCCGTGCCCGGGCAGGGGCCCCCACCCTCCTGGGGTCGGCTCTTGGCTCCCCAGTGCCGCCAGGGATGTCCCCGTCCCCTCCCTGAGCGCTAAGTGGGTGCGAGCCGTGTGCCACCGGGTCCGGCTGCTGCTGCGGAGCCGGGTCCTCGTTTCAGTGCTGCTCTCCAGCAAATCCTTGCAAGGAAAAGCTCCTTTGGCTAAGGCTCCCCAAGCCTCTCTCAGCAGGAATTAACCTCCCCGGCTGCTGCTGCTGCTGCTGCTGCTGCTGCCCTTGGGCAGCCGTGGGCAGTTGAGCCGGGCAGGAGCTGGGGCAGAGATGACTCGGGGCCCGAGCAGGGTCTCAAGCAGAGGTCAGAGCAGCTCCCGAGCTGCAAGAGCAGCGTCTCTGCACGGGTGTAGCTGAACAGGACCTGAACGTGAGACCATTTGTTGTCTGCTAACCAGGAGGAGCTGGATTCCCCCCCCAAAAAAGGTGCTACTTAAATTCCTTCTTTCTTTTTTACAGGCAAATTAAACTTGATCTGGAGAGCGTAAAAAGCTTTGGCAAAACCGTAGCAAATTGTTTGCTTGCTAGTTGGTGTCCTGCATCCCCTGCGCCGGCCGTCGGGGCTGCGAGCGCGTCTCTCGATCCCGCAAAAAATGGGGAGAGATGCAGCACGGGGGGGTCTGGCCAGCGGCACTTCTGCGTGCAAGTTCAGCTCGAATCTCCCAAAGTGGGAGGACTCCTGGAGAGCTGGCCGTGGGCACCCGCTGCGTGGGTGCTGTCTCGTCCTGAAATCCTCGCACGTGATTGCCGGGGAGCATTGCTGAGCCTCCCTTTGCTCCAACCCAGAGCTGGCCGCAGTGGTGCTGGGCTTGGACGCTTTCCTTTTTGTAAGAGGATCCTTCAGGGTACAGAGCGCTATATAATTTTGCGTGTATACAGCCGGGCAAGCTGCAATGGTCAGGTCACACGTCGGGCTGGAGCAAGGCTGAGGGTGCTTCCCATCTCTGGGAGGTGCCTGTGTGCCATGTTCTTGGACTTAAGGGGCATTTATTTGGGATTTCTGTGCCGGATGCTGTGAAAAGATGATTTACAGTCGTCTCTTTGTGCTGTTTTGTCCAGAGGAGCCAAGGCTGGCTGTGCCGGACACTTTGCCATTTAAACATCCCGGGTCTCGGATGCCACAGCGGACGCAGACCTGCAGAACGGTGAGTGCTCCCCGGGCTCAAGGGGGCAACGTGGCGGTCGGCATCATCGCTGCCTTTCTACCTGGTGGGGGTTGTGCGCAGGGATGCTTGAAATCCAGCTCATTTTTAGCTCATGGCCATCCCTGCTTGGTGCCATTAGCTCCCTCCTCATCCCCATCCTACCTTGGCAGCGTGGAGCACTCGGTCCCGGCGAGACAGAGGTTCGTCGCACGTAACGGCTGAGAAATCTCCAGCCCATTGCCACGACCTCCAAATGAGCAAGAAGTAACTCAGGTGGGATGCGATGCGAAGCTCGGGGCGTTAAGCTCTGATACTCGCTCCAAGGTTGCCGGCAGACGGCAGCGGGGATCCCAGCCTTGGCCGCACCACGACGCATGCACAGCGTCGGTTGGAAGAGCGGTGGTTCGGGGTTCACACGGGTTTCAGAGAGAGGGGACGAGGATTCAGGAGTCCAGCAGTGCAGTCCTGGGAGGGGGGCTCTGGAGGCTCTGCCCTCCCTCTGCCGTTGAGATGCTGGACAGGGAGTTAAGCACATGGCCCTGCCGTCCCCTTGCCCTGCCACCGCAGAGACTTCTGACTTTCGGGAGCCTCTTTGGAGCTGCGTATGGGGAAGGAGATGCTCCCCTGGTCCCACAGCCACAGCCGATGCCCCGAAGCCGTAGAGCTGGGGACTGACGCCAGAGTGTCTCGCTCCGAATGTCACCGCTTGCTGCAGTCTCTAGGCTGGAGGAGATGCGGGGGTGGCACAGCTGGAGCCCCCCGCGGCCCGGCGGGCCCCCTCCGAAACCTGAGCGGCGAGGCTGGCGGGGATCTGCTCTCCGTAGGGCTCAGGAGGCCCTGTCCCGCTCCCCTCGGGGGCTGGGCGCGGCGGCGTGGGCTGGTCTCACTCCCGCCTGGCAGAACCGGGTATAGATTGCAGTGTCGAGCGTTATTTCACCCCACAATGGCATTTTGCTTTCTTTGCTCGCTGCTGCCATGATGATAATTGGGCTGGCAATAAAATTTCCAATACAGCAGCTGTAGACAGGTCTTAAAAAATGCATTCAGCCCAGGATTGATGCTGAGCAGAGCTGAGAGGCAGAGCAAAGGCTGTTGCTCTGCACTCCCCTCGCCTGGGATTCCCGCTCCGAGCAGGGTTCCCAGCAGATCGGGGGATCCGCAGCTGCACCTCTCACGCCTCTGCACCCGCAGAGGTTTGCTTGCAGAGCTACGAGCTTGTTTTCCTGCAGCAGGCTGAGCAGTCCTGCTGGAACGGGCTTGTTTTCCACCCGTGACTGCCTCTCCCTCCCCGTCCTCGGAGCAGACATCTGTCTGTCAGTCTGCTCATCCTGCCCACGAGGCCAGTCGTCTGGTTGGATTAAGGCCTCCCGAATGATGCATCACCCTGCCGAGGCGCGGTGCCCGTGGGCTGGCAGCAGCCTGCCCGGGGACTCCAGGCTTCTGCTCTGGAGGGAAGCTGGGCACGCCGGGGACCCCTGCCCCGCCAGCCGTGGGTGAAGGCACCCCATGGGGCCGAGTCCTCAGGAACAGGGTCCTTTCTGAGGATCAAGTCTGAAAATGGCTGTCGTTTTAGCCACGAGCCTCGGAGAGGTGGCCGGCTCTGCCCTGACTTCATTTTGTGCAGCGCCTGGCACTGTGGCGGGTGCCGCCGCTGTTCTAGTAAGGGATTAAGAGTAGACTTTGCCATCAAAAGTCCAGCGCTGGCAGCTCAAGGCATCGATCACGGTGTGATGTATGTGCCAGCTGCCCCGAGGGGCTCAGGCCAGCATCACCAAGATGCTGAGCTTAATGAACGACCTAATCTAACGAGGGCTGGCACGCTGGACCAGGTGGACAAATGAGGCCGTTCGCTGGGGCAAAGCCTGCGGGAAGCAGCTGGCACTCAGGCTGCTGCAAAGTCCTCGGCCGGCGGCGTGGGGAGGGCTCTGCCGGGCGCTGCTGGCCGGACCAGGGCTGGGGCTGGCGGGGCGGCTGCACGTATGCCAGCCCGAGCGCTCCGCACGCCCCCGAGCAGCGTCATCGATCAGCTTGCTGCAAGGCGGCTAATTACAGCGTATGCTTTTCTGTTAGGATTATTAATCATCCTGCTCCTGTACTTCATTTATTACGGAGCTGCCCGCGTTAGAGGAGCGAAGGCGCAGGGTCCCTTCACGTGACGAGGTGGCACGTTCTCCCCGCTGCTTGGGTGATGCGCGAGCGGGACACGAGCGCTCGCAGCACAGCGGGGACAGCGTGGGGTCTCCCTGGCACAGCCGGTGCTGTGCCTGGGGACGTCCTGCTCGGCCGGGCTCCGGCAAGCTGCATCCGTCCCCTTGCACATGGCGCCAGCCAAGCGTGGCACGCTGGCTTTGGTGCTCTGCTCCGCCGAGGTTTGGCTCCCAGGCTGTGTTTCGGCAGAAGGTAAGCGATGAGCTTGTAAGGCGGCCACGTGCCCTGGGCGGCAGGAGGGGAAGCAGCTGCAGACGAGGGAGCAAATTCCCCTCTTATTTAATGATCTTTATTTGTGTCTCCGTGGGGGCAGGAGCCATTGCCAGCAGCGTAGCCCTGTTTTGCGAGATGCTCTGCTCATAGCCAGGATGCGTGCGCCTGACTGTCACGTCCGTGCCAGCCAGGGCTGTTACGGGCTTGTGTTTTGTAAATCTCTCAGCAACGTCGTGGTGCGGGCTTTAAAACGGACAGCTGCCAGGAGGACGATTCCCAGGGGCTCAGGTTCCCCATCCCTGCTCCCAGTGCTCGGCTGGGAGGAAACCTGAGCACAGGCAAGCTTTGTGCGCGGCCTGGTTCAGGTGGGGCAGCTTTGGTTCAGGTGGGGAGCTCTGCAAAGCCCAGAGCCCCTGGGCTGCATCCTGCCCTTTGGGGGAAGAGGAGGAAGGTGGTTTTACAGGGGGAGTCTCCTAGACCCAGGCCGCCTCTGAGCTCGTTGCTGGGTCCTCTCCCAGTGGGATGGGTGCTCCGGGACAAGGACACCACAGGGGATACGGCCAGCGGCTAGTCCCAGGGACTAGCGATGGCAAAACGCCCTGAGGACGTGGGCTCTCCGTCTGCATTTGCCTTCCGGACCTTCAGCCTCCTGCCCGTGACGTTAATGGGCTTTTCTGCAAATTAAAAGTTCTCACTGCACAGCAGAAGCTTGCTGGGAGTCCTCAAAAAATACCCCCTGACGCCCGTCCGGGGACCACAGCCACTGCCTAAAGCCAAGTTCAGCTCTGACGGGTGCTGGTGGAACAGCTCGCTGGCCACAAGGCGGTTTCGGGCAGAGTTGAAGACGGGGAGCCAAGCTCAGCCTTATTTCCCGTGTAGTGTGGCAGGTCCTGGAGTTGTTGAGATCCGGGTCAGGTTTGCACTCAGCCAACATTTCTCAGTAACAGCTCAGATTCAAATCTTGCTGGAGGGAAAGGTGGTTCGGTCCAACAGCTTGGGTGGAAATAAGAGTATAGCAGCCCCTTGCCCTGCTCCCCCTTCCCTCGTTTTAGAGGCGTTATTCACCTTGGTAGAGAAATAAAGATGCTCGTGGAATATTAAATACCCCCCCAAAGCCCCTGTTGCTGATGAGTGGCTTCTGCGCCTCGTTCCCTAGTACACGCAGTGACCTTTTAGAAATGTTGTACGTTGTGGTTGTATCTAAATGTCTTCTCTCCTGGGAGGATCTTGTGGAGATAGAGATTCAGACATGATGTCTATCAAGAAGAAAAGCAGATTGCGGCCAGTCTGTGGCTGCCTGCGCAGTATTGCCTGGGCCGCGTGCTCAAGAATCATAAGGTTGTCTCTAAAAATAAGCGGTGGCTTCTTTCAAGTTGTCTCCTTGGCATCTGTGCTCATTAGGGAATCCTCGTTTCTGGGTTTTCGCGGCATTTGCGAGGGCCGGGAGTTTCCACGTGGGACGAACGTGGAGAGTGCTGCGGTCACGGCTGTTGAGGATTCGTCTAGGACTCAGGATGGGGTCACGGTGTGGGAAGATGGCTCTGCGAAGACATCAGTCGTGGCTTTTGCTGGGTAGAAAGGGTAAATCCTACCTCTGTTAAAAGTCCGCGTAGTCCTGCTGCTCCAGCGATGTCGTGGCCGGCCCCGAGATGCGGAGCTGTTGAGCGCGGGAACATGCATGAGATGCGGCAGCTGCCAGTCACCAAAATAGCTCCGTTCTGTGTAAGGTTTTCATGTTTTTCAAGCGCTCCCTTTAAGTCATGCTGCAGGGCCTCGTCTGCCCTGACCTGACAGGTGTCTGTCTCCTCACACAGACATCTCTCCTTTCACGCTTTCTCTCCCCATTTCTGCAAGCCATCAGGAAAACCTGCTTCTGTTTGAGCAGCCTCGAGAGGGACACCGGGATGACGATCGGTGACAGCAGCCGCGGGTCCCACCCCGCTGCTGGGCTCTGCCATGGCTGTTGGGTGCAGTCACTCGGCCACCCGGTGCCCCGGGGACTCCTGGCTACCAGAGCCTGCAGGCACGAGCCACCGCAGCGTCAGGGGACTCGCTGTACGGAGCCTGACGGGGGCCGCCCTGCCGCCCACCCGGCCTCTCGGTTCTCCAGCTCTGCCCTCCTGCCTGCCCGAGCCCGGCTTTGCTGGGAAATGAACTGACCCAGAAAAACACGCTCAGGGCGCACCGAGAGTGGCAGATCCAGGAGAGTTTGTTTCCCAGCCAGATTCTGATGGGATTAGGAATAACTCTCTGCTAGATAATTCTCCATTAGGTCTGCCGATTGGTTTTCTTCCTTCCTGCCCCCAGCTGTCTCCTCCTCTCCCTGTTTCAGCTGGATTATTCTCATGCTTGATTTGCTAAGTGCCTGATCACCAGAGCCTCGTGAGAGCAAGACATCACTGGCCTCCTCTGACCCTCTGAGTTTTCTGCTTCAGCTCCGATTTAGTCTCCGCCGCTCCCCAGCACAAGCTGGGTTGTTTCTGCTGCCCTAATCAGAGGGAGAAACCTGCTGGTGCCACTCCTGGAGCCAGGGAAGGTCCTAGGGATGCCCCTTCAGCTCCTCCCCGTTGCCTCCATCCTCCCAGTGCCCCCCCTCCAGTCTTTTCTGGGGGTTCTCCAAGCTCGGTGCGGCCACAAACCCACTGGTTTTGCAGACGTGAGGCAATGGATAAAATAAAGCCGCACGAGCCACAGGTTTATTTTGGGGTGGTGGCATGAGAAGCCGTGGAGATGCCGAGCGGCACAGGTCACCTGCAGTCCTCCTTTCAGGGCCCCCCGAAAACGTGCCCTTTGCTGTGAGCAAAGCCACCCACGGCAGCAACCAGAAAAACATGACTCAAATCCCTGACTTTGCGCTCAGGCGTGCAAGTTTGCTGTGTCTGCTCTGAAAAATGCCTAAAAGTGCCCCTGGGGGCCCGCGTCAGCCCGTGGGTGCCGCGGGTTGGTGTCGGCAGTGTCACCAGCCTCTCCGCACTCCGTCAGCGAGAGCTGAGCGTGAAGAAGGCTTCCCAGGGACCCTGGTTTTCTCCCTTTGCAGCCCAAAAACCGTATGGGAGGGGGGCTTTGTTTTCGCTAGCTGTTGCGTGGCATAATTAAGCATTTGGGGTTTTGCAGCAAGGAGGAAAGAGCCGACAATGTCTGGCCGGGCTTCGGCACGGGACTGGGAAGCTGAGCTCGTTTTCTGGTCTTGAAGAGCTCTGTCCTGCAGCGGCCCTGGCTCCGGGCTTCCCCTGAGAGCCGGGCCAAGGCTCCCAGCTCAGGGATAGAACTTGGGGCCAGGGCTCAGCCTGGCACCCGCCTGTGGGAGTTGTTGGCATCTGCGTTCAGGACACCGGTCCTCCTCTCCGGGCTCGTGCCAGCAGCTCTGGGTTGTTCGAGTCCCAGACGAGCCATCGAGCCTGCTTGATGCGCTTGTACTCCCATTCCTGGTAACCGAGGTCTCATTTACGTGATATCCCGGGACCGGGAAGCACACAGAGCTCGCACGGATGGAGAGTCGAGCAAGCTGTAAGTGAGCCAGGGGAAACGTCGCTCTCCTTCAGGCAGAGGGTGCTCAGCCACTCCGTCCACCCCCCAAACCCAGCCCAAGCCCCAGCGTGGGGACTGAGCAGAGCAACGGTGTTGTGCGCGGGTGCTGGCACGGCCCTCGGCGAGTGCGGATGTGCCGCCATCTGCGTGGCGGAGCTGTGGTTGGCGCTGCCTTCTCTGCAGAACCGCTGGCACGGAGCCTGGCACAGGCTGGGGAGAGCAGCCAGGGAGCGAGGGCGGCTGCGGGCAGGCAGCCGGGACGCTTCGCTGCCAGGGCGGGCCTGGCTGGCGGCTCTCAGCCGGGCAGCAGCGAACGGGCATCGCTTGGGGTGTTCCCAGCAGCGTTTGGCTGCTGTTGGCGTTTGGAGGAGCCCTGTCATGTCTCGTGCCAAGTTTGGGATGTGCTCCCACTGGCACAAGTCGCTGGCGCTGCCGCCTCCCTGTCACCTGTGTGTCGAGGTGCTGACACTATCCCCTCGGCGGTGTTTTAAGGACGAGCTTTCCAAAACACATGGGGGTCCCAGCATTTGCTCCCTCCCTGCCTGGAGGTCTCCACACTTTCCTGGCATCCCCTGGGAAGTGGCATCCTGTATCCCGAGCACGTAACATTCCCTGGGTGCTCCTGGCCTCCCCAGGCAGAGCCCGTGAAGGACGGGACCACGGGCTTGGGCTCAAGCAGCAGCGGTGGCGTGCTCGAGGGAGGAGGTCTCAGCAGGACCACTTTGCATCCTGCGAGTCGATGGAAGAATAAAAGACATTGCGTTGGTTGAAGTATTTGTACTTGCACGGTGTCAAAACAGGGGAGCCTGGAAATGTCAACCTTGCCTTGTTTTCTGGTCTTTATTCAGAAAAAGGGAGAAATGGCAGCTGAGGAGCAATTGCCCTCGGAGGAGCTGACCATGCCGAGCGCGCGCCACCAAAGCAGGCTCCATTCGAAGAGGGTGGAAGAGACCTCGCCACCTCCTTTTCTCTGAGAAGTGGAGGTGCGAGGGAGCGAAAACCTGCCTGCAAGCAGTGTCGCCCGGTGGCTGAGCACCCGAGAGCCGGGCGATCAGAAAGCACCGGTTCCTCCGTGCTCTGACCTCTGCCTGCTGGGAAGCGCCGTGCCGCCCGTGGCTGGGACAGAACGGGCTCAGTGGCCGCACGTCCTGGTGGGGAGGGAGGGAAGGAGGGGGCTGCTGCCGGCGCCTCAGAAGGGGCCAAAGGTGTTCTGCTCTGCGTGCGCCCGCCGTGCCGCAGCCCCTCGGCCGAGGGCTTTCCTGGCTCCGTTCCCCAACCCTGCATGCAGCAGGCGTGTTATTTTTAAAAATAAATTAAATGCGAAGAAGAGCCTCTATCTAGGCCTTCGACTAGAGTCTTAATTGGCCTCGCTCCCCAGGGACCAGGCGAGCCCCGGAGAACGCCGCTCTATCGGAGTAATGAGCTATTAATAACCGGCGCTGCTCTGCTCGGCTCTGTGCGCGGCTCTGCCCGGGCCAGACGGGGACCACGGGGCCTGGGTTGTCACTGCAGGGCACGNAGAGCCTCTATCTAGGCCTTCGACTAGAGTCTTAATTGGCCTCGCTCCCCAGGGACCAGGCGAGCCCCGGAGAACGCCGCTCTATCGGAGTAATGAGCTATTAATAACCGGCGCTGCTCTGCTCGGCTCTGTGCGCGGCTCTGCCCGGGCCAGACGGGGACCACGGGGCCTGGGTTGTCACTGCAGGGCACGCGGGGTCTCCGCAGTTGTGTCGGCTTCTACGGGATGTCCTGGGAGCGGCAGAGACCCGCAGAGGCAGAGCCAGCCTCGGCACCTCGGATGCTTGCTCCGGGGCTCGTATCCCCGTGGGTTTGCTAGGAGAGGGCTCATCCAGCACCCCTTAATCCC
>VZSC01015792.1:4663-19183 GCA_013398225.1 Steatornis caripensis
AAGAGAAGGCTGAGAGGAGATCTGATCAATGCTCACAAATATCTAAAGGGTGGATGTCAAGAGGATGGGGTCAGACTCTTCTCAGTGGTGCCCAGCGACAGGACAAGGGGCAATGGGCACAAACTGGAACACAGGAAGTTCCGCCTGAACATGAGGAAGAACTTCTTTACTGTAAGCGTAACAGAGCACTGGAAGAGGCTGCCCAGAGAGGTTGTGGAGTCTCCTTCTCTGGAGGTATTCAAAACCCCCCTGGACGCATTCCTGTGCAGCTTGCTCTACGCATACCTCCTTTAGCAGGGGGATTGTACTAGATGATCTCCAGAGGTCCTTTCCTACTCCTGCTATTCTGTGATTCTGTGATTTTACTCTATAACTATTTTACCTTCAGAATAGAGTCTAAGTGAGCTTCCATTCAGTCTCCGAGCTGCCAATAAACCTGGCAAAAAATGGAGGGAATTTCAGAAGCAGGCAAAGAGAACTGACACCCTTTTTTTTATTTATATGTATTGTTAATATCTAGAGATCTGCAACTCTGACAGGTATTCACTGCCATAGTTGTTGTGTTTCTAGGTTCTTTACAGACCTCTAATCGCAAAGATGGCTACAATCCAATGTAGTAATCCCTGCTGTCCAGCTAGTTACTTTTGAAAGAAATAAGAAAGCTCTGGATGTCGTATCGCAGGGCACAAGCTTCAGTGCATGCTATAACTTCCAATGACATAATTTTGAAAGCACTGTTCAGTTTAGGAAAGGATTTGCAGATTATGGTTCTGATCATCGGAGTTTTCCTCATTGTTTCATTTCCAAATATTCTAGACTCCAGAAGAGAGTTGTCACTTCAGAACATCAGCCTCAGAACCATGAAGGACAAAAGAGATGCAGTAGGTATGCAATAATAATAAATGAAAGTATTTTTCTATGCCACTATGTGAATAAAATGGAAGAAAAAATAGATATACGGAAAGGCTTTTGAAAGAATTTCTGAGAGACCAAGAAGGGAACAAAAGAAAAATTAGACTGTAAATTCAAAAGACTGTAATGCCACCTGCATGGATATTTCCCATTGAAGAACTGAAATTAATCTGAACTCTGAACCTTTTGAAGTTCTCATCACTAATGTAAATGCAGCTCTATAGTAGGTGGGTAGCACTTTGGTTTCAGCTAATTGTATTCAAAAGTGTTCAACAAAACTGAGACACATTTGAATATTCAACATATCTATAATGACTTGAACTGAATTCAAATGCCTTGGGCCCCCCCCGTAAATGGTGGAGCTCATAGAATTCTATCTCAAATAACCTCTTTTATTTCTTTAAGATAATCATTTATTGGTAACGTTTTGTCTCTTCCCTATTGTGCAGGTCATGTTTTAATTAATCCAGGCACTTTAAAGGTGGAGAAAAGACACATTTTAGGAAGCTCAAGATAACGTAATTTAGCAGTTTTCTGGGAAAAAAAGAATTCTGCAGTTAAAGAATATTGTTTTCAATAATAAGAAAAGCAAAATAATTATAAGAATAGTATTGCTGCCTTTAATGCCTTTCTCCTCGTTTTCAAAATAGAATTTTATTCATAAAAAGAACAGAAGTTCTTTCTTCTTTCTCTTTTGAACTAAAATAAAGCCTTTTTTTTTTAACATCTGAGCTCTCTTCATTGTCTTTATGGAACTGTAGAAGGAAGACTTAGGAAATTCTTTGAAACTTTCTACTTCCTTCTCATCACACCATTTGAATCAGTGATTCAAGAGACATAAATTCCTCAAACCTTAAGTGACAAGTAGATCAGATTTCACTCATGTTGGTAGAGGAGGGCTTTCATTTTGTTTATTCAGATTCCTCCTTCCTTGAAGCAATATCTACATCTTTTCTCAATGAACTACAATGGGAAAATAACTTAGGAAGGTCTTTTGCTTAAGAAATAATCATTAAGTGCTATTTTTCAAGAACCTAGTATATTTAACAAAGAGATTTCAAAAAGATTTTAGGTGATTTCAGGTGCATTTATGTGTCTAGATCATTTCACATCGCTTAAAATTCCTGTCTTAATGTTCATCTTATTTAGTAAGTGAACAAGACAGGAAGAACACTTTGAGCTTCTCAGCTAACAGAAATTAAGAGAACTTGGTCACTGAAGAGGGAATGGAAAGGTAATTTTGTGCTCCTTAATTATATACATAGATAATAATATCCATTATAATTCTTATGTTCATGCACAGACATACTGCAAGTAGATATCCACATACTTAGCTTTCAAAGATGTTTTGATATGTTACTCCTTTTCTGCAAATGTTATTTCAGCACTTTCTTCTTTCTGAGGGCAGGATAAAGTATTGCTATCTGAGGTGAAGGCAAAGTGTAGGGCAAAGTGGGGGAGCGAACCAAAAGGAATAAGCCATGTTCCTTGTACCTGTGGAATGCCAGGTGTGCTCTTGAATCAATTTCGCAGAGGTTGTAAATACCTCAGACCTCATAGCTGGCATGTACTGTAGTGTTCCTCAAAGTGTCCCAGTCAGAGCTATCCAAATTAGAAAAATCTTTGATAGATCAATTTTAGTAATACAGCTAATGATTGACACATGAGTAAAGGATATAGTATTTATGTTTGTCTATGTAGTAGTTTTCTTCTAATGTTCTTAAATTTCCTTATCCTACTTCTGACATGAACACTCAATCTCTAGTTAAAGAATAACTCCAAATTTCAGAATAACTGAATTATAATAATTTGATGCTACTACTTGTGGCAGAGGGATTAGTAGTATTCCTTATAAATATGCTTTTCTCTATAACTTGATTCTGCCACTATACAGAGGAGGACTTTGTTAAAATATTGCTAAATTAACATAACATAAATTAAGACAGCAACATAAAAACTTGGGTTTAAGTTCAGAGGTATATCTAAAGTAATTAAAAAAAAATTAATGTGAACCCCATTTGCATATATCTTAAATCTTTCTCCCAGGCTGTCCAAACATGCATGCTACCCAATATCAGTTTAAGTGGTCTTTAGAATTTATACAGCATATTTTTTTTCCTACTTACCATTATATAATATACACAATTATCTTTACTCATCATCAGTTAGTTCAGTAAAGTCTAAATTTGTAAAATTCCCTGAATCAGGAATAAAAAAAGGAATATAGAAGAAAATAAAAGAATAACAGTGTAATTTAAATTAAGCTAATACCTTTTAATAATTTCTGGGTTGTAATTATCATATAAATTTACATATTGGTGAGTCATTTTTAACTCAGGAAAAAATAGTTTACTATTTGACTAACTCTTCACTAGTTCGCTGTTTTATTCATACAGACAACATATAAAAAATGACTTGTCTTTCTTCTAACTTTAATGTGGCTGTGGAATTACTAGAGTATATAAACCACAAAGCCTTGTTTAAAAGCCGCTTTCTTTGCCTAAGGGGCATCAGTGTGCTCCTGTGGTAAAAAATACAATATCAATAAATAAGCTGTTAGTATATGCATATAATTATATATCTGCTTATGTGATTAATAACGTTAATTCTGTTTCTGCTCAGAAGTTGTGCAATTGATCAGGTCCTGGTTCATATAGCGGGTCACTCTGGGAGTAAGACATTGGCTTTTTTTGATATCTGCTGACCGTTATGCTATTATGAACTGGAAATCTCAAAAGTAAATCATAAGATAAGGAAATACGACGTTCCCACTGAACTCTGTTTTAGTTTCTGAGATAAATACTACATAATTTCACTCCTTTCTAACAGTTTTATTTACACAATAAGTATCTGGTAAAGCTATTTCTCTTTAAAAGGAAGAAGGTTGTCACTTTATAATCTTAAATTGAATTCTCTAACATGAGACAGTAATTCTATAATGAGATAAATTAAAGGTAAGTAAAATTTGCAACATGCTGAAAACATTCAGATACAGGTTCTGATTTCCTTAGATGTCAGTCCAGGTTAACAAGGTATTTCAGTTTAGATTTAAGAAGAAAAAAAGTATGAGACTTAAGCTTGCTATGTATACTCCAATAGATCATGAAAAAAAAAATTAAAATGTCTATATTCTGCTATGGCTATGTCTGTCTTGCTTTATTGAATCTTGAAAGTCTGTAAACAAAAGTTGATCTAGCACAAAGTATCCACATGCACACCATAATGGATCAACACATATTGCACTATCCCTGTTGTACTCTTACCAAAAACTCTCTAGAGTTTTCCCTCATGTCTCCTGTCTGTTTTCATATACAGTGTCATGACCTACATAAGACCTATATAAGAAACTTCACCTGTTGATGCATGCTGTTAGTTTCAGGCTATTTAGCATGCTCACAGTCAATATTTATTATGTTTCAGGCAGGAACTCATTGTGAACTGGAGGATCCAACAGCATATAGCCAGGAAAAGAAAAGTGACCGCTGTCAATAAATCAAAAAACTGACATCTAAAATCCAAACAAACCGTATTTTGGAAGAACTGACAAGCAATCTGCAATCAAGTTTACATCAGTCATCCTCTCAGAGTCCCAAGTATACATGGCTAGCACACAGAAAAAGTCTGGTCCCTTCCAGAGTTGGAAAGTTCAGAATTCCCGAGCTGGGGATGCTGTCCAAGAGCAGCACACCATTCATTCCTGACAGGAATACCGCTGGTATAGACAAAAATTCAGGAATTATGCTGAGGAGAGCAAATACTTGATCGCTCAGAGGTCTTCTTAACGTGAATGTCAGGGAATTTTGACCAGACTGGTGAGATTTCTGCACATTGTTATGGCAACAACAAAAAAAAATCTACTGTTTCACATAGAAAATAAACCTGACTGAAACAGAATTGTATGAGAGAAGGCAAGGGAATCTGTAGGCCATAATTTCCACTGAAAAACACATCAGTCATTTTTGGCATAGCTCTTTGCTTTGCAGACAAGTCCACCAATGACGCAAAAGGATTTCATACATTGAGCTGTTAGGACATTTTATGTGCTCATTAATGACAAATTCTCCATGCAACAATGAAACAGATATTTTAGGCAGAACTATTAAGAAGTTACACTTTGTATTCATATGGCAGGAAGCAGAGACTCATTTGATGACCTGTGATTGCTAACAGTCACTAGCTGTACACAGAAAAGCTTGTATCACTGACAATACAGTTATGGCTGTCTGTATCATGGTAAGAATAGGGTATACAGTCTTGTAGTTCTCCATGACAGTTATGCTAAATACATTGTTATGGGCTGCTCTGGCACAGAATGATAAAATCTGGTGTGGTCAGCTCCCCTTTGCAAAGACGTCATGATGATGGATGTTCATATGTCCAAAAGTATGGACACAATCACTTCCTCCATCTCCTCCCCCCCTGCCCCCTCCCTGTCTTCCCCTGCCGTCACCTATTCTGCAAGTAGATTTCAGATTACTATGCATCAACTCCAGAGGTTTCAAGTGCGATACTGGTGAGGTAAGTAGGCTCTTGGGACTGAGATAATTCTGGCAGGCCTTTCTTATTGCCAGCAGTTGTCTTCTCATAATTTGTCCAGTAAAAGACCAGCCTCACAATCTTTTGTTCTCTCTTGCTAAAGGGTGGAGCATGCGCTCAAAATGTTGAATGATCAGGCAAATAATTTTAAATTAGAATAAGGACAGTGCAGGTGAAGCTGCAAGAACAGCAATAATTTGCATTCTATGTGGTGCAAGAAGTATATCAGAAACTATGTTAAAATGATGGAATCTTATAACTTAAGCAATACACCCCAATTTATGCAGGGAAGTCTGGTTAATCAGCCACTGTGTGATTGATTGCATTTTAAAGTAATGAGTACAGTGAGATTTAGCTGTTGCTGTTTGTAAGTCTTTACAGGTAGCAGTCGAAAGCATTTTGCAACTATCTGTGTTAGTTTTCTTTCTTAGTTTAGTGTATTCACATCATGACGTTCCAACACAGGAAAGAAAGCACTGCAGCCAACAACAGAAACACTTCTGGTCTGTGGTTGCAAACATAGAGCATAGGCATATTTATGTGATAATAGAAATCTTTTGAAAACAAAACCCAAAGACCTGTTGTTAGACTTCCATTTTTAAAAATTCAAAACACAGTAGTAGTAGTATTCTTCTGTATAAGTACATGGGAGCAAAACTGACTAGCAATGTCAATTGTCACTGAAGTGACCGACCAGAGACAAAACAAAACTTAATGTTTAATTCTGATTAATCTTGCAAAAGCTATAAAGAATCTCATAATGAAAACCATTTTAATTTCTTTATGCATTTTTTAGTGCCATTTGGAATAGAAAGGAAGATTATAAAAGTTAGTCCTTCCCTTAACAGTTGTGCTTTAGTCTGTATGAGTTACTTTTTCATTGCTAATTGTATATACCAGAAATTATGTTTGGATTTGTTTTGACATGAGTGAGTATTGATTTAATTATGCGTAGAAATAGAAATGTTTTCTAAGGCAATTTATCATACTTATGTAAGATTCACTATATGACTTCAAAGAAAATTAATCAAGACCCTGAGTTTTGATGTGATCTAATGAAGCTGCACCTGAATTTCTAGCAACATGACTTCATGGCAGCTTGATATTTCTGCTGTGCTCTGCTAACTTATTTCACTTGTTAATTACAAATGCCTAAAAACTATTTCAGAATAAACAACAATGCAGTATGCAGAAATGTTATCCTCTTTAATATTCTAGGTTTGGAATACAGAACCTCCAGATATCAAGGCTATTCAAGAATGCTTGTTTATATGGAAGAGAAGGAAGGACAAAATATGTGCACTGTCACTTCTGTGGATATGTGTGAATAGGCAGGGTAGCAGGCATCCCACCTCTTCCAAGCGCTCATTACTCCCCATATCACATTCTCTCTTTGCCTCCACTGTTCATTTTTTTCACTCCAGACTGTCACAGGGGCATGTCATGAACCAAGGACAGTGCGCCTGTTATAGTGATATTTTCTTGTAGGTTTTTTTATACCTCTATGTGTAATGAAACCAAAGCAAGTCAGGGTAAGAAGCTTTTAAGGTAAGAATTTTTTAAACTATTCATAAGAGTAAGGTCAGTACCAGAGTTATGTTTTTTTATATTTAAGACCTAGAGAGAAATACTTTTGAAAGCTGGGTATAATTTACTTTGCTAAACTGCAATCAAGTGCTTCACATGTAATGTGTTTGGGAATTAATGTTTTGTGCATGAGATGATGAGAGTTTTACCAGATAAATACAGTAGATGGATCTGAAAAAACCCAGACACTAGTTCTGATGAATTATAAATAATTTTGAGGAATGTATATGTTCAGAGGTATTTTTGTAACAACTTTCACTTAAACATTCTTTGCACTCCTGAGGGAATATCGTGGCTGAGATAAACAATACAAAAGTTATCAATATCAGATTGTTTATTCTGTGTAAATAAAATTAAACAAATCCAGAAAGAAGTTAAAAGCATCTCATGTATTGACATTAATATAATTACCTATATTTCTTTCATGACTCTTCCTTTGAATAAATTCTACATCCTAGGCATGGATGGTGAAACCTTTTCACATCATATGCAAATAGTCTTTCCCATATTTGTATACTCAGAGTCTGCTATATCCTCTTTCCTACTTCTCTTTTTCCCTTCATCCTTTGTCATTCCCTGTGGCTCATTATTATCATAATCTCTGTTTCCTTTCTGCTGCTGTTGCTTCAGCGATCCACTATCTGTATGATGACATTGCCTCTTACCCTATTCATGTCCTATGAGTAGTTTTGCTATGCGATACCAGCATTTGTGCAACTTTTTAACCTTCTTGTTATTTTTTTCTTCTGTCTAAACCAGAAGAAATTTTAACATTAACTTCAAAATAAAAAATTTTGACAATACTCTTCTAAATACCCCAAAACAGAGATACTACAGCTAGAAACTAATATGTAGATCTTAGAGCCTGAACCAACAGAGTCAGTTCAACCACTGTTTAATCATTTCCTGGACTATACAGGAAGGTTGAGCTACCTGGATGTCTTGGCAGGGGTCTTCAGGGTCAAAACCTATCTTTGTAAATTCAGTCTTGATTTGACTCAAATATCTGCAATTTTGCAATTAGAAGCCAGAATCTATGTCTGCCACTGCTGGACTACTCTATGAAGCTGGCCTCTGCAGTTGAATTATCCAGTCATTTTGTTTCTTAGAAAATTGAAGATCATGCTTTCTTTCTCCATGGCAGTTATGCCAGGGAGCACTAATGGGAGAGACTGAAACAGTAATAATGACAATTGAGGCAGAACAGTCCTTTTAATAGTAGTCAATTTCTCTGCCTACAGCATTTTGTATTCATTCCACATCTTAAACTTTTCTAATTTGTTGCATCAGTGGGTCACAATTAAAGTCATACACTTTTTTCCAAGACCCATGAAATTTGTACACCTTAGTAAGAGTGCACATGGCCCACATAAAGTCAGACTTTATTTACATGCCTACTCTTGTTCAACTACATTTAATAGCATCATTTCCAACTTATTATCCATCATGTTTGAGATTCTTTTTTTATTTTTATTTTTTTATTCTTTTTTTAATTTTTCTTGACTACTTGTTACGAGCAGAATCTGCATCTACATATAATTTCTTCACTTATTGTATAATGTGCACATTATTTATTTTTTTTAATACGTATCTCCATAATTTCAAAGAAAAGGGTAAGTGAGGAAAGTAAAGATTTCAATTTCTTGAAGTTTGATTTGGGGTTTGTGTAAACTGCATATGCCTTATGCGAAAGCATTCATTATTATTTATTAGTACACCCCACTCTTCAGACTTTTTTGTCATATAGCAACAAAAAATTTCGGACTATTTCTTAAACGTGCAAATGGAAGATTTCCAGGAATCTTTCCTATAATATCCTGTAACATTTGTAATTTATTAATAAGTCCTAAATGCTTTACATACATGTAAGAAAGCAATGGAATATTTATATAATCTTGCTAATATTCTGGCATTTTGTAGTTCACTAGCAAAACTGAATATAAGACAGATGAGACTTTTTTTTCCTTAGGAAGTATAATTTTTTATGTATCATATTTGCCTGGTATACATAAAAGTAATGCAATGACTAGCAACCTAACACCAAAGGTGTCAGACAATATCTGACATACAACATTGCTGGAATGTCTCACATAACTTATATACATGCAATGTTTATACTTATACTCATTTATGATGCCAGAACTAACTACACATCCACTGAGTGAATCCCTATTCACAATTCAGGGATTGTTATGTTAGCAATCTTGAGTTGTAACTAGTAGCTAGAATATGCAGCAGGTGCTTTAGAAATTTTATCTAGTTTGGTTCAAATACATGTAGTTTACTTCCTAAAGTGACTGTTCTGCATTTTCTCTTAGATTTTTCAAACTTAATACTAATTTTGGAAAATGTTGGGGTCTTTTGAATGCAGATATTTTTCAGATTTGCAAAATCCCATAAAACATTTTGTTTGAGGTCATATTTCTATAATAATCTTGTCGTTTATTCTAAACTGTAGGAACTGTAATTGTAAACCCGGAGGCAGAAGAGAGGGAAAGATTAAGTTTAATTTATTCTTACTCTTCTATTTCTCTTTTTTTTCAAATATGTCCGGCTGTTTCTTAGTCACATAGGGATTCTCAAAATACACTCCTTTCACTGTCATTTTAATAATTCATAGTTCATTTAGAAGTAGTGTTAAATAATGTCCTTAAAAACTGGTTTACTTTACTCAGAATCCTGTAAAAATAGATATAAATTTAATCTCATTGTTTCACGTCTTTGTTTCACAAATGGATTTACAGGACATGATCAGATCAGATGGTATATTTCAGATTATGAGATCTCTATTGAACTTCATATGAAAAATACATGTAGTAGAGCCTAAAGCATACGTGTTGGAATCCAAAGAATAGCACCTGCATTTAGGTTTAAGTCTAGAGATTTGATTAGGATCCACATCCAGAAGCCTGTGTTTCTTTGTACCAGACCTATCATAGCAAAGTACAGGCTTACAGTTACAAATATCTATAAATGATAGACATCATTTGTAGATATTGAAATATCATTTCCTCTTTCAAGTTGCTGTAAAAAGTAACTTTTAACTTCAGTTGGAAGTATATTTGAGTCGAAGTCTAAGCATCTTCCCTTAATTATTTGTTAAAAGTAATCTACAGTTGCATTCTTTGAATTGATATTTACTTGAAAAGGTCTTGTTTTACTTATTGTGTTTTCCTTCTTCCTTTTGCAAACAAGAATAGTTGAAATTACATTTACATTCCTGTGCCAATTTCTTGTTCCCTCACTTTATAACATTTCTTAAAAATGCAGCAAGATAAAACTTTTATTTATGCAATTTGAACACATTTCTTAGTTCTTTAAAGCTTACGACTATTTTTTGTCCAGGAATAGGCTTCAAAATCTTCAGTAGGATTCAGCCCACTTGATTTAAGTTTCTATCAGATCGGTATAATTTTTCTGGTCTAGTAGAGCTGCACATTCCTATATGGCTATATTCAAAATACGTGGAAGGGGCCTTAACCTGTTCTATTTTGTTGAACTTTTGAAAAAGAGAATAAATTCTAAAAGTATAAATTTTACAGGGCATAACACTAGTGACTTGCTTCCAGCAGGACTTTATGCCAATGACGTAGCCTTTGGGCCTGGTAGTTCAGCCAATTATCCATCCCCACTCACTGCATATTTATCTAGCCTATCCTTCATCAGTTTGCCCACGAGAATGTTGTGGGAGATAGTGTCAAAAGCCTTGCTAATACTGAACTCTCCCCTCATCCACCAAGTCAGTCATCTCACCTCAGAAAGCTGGTTGTGCATGATTTCTCTTTCATAAATCCATGCTGACTATTGCCAGTCATCTTGTCCTTCATATATTTGAAAATGTCTTTCATAATTATTTGCCCCATCACTTTTCCAGGTGAGCCTAACCAGCTTGTAATTTCCTGGTTATTTTTTGTCCTTCTTGAAGGCAAGAGTGACATTTGCTTTATTCCAATCCCCAGGAATGTCTCCTGATCACTGTGATTACCTTTCAAAGGTAATTGAGTGGCATTGCAGTGACATCAATCAGCTTCCTCAGTTCCATGGATTTTCATATGTCCATTTTTTTTGAACTTGATCCTCTTCCTTGCCTTGGACTTTTCCACTGGTTTCAGGGATTTGAGATTACTGAAGGCCAGTCTGAATAGTAAAGATGGAGACAATGCACTTCTGGACTATCTTGGACTTTTCCAAGTCTTTTGTTACCAGCAGCACATTCACACTTCCCTTAGTCTTCCTTTTGCTGCTGATGTGTGGGTAGAAGCCCACCTTATTATTGCGCTTCATGTACCTTCCAAGATTCAATCCCAGGTGGCTTTCATTTTCCTAAGCCTTTCCTGCACTGTCCCCGCACACTTGGATAGACATTTGTCCTGGGGCACCAAATCCTGCTTCCACTTCTTGTGTGATTCCTTCTTATACATGAGTTTTGTCAGGAGCAACTTTTTCATCCATGCAGACTTCTTTCTGCCTTTGCTTGACTTCCTGCATGTGGGCATGGGTCATTCATGAACTTGGAGATGGTGATCCTTGAAAATCAGATCTTTAGGACCCTCTTCTCTCCAGAACCGTATTCCCTGGCTTCGAGCTGAGTCCCTGAACAGGCCAATCTGTTCTCCTGAAGTCCAGTGTTGTGATCCTTGTATTTGCCTTGTTGTGTTGTACCAAAATACTGAACTCCATCATCTCATGGTCATTGCAGTCAAGATTGCCCCCAGCCATCACATCCCTGACCAGTTTTACCTTGTTTGCAAGTGTTAAGTCCAGTAGAGATTCTCCCCTAATCAGGTCCTTGATCATCTGTGTCTTAAGGTCATCACCAATGCACTACAGAAACCTTGTAGATTGTGTCCTGCTGTGTTGTCCCTCCAGCACATATCAAGGTGATTGAAGTTCTCCATGAGGACCAGGGCCTGTGAATATGAGACTTCTTCCACTTGTCTGAAGAAGACCTCATCTATTTCTTCTTCCTGATCAGGTAGTCTATTTCAGACACCCACAACAGCATGCCCATATTCTTCTGCTCACAAATCCTAATCCATAAACTCTCAGGTGGTTTGTCATCCATCTCAAGGTAAAGCTCCATGCATTCATCTGCTCTTTCACATAAAATGCAACTCTACCTGTCTCCACTTCAGTTTTGTCCTTCCCAGAGTCTACAATCTACTGCAATGTTCCAGTCACATAAGGTACCCCAGAGTGTGCCTGTGATCTCAATGAGATTGCAACTCTGCAACTGCACGCACATCTTTAATTCCTCCTGTTTCCTCCCCGTGCTGCATGAACTTCAGAAAGGCACTCAGTTGTGCTAATTTCCCAGAAAAGCTATGAAAGCTTCCCCATATTGTTGTCCTGTAGATATTTCCTTATTTCTGTGTATACACTTGAGGTGAGCTCTTTTCAACAGTTTTCTTTTTTACAATGTCTCACCTGTCCACATCACCCTGCATGTTGTTGCCAACCTGATCCACCACTTCTTGACTGTGGGCTGTCATCTCTGTCCCTCATCATTCCTAGGCAGTATGGTAGAAGTTCAAAAAGTGCAGAGAAGGTCTTGGGGTATGGAAATATTTCTTTAAGAGGAGACCTAGTCTTCTGGTTTGGGCTAGGACAGAACTAATTTTCTTTTAGTAACTTTACTTTTCAGTTAAGTCTCTTCTGAGAAGCTGCACTCTCTGAAATTAACTGCATGTTTTTCCAGACAGCAGCTGCTTCTAGCAGCGATAAGGCTCGGTGTTTATAGTTAGTGCTGGAACATCAGTAGCAATGGTATGCAGAAAGGCTCTTGCTTGTAGTTATTCCTGTGGAGACCAAGGTCGATGCTTGCTTCTGCTAACTTTCTTATGCACCGGAAATGAAAGAGCGGAGAAGTGGTCAAACCTGCGACCCTGCAGTGGGGAGGAGTGGGTCAGACAGGTGACCCAAAACTGACCAAACAGAATATTCCATCCCATATGTGTCATACTTGGTATAAACCTGAGGGATGACGAGGGTCACTCTCTCTTCTTCTAAGGCTGGTGTCCGAGGAGGACTCTGTCTGATTCTTCTGCCTTCTATCCTGATCTGTGTATTCCTAAATCCAGTTCCTGCCTGCTGCTAATTACAATCTGGGACTTTCCCAGGCCATGCCCTACAGCATCCGGGTGATGTAATCGTCTTTGATGGGGGGGAGCTTGATGTTGATTTTGTACATTTTTGTATATACTTAATAATTATTTTTCCTATTATTTTAATAGCTTCTTTTTGTAGTCATATTAAAGCTGTTTTAAATTTTTCAGCCCATAAGTCTCTTTCCCTTTTCTCTTTTCCCCCTTTTGGGGAGGAAGGGGTTAAAAAAAAGCATCTGTTGTCCGTTTAATAGTCAGCTCAGCTTTAAACCGTGACACCTAGATAAAATTAGTACAGTATTAATCCACCCATTACGTTTCCATGATATGAACTCATTTAAAATGTATACAAACTCTGAGGATATCAGGTTTTGTGGTCTTTTTTCTTATGAAATGTTACAAAAATACATTAAATAAATCCAAGGACAGCACTGTGTTTTCTCTTTAGTTCTGTAAGGTTGAGGATGACAATCTCATGTTTGTCTTTCTTCAAATGGTTAGTACCTTTACAGAGTATGGGCTTAGTTTCTACATATTCTGCAGCCCAAGGATATGAAATTCTGAAGTCTGCAGTATTTCCTCTAAATCTTGAACCAGTTTCGTTTTCTTAATATTCTGCTTTAGTTCTTCTATAGTCTGTAGCTATAGCCAGTAATATGTGTTTGTAACAAAAAGGAATAAAATGAAAAGGAATTTCAAGTTGATGTTTGTAAGGGATAAACTAACTCTCACCTGTTCTATTTTCTGGCTACACTGAAAAGAAGGCTATTTTGCCATCATCTTCAGTGAAGTGTTTCAGTCATAGTACCTTTGGTTATGTTACCACTGGACTGATTAATCCCTTGTTGTTCTGCTTCCATTATGGGGCTTTATGCATATATTCTCTGGTGGAACACCAGGCTTCAGGTAACGCAGATAAAAAGATAAAGGTAAAAAAAGCAACCCCAAAACTGACATCACCACCACAAAAAAAACCCGGTTGAAATCTCTACTACCTTTGTATCTCCTACAACAGCTACATAAATGCAGCCAGTGACTACCAACTAGCTCAGAAAAGATTGCTATGTCCTCCTTCACAGAGGTCATTTATTCTGATTCTTTGCAACTGTATGCTTTGTGGTTTTGAAAGATTCTTGTTTCAATTGAACTTCTTCCTTTGCTTAGGAATGTGTCGTGGTTTGAGCCCAGCCAGCAACAAAGAACCACGCAGCCGCTCACTCACTGTACCCTCCCTCACCCCCCACCAGGACGGNTCACAGAGGTCATTTATTCTGATTCTTTGCAACTGTATGCTTTGTGGTTTTGAAAGATTCTTGTTTCAATTGAACTTCTTCCTTTGCTTAGGAATGTGTCGTGGTTTGAGCCCAGCCAGCAACAAAGA
>VZSC01015840.1:0-41689 GCA_013398225.1 Steatornis caripensis
TTAGCCACAAATTGAGCCACACACCCTTTCTGCACCCACAGGGCTCATCTGTTAGGTTGCTGATCTGCCACAGCGAATGGGGCAAAGTCTTCCTGCTTGAGGAGTATCAACACAGAGAGTATTTGGCACTTTATCTGTGTACTTGTGGGTGCAGCCTCAAAAAGGGAGACCGAAAAACACAAGAGCAAGGCCTATTGTAGGTAAACGTTTGCCCTCTGCGTAGGGTAAAGCACCCATAGAGGGTGCTTGAAGCATTTATGATGAACCAGCTCCAAAACACGAAAGGTTCAACGGCAGAAAGGCAGTCCACTGCATCTTGTGTTCACAAGACCTCCACTAGCACGCGGGTGGAGGACCAGACCACAGCAAGCTTTTGCCGCCAGCCGAGCCGTGCTGTTTACCCAAGCTCCGTCCCAGAAACCCCCAGCCAGCCTTTGAGCCTTTCCTTAAGCACAATCTGCAAAACTCAGTTCAGAGCTGTTGGCTAAACCATAAATTATCAGATTTATACTTGCATTAAAATATCTCTGAGGCTGGCCTGCACATTTTCCTGATAGGTCAATAAACTGCCCATGGAGTCAAGCTTTAAGTTGCGTTTGTGCAGATGCCAAAAGCGGGAATAACTCATGGGTGCTGCATCAGGCTTCCTCAATCAGACACTCTGAGTTACGTTTACTTCTTGTGTGCGGAGCAGGGACATGCCTCCCTGTCCCTTGTGCTGTGGAGAGGAAGTACTGGGATTATACGTGATCAGAAGACCAGTGCAAAAAAGCCCCTATGCTTAGTCCAGCAAATAGCTTGTATGATCCCTTCGTATGTGAGTTGAAGAGCAGCGATGGCCAGAATGACCATCATTTGTGTGGAACATGCTTCCCAAACTGTGACTCACCTCTGTTGGAGGGGAATAAAGCACAAAACACACTTTACTGCTTGCGTGCAGAAATGGTATTATTGGTGGTGTCACCTGGCAAAGCATGGCATCGGGTTTGACGACAGGCAAGCGACTGTCCCCCTCTGCGCCAGAGACATTAGAAAGATGAGAAATGAGAGCTTCCCATCTTTTGATGGAAAAAGTGAGGATTTAGGCACATGATGTAAACTTGTGTTGTTGCTTAGTTTGAGGTCAAACCCTCTCTGTTCATCTGTCCAAGGACAGTTTAACACCAGTGGGGTTTTTTTGTTGGTTTTGTGTGCACATCTGTAGTTTTTTAGAACGATTGGTTTGCATAGAGAGACATGAATTGTTCTCCACTCCCTCCTTTCGTTTGCAACCTTGTGCCAAGGTTGAGGCAACGTATGGCTTCACGGCGGGGACAAGCCTTCCTGGATGCCTGGCAGGGGCTCTCAGTGCCTGCTTGGTAGCTGGAGAGGTTGGTAGGAAGTAAAGCATTAACGATGTTTTGCAGCAACTCAAACAGCGGAGCCAGGTTTCTTTCCCCGGCAATATGCATTGCAGCCTAAATCCGTCAAGGCTCTTGCATCCAACTTTAAGGGCAGGAGTGGGCCCCCGAAGGACGACGCGCGGGCTGCGGCAAGCCTGCACTTAACACAGGCAGTGTTGATTCAGGATTAAGGTGAATAGAGCTGGCTCCTCTGGGGATGTATATATTAGACTTTTTGAAAGACTTTTGACCTTAGCCATGCTCATTTTGTGTTTTAAGCAATAGTGATGGCTCCCACGACGTCACACCTCCCGAAGCTCGCGGTCAGGCGCCGACTTGGTTAAAGAGTGAAGGCTTTGAGAGCGGCCAAAATGGTTCAAGGAAATAAATCCCGTTGAATTGAGTGTGACCCAAGTCCCTCGCTCCCCCGCAGTATTTGGATCATCCCCATTCATAAGTCTCGCGCAAAAATAAGAAAATTTCTGGAAACTTTGGGCGCTTCCATTCAAGGATGTTTAGTACAAAGTTTTTGGTGGGGAATTCAGAGTCTCCTCAAAAGCATGAATTCTTCTCAAGCAACGTCACACGGCAGGCACGCAGAAAATGGCCCTTCGGGTGGAAAGTTATTACTGAAATTCTGGCAGTTGGGTGATTTCAAAAGCAAATTATCCCACTGAAGAACAAGAACAGAGGAATGCAAAGCAAATACTAAGCTACAAATTCTTCTTCTCTAGTAACTTTTCCGTATCTTCAGAATTACACAGAGCTGAGGAGCCGAAAGTAAATGAAACAGCCTACACCCCAACTACACAACCTTCTCAGAGGGAAATCCTGTATCTTATTCAATCATATCAAGCTAAAACTGCTTTTTCTTAACTAAGAAACAGTGGGCTGAAGCAGGAGCACAACGTATCTGTGCTACCTGTGGTCCCAGCACCCTGCCTGTGTGAAGGACTGGAGCGGGGGCGTCTACCACCAGAGCAGAGCGTAGCCTAATGAGTGCTGAGTGACTACGGCACTGCCACCGAAACACATGCAACATTTGCATGAATATCAAATGAATTCATTATAATCACTGCTATTTCCATGAATACCAAATGAACTTATAATAACTGAACTCCGAAAGTTAACATTTTGTATTTAAAAAAAAAAAAAAAGAAAAAAAAAGAAAAAAACAAACAAAAAGAACAAACAACAGAAATAGTGAAAAAATTAACCTCGTTGTATTTTGGAGAGGTGATATTTAGACAAAGTGTTTTGAAAAGGAGTCAAGTAGTTGATGGTTTCTCTCCACTGTTTTTTTTCCCCATACAAGTCTCTCATTTTCAGTGCTAAATACCAGATAATGAGGGTGTAGAATTATTTAATTGCTTAACTGTCGATCTCGATTAAGCGTAGGGTTTTTTGAAAATAAATGTCTCTACCGTAAAAGGACAACACAGCACTCTAGGAGTATATGAGCTAATGAAGGGTTCATATGTCGCACCTTTTAGATTGCTCCTGATTTCCTGAAACAGAGCAACTCTAGTTTCAAGTCGAACATGTACTTCCACCAAAATTTCAGAAAACTGAAACTGTGAGGTGTGTTTTACTTGCATTAGAATTATGCACCACGGGCTACAAATACTATAAAATCTGTAAGCAATAGTTTGCTGCAGTCAGATTCCTCCTTCCCTGCCCAAGCACCGAAACTTGGGGAGGCTGCGTGCTCCCTCCCACACAGCAGGAAGCTCGGGACGCTCCTGCTGTTTGCTCTTCCCAGCGCGGTCTGCGCTGGCGTTTCAATGCACAAGGATGGTTGTGACTTTGCCGTTGGTGTTGAAACACAACGGTTTATCTGCGTGAACGCGTGTGATGTGGAATCAGACGGGGTAAATGGACTTTGACTTAGTGACCTTCGGCATGAAAGAGAAGCAAATCGCAGTCGTGCTTTTCTTGCGTTGCGGAAGCAGCTACTGAAATACCAATTAAAAGCTATAATGGGAGCTTGGGGTGAATCTGTATAATAAGAAACTTCTAGGTCAGGCAGGAGGGTTGCAATAATGATAATACCAAGTACATTTCCTTATTTAACTTTGTTTTTTATTGTGTTCAGCCCGCAGCTGATTTTCTTTTTTTTTTTACCTTGTAACATAGTCCCTAATTGAGACACATGAAGCTCATAAGAGGCTTTAGACAAGATTCAGCTAGCCACAAAAGTCATTATCTCATTTTCATTTATTAACATGATATTTCCAATGGATTAACGAGGGTTTCCCTTTTGTTGCCTTTGCTATGGCACTAGCCCTAAAGGGGCTGTTGCGTCTTTCCATCTCAAGTGACTTCTTACTCACATTAGATTACAGTAATGTACGTGTTACAGGAATGACATTTATTGTACTTCTTGAATTAAAATTCCCTATTTGAAGTAGCTATAATTGCCTGAAATAGGATAAAGTGGACTTGAGTGTTGATTTTAGCAATGAGCTAGTATCAAAATAACTGCTGCTAGAACAGGGCACGCAAAAATTCTCTCCCCTAATTCCAGGTATCTACTCCTGTAGCATTTCTGGAATCTGCATTGTGATGCAGATTTGGTAATTTTGGGTTTTTTTGAAGAAGCTGGAGGTCTTCTTAAGGAACCACTTGCTGTGTTTTCCACAACACGCATAATTATGTCTCAAGCATCAGTGGTCCTACCATTCCACGAGGCTGCAAAGAACAAATAGGGCAAGTTTTGGTTAATCGGGAGCAGCGCCGGATCGGCTACCCCACCAGGCGCGTTGCAGGAGGCTGCGGTGGTGAGCCCTAGCACAGGGAGCCGTGTTATTTTCCGACTGTGTTTTTCAGCTCTACTCGCTGCTCCTCAGTTCTTCCTTCTCTCCCAGAAGGCTGCTCGAGCAGCTTTACAGCAAGGACCTGCAGAGAGCCTGTCTGCTCCAGGCACTGTCTGATCTTGTCTGACATAATTTAAACCCATGCTTCCTGCTTTAGTTTTACATTTTCCAGGGCCTGAAAGGTTCAGGGAGAAACAAAATTCACCTAAGCAAAACATAGAATAGGCGATTTAAATCAGTGCAGTCTATTTCTGCTTCATCTTGGCCGGTGCTGCACGATGCCTGCCATCGGGTTTGATTTAAAAACAAGACCCTAATTATTTGTGGGTGTCAGGTTTCTCCTGACCAGTCCCTTGAGAGGTCTCAGCCCTAAAGAGAGTGACTTTAACCCTGGTATTTAGGAGAAAAAAACCCTGTCTTCCTGCTCCAGACAACCCTCCCCGGTGCAGCTGGGTTTAGTGCTGTCCTCACCTGTGCTTTGTCCAGAACTGCTATTGCCTGCCTGGAGGCGCGCAAAGAAAGGAGCGCGGAGTTAGCACACAGAGTGATGCCTTGCTCTTTCTGAATCGGCACTTCATAAGCCTAAGGATATGAAAATCTGGAAAATAAGCTGTGGAGGTTGGAAGAAGAATTCTTCCTGCCTTGTCTTCTGGGGGAAAAAAAAAAGTAGCGGGGATATTTAATCCAGGAAGCTCCGTCGCATGTCGAGTTTAAAATTGTAACCTACAGTGCTTTATAGAAACTATTACGAACACAATCACTAACAGGTTTCAACATAAATTTGTAAATCAAAGCAGCCCTTGCTGATGTGTTTTGGACTTTGCTCTGCGCGCTCTATTCTAGAGGGTGCTTTCTGTTTTATTTATTAAATTGCATATCAAGGCTGATGTCTTGGGGAACGAGGCTGTTCAGATCTGCGTAGGGAGGCTGGCAGCAGCCGCGGCAGTCGTTGGGCTGGCAGTGAGCTGGCGAGCCTCCTGCGTGGGATCTGCTCCTATTCTGGTGTCATAACTGTAGTCATTTTGAAGTAAAGCTTGGGATAGGCCTTTAAGGGTGGGTTTAACGTTTTGGGGGCTGAGGGTGGGGAAGGTGCTTTAAAAAACGGTGGCGTACATATAAAATACGCGTTTTTCATTCTCCGTGATTTGGTTAACAAACTTTCTCCTTAATGTAATGATGGAACTCATGCAGGGCAAATAGCCTTCACCTGATGGCTGAGGGGGTAGGTGTTTGGAGGGACGTCCTAAAAAATACAAAAGACTCCTCGAGCAACCTCAGACCCCTCTGCCTGGGATTCAGGCGTTGTCACCGAGCGCTCAGCTCTGCCTTTGTCGGCCCNCCCTTAAAAAAAACCCCAACCCTTTTGTTCCTATAATATAGATAAACTCATAGATTTCACAACCAATAAAAATAATATTAATAAAAATGAGGCATTGTTACAAAGTAGGTCCTAACTATGCAGCCTAATGTTTCAGTAAGTCTGTGGTGCACATCCTTTTATAGCCAATTAAGAGGATGTTTTATTTCCCTCATTAAAAGTGCAGCCCACAGTAACCATGTTGAANGAGCGCTCAGCTCTGCCTTTGTCGGCCCCTTCCTGTAGTTTGTGTTTCAAATCGGGGTTCAGAGAAGCGGTCTGCGTTCGATAGAGCCTGACCAGAAAGGGTGTTGAGAGTGTGTTCTTCCTTAATTTAAAAAAAAAAAAATAAAAAAATAGTATGAACAGTTGGAATAAAACCTGAGTTTTGGGTAAATTCCAATAATGTGTTTTTCATTGCATGAGATGTGATGCCTGTCAACACTTACTAGTCAGATTCGCCTCCATTTTACGTCTCTTAAACAGGCCTCCCCTTTTTTTGTANATCAAATAAGTATGAGTTTGCACATCCTGTACGCAACCTTTCCTTGAGGCACAGTAGCATTTGTCATCTTTATAATAAAGCTTTCCAATTTTTCTGATTAATATTTAAAAGAAATAACATGACCTGAGGAATATATATATAACACCCTTGTTCGAAGGCGTTCCGTACAACACCGCTCTCTCTGGTTTAAGGCTAATGTACCGTTAGNAGCAGAGAGGAGTGTCCTGCATATCATGCTTCCATCTCCATGCTGTAATTATTAATATAGGGGTAGAGAGAGGTCACCTATGTTTTTTGGCAACAGTTACGTTCCCATGTATAAATCATGATAAAGTGCTATTACTCTGTAGGGTACACTGATGTTTTCAATTTACCCTGTGTAGAATATCTTTCCTTCCTTTCTTTTCTTTCTTTTCTTTCTTTTCTTTCNGATCATTTTGTATTCTGCCTCCTCCTAAGACCTATTTTCCTGTGTTTGCGTGCAGCGGCAGTCTCTTTGTGCTCTTTTCTTTCTCCCGGATGAGAGAGAGATCTCGCCGGCGCACGTTGCGTTTCAGTGGTTGCTGCGATGTTCCTTGTCTTCGACCTTGCCCTGCCGTGTGGATGGTCCTCTAGAGATCGTCCTCTGAGCAATTACTGGGTCGCTACGGGTCTGTGGGCAAGCGGTTTCTGAATCAAACTCCTCGCAGCTTTCTAGCAAAGCATACGTGGGCTGGAGTGCTGTCAAAAGGTGAGGTCCTGCCCCTTTGTTCAGGTACCAAAACCTGGGCAGTGGTTGGGGACAGCAGACTCGTTGGGTCACCATCTCGCTCATGGGGCAACACGCTGAAGTGACTGTTGTGCGTGTCTTTGGTGAAGGTGACGTGGAAAAGCGTGGCTTCGGCTTGTAAAGGCGCACCTTCTGCTCCGTCCGTGTCTCCTGAGGGTCTCCATCTAGCAGAGCTTTGTGGTCGTGATAGACCCTGGAAAAGTAGATATCTGTGTTAGGACCTGGAGCTACTTCATGTTGCAGAAAAACTGACTATTTACTTATATTTTTTGTTATCATTGTTAGTATTGAAAAGCCTATGTCAGATGATTGAAAAGACGGAACAACCCCACAGTGAGCTTTGGCTGACAGCGTAGCGCAGTAAGCAAGGTATTAAACAAAGGTCACAAATGAGCAGGCTGCAATTTGACAGCAGAGGTGCTAGAAAATATTTACTTTTATGCAATCTTTTCAGTATGTTTATTCCCCATTCTCGTTTTGTTTCTTCCTCAACCCTCCCCTCCTCATAGGTTGTGTCTTATTTATTTTCTTTCATTTTTTCCCCAATAATAATTGGAGGCAAATAGAGGAAAATGAGAGCAAAGGTCAGTTTTAGTATTTTTATATTGGCACCCATCACTAAAGCCCCTTAGGTTCTTCAAACCGTTACAAGTAATCACAACTAGAATAACAAAATACAAGCCTTTAAACTTAAAGGCTCAATTATTCAGGGTGCTCTGTAAATTACAGACAAAGCTAACGAATTTCATACATTAGCCATGGTAAAAAATATTAAATTCCATGGTTTGTCACAGATTAATAGGAAAAAAAGATTAGAATGGCAAGTTCTGTAAGTAATTTAAACAAATGGTTGTCAGAGATTCTGCATGTTTGGCGAAGAATTAAATAAGTGAATATCAGCAGCTGAACTTCTTGCAGAGGTGCCAAACCCTTTTGGAAAAGCTGAGGCTCCTTTTGAATATGGAAGCAATGTTGTACTCGATCCTATAACACATTCAAAACAGCTGTTGAACAAAGAAAAAGAATTTACCATGCAGTGTTGCTTGTATCTGTCTTAATCCATCCCCACCAGTAAGCCACTCGCTGCGGAGGGAAAAAGAAAAACTCTCAAGTGGACTGAGACTTGGAAGATATGGAGAATACAAAGATTAATGTTGAAGGCTGGAGTGCTTGTTGGAGGGGACGATAACGCCGTGTGCCACCAGGCAATTGTTTGCGTTAAGTAGTACCAAGAAACAATTGCGAAATGTTCTTTACAGCATGTCGGTGCTTGGGCAAACGCTTGCAGGGCAAACCAGCGCCAGAGCCAAAAGGATCTCCACCCCTGCTCAGGGATGTGGTGGGGATGCATTCTGCAGAGAACCACAGCATCCGCATGCGAGGTGCTGTGCAACCGCTGTCCAGGGCACAAAGCCGTCACCGTTGCACCTGACTTCTGCCTGAAGAGCATCGTCCAAATTTCTCCTTGTTAAGGAGGATAATAGCAAAGTGTGCAGCACACGCAGTGATGGATTTTGCGTGAATGAGTTGTATGCATGCCCAACCTGTGAGAGTTACTGGAAGTTGTTTCTCTGGTTTTTATTTTAATTTTTTTTTTAAATTATTTTTTTTTCCCATCTCTGTTGGGGAGATGAGGTAAGTCTTCCTTCCTCCTGATCTCCTGGAGTTAACAGTATGATACTGAGAACAGAAACTTGCCCCACCTACCATTTCAGCCAGGTTCAGCATGTTTTTGATTTTTTTCACTCTTCAGTCCTTTAACCCGTGTTGTTTTGTGAGGGGGGGGAATCAGAAAGGAAATCAAATCTGTGGTTGATAGCAAGGGAACCAAGTCCTTGCTTTCTGAATTTCCCGACTCCTAATTTACTTTGTCTTTCACTCCCAATTATGATTCTGCCAATTTACAGCTGGAGACAGCTCTCTGAAAACGCGAGTGCTGTGCCACAAATTGGCCACTATGGCAATTTTCTGTTTTTAAGTCTGGCACTTGCTCGTTTGCTCTAACACCCGTGGCACACCTTGCTGCTATTGATGGCTAGAACTGGTTTTTGCAGTGGGGTAAAATGTTCAGCTACACTGAAACAGAAATTAGAGATGGAGAGTCAGAACAGCCCATGCCAACGTGTATCTGAATGCTTCCCTGAGCCCTACGGCTCAGGCCAAACCAGGTTTGATGCAGAGATGTCTTTGCCCACTTTCTTAAGCTGCCGTCGAGGAATGGGCTCTGCCTTTACGTGCCATCGCCCAACCTCAGCATTGCAGCGGCTCTGGGAACGCTTGCTTTGAAATTAATTCAGGCAGAGTGATTGCTGAGGGGTAGCTTGCTCCATCAACACATTTTTTAGTGTTTTCAGTAAATCTCCATCTCACTCAATGTGATTTTCATAAAATTCATAGCGAGTGAAACAGCAGTCGGAGGGTGGAGAAACATCCAGTCTTCATGGTTAACCTCTTTTAACGTAAAGATTCATAGTTTTCATCATAACTTTCAGGGAACTTTATCTTGCGTATATGTTTGTTCAGCATAAAATCTGCCGGCAGGCAAGACATCCTTTCCCGCGTCCGTGTGTCCGCCGGAATGAAGGTGCTCCGGAGGCTGTGTCCACCAGCAGAGTTAATTGAACCAGCATTTGGGATCTGCTGTTCCCACAGCGTCTCCATCCTGGCTGGAGCCAGGAAGCCCCAGCCATCTCCCATGGGAACTCCTTCTTATGACAATTCCCAGAACATCTTCTCAACGAAGGAGGCTGAACGTCTTCTGATGTATCTTGGATAAGCATCTGCTTGTGATATTCATCCAAAACCTGGAAATATTAGGCTTTCTCCCCACGATTAATTTCAGCAGCTGACCCAGCAGTAGTTTGTATACCAGGACTGATGATTAACTCTGGTTGACTTGAGAGGTTGTCTTTGACCTAGATTTAGAGTTGGGCTTAGATCTTTAGTGGAAGACCCCAGGGTTCGCACTTGACGTTACCAAATTGTCATGCGAACAGATCCACAGAAAACCAGATACCGTTAATTTTGCTGACTGTTTCACAGACCTGTGCATCATCTGCACAAACTGCAGAATATTCATCTGTCCGCTCTTCAGCCCAGTTTGAGGGCTGGCACAGGGACAAACCCACTTGCCACCCTTTGTGTACCTGTAGAGGTGTTTGGTTCGAACTTCTGGTGTAGCAGAAAGGTCTGGGACCACCAGGAGCGAGAGCTTTTTGCCGTATTCATAGACCTGATGCTAATGCAGTTTGCATCTTGCTTTCCATCTCCTTCCCAGAGGCAACCTCATGCTTTCATCTTCCTATTTCCCATACGTGCTGGGTCATTCCTGGGTCCATTCATTCACTAGGCTTCATTCCTATTTAACGCACGCATTGGGAGGGGGAGAAAAACATGCACTGAGATCTAAACTGCTGTCCTTCATTCAAACATCCCTGTCTGGCTCCATTGCACTCACCTTCTCCAAGTCCTTTGCGCCCCCACCCTTCCCGAACCTGCTGAGTGGCTTCAAACAGTCTCCTTGTATCCATCCCATGTTTAAAGCCTTCTCTGAAAATAGGTGAACTCCTCTAGCTAGTAACCTGCTGGAGGAGCCTGTCAAGGGCTGGCTGTACACGCTTCAGTCTTTGCAAGAATCAAAGTAAAAAGAGAAGAGTCTCACAGAAAAGGGTTACGGAGAGTTTCACATATTTTGCAGCCTTTTCATGGCTTAAATTACACTTCCCCTTGTTCTAGTTTTAAAAGGCAGAACAGAAAACTTAATTTCAACACTGAAAAATGAAGGCTCTTCAATTATTTATAACATTAAAATGTACAAATGTTTGATCAATGAACTTGAAAAAACCATGCAACTACAAAACCCATTTCACAGTGTTCTAAAGTTCATGTGGCAGAGATAGAGAAGTGAAACGATTATTAACAGACGAAGAGCAGCATTTTAATAACATTCGAGCTGTAATAATGAGGCTGACAAAAGCAAGGAAATTCAAAGCCAACACTGATCTGATGCTCCCTCCTTAACAGATAGACTGTGCCTAATTTTGCAGAATGTAAGGTGTTGTAAGAAAATTGCTGTCGTGCCGGAGACCCCCTCGGTGTGGTACCCAGTGGGGTGACAGCAGGATGAGGTACCCTTTGTTTCAGAGCTTTTTTATTTTATAGTGGAGTGTTTTGTGTAAATACACAGCTGTGTCTTGGGGTTTTTTGTTGTTGTTGTTCTTAAGCTTTATCGTTGCCATTAATATTAGCGGAAACATCTTTTCCTCTTAAAGATGCTGAAATATGACATTTCCCATGAAACAGCACAAGGTGAGCCCAGCATGCCAAGCAAGGGTCCGTAAAGGGGTTATAGGTGGTGGCAGCTTCCGGACTTGCCCAGCCCTTCCAACACCAAACAAGAGAAATGCAACTTATTGACTGTGTATCAGGGTGAGCCTTGTGACACCCAAAAGGCAGAGAGCCCCCAAATTGTTTCTGTGCTCCTGCAAAGCATGGTGTAGGAATAAAGAGGGGTTGTGGTGAGTGTGAGACTTGTCCACAGCTGCCCATGTGCCCTTGTAGTTGGAGCATAAATGGGCTCAAAGCTGCTCCAACTCCATCGACTCTCAGTGTCTTCACCCTGGGGCATGCTCTCCAAGCCTTGACAGCTGGGAAGGGTTCGTGGTGTCCTTCCATCACGCTAAAAAATATTTTTGTTGGATAGATGCACACGTTTTCTTGCAAAAATATCTTTATTTTTTAAATACCAACCCTTTCCAGAAAAACAGACATGATTTGATCAACCAACTACACAAATGCAATAAATCCTGTTTATTCAGTGCTTTTCTGAGATAAATGGTTATTCTTCTTCAAGAGCTTTGGATATTAAGATGCCTCTTATGCAACAGCAAACTGAAAAGTATCTGGTTTTACTGCGCTGTAGCGAAACTGTGAAGTTTATAAGCAAAATGCCTTTTCAAATGGGAATGGACACAGGGATGCTGGATACAGAGTGCAATGCAGGGCAAAGAGTTTATTACGCACAAATCCATATTTATATCCTTGTAAAGGTAAGAAAATGGTGTTTGGGAGATGGTGGCAAGACTTGCCCCTGGTTTGAAGCAGTTAGATGTAAACAAGAGCTTCTCTTGGCTTTGCCAGAGCAGCAAGGGAACTCTGTGCCTCTTCCCATTCCTAGTCCTACTTGAAAGGAGGAATCCTGAGCCAGGGAGATGGGACGGGCAAGAGGGAACTTCTCTGTCTTTTGGGATGTTTCCTTTGCCTTAATGAAGGTGACTTAGGCGGTAGCATCCCTCCTTCACCCGAGTTCATCTCACTGGTGACCAGGTGGCCAAGCCAAGGTGCGGTGAGAGGTCCGGGCAGCCCAGAGGCATCCCTTTGGGTTGGGCAGTGGCCCCGTCCACACAGTGATGGCTGAGGGGCCAGCTGCCCTTTCCCGAGCTGCTGCATGAAAAACAAGAGCCCATCCTTCATGCCTTGGTCCTGCAGCTTCTAATTATGCCCTGCACAAGGCCTTAGATGTGAAGTCTGCTGCAGAAGCAGGACGGTGACGACGATGAAAGGGAACAACATCAAAAGTGTCAGGAAGAGGAGAAGGCAACGCCATATCTGTGTTGAAGCTACATGCATATTCCAATTTGCTATGTGACTGTGTTACTAATTTGGAGGGGGAAAAAAATCAGATTCTACGCAGAATGGCATCCCGTAAGGTGCCTCAGGAATATCTAACTGAAGAAGAGTTTCTTAACAGGAGAGTCATGTGCTATTGAATCTAGTCTCAACGCACAAATAAAGTATAATTAGGGCTCATTAGGAATGGAGGCAGGGCTGCTGGATCTCAGGTCTGTCTGCAGCCACCCCAGTAGGCATGAACAGAAAGGAAATAAGGTGTGGTGGGGAACGAGGAGGAGTGGGTATGTGCCATCCTTACAGATCCTGCTCTGAGAGGATGGATTGTATGTTTTTCAGTCTGGTATTGCAATATTTTTAAAATTGCATAGTTGATCTGGAAGGAGAAAAAAAGTTACAAAAAATTCTATTAATAACATTTGGTAGATTAGTAAGTCTTAGTATTGCATATAAAAATGGCATTAAGTATTTAAAAATTCTGTTAATAAAATACTAGATTAATAAAGCCTAATATTAAATATAATAAACTAATTGAGTGCAGTTTGTTGGCTTTGTAACGTGAAAACCAAAGAAAGAGACCTGCCAGTCTTGACTTGTGTAAAGGCTTGTGACCCGTGGCCGTGTGACGGAGAGGCAAGAAGAGGGTGTTCAGAGCTGAGCTGAGTTGCCTGTGACAGGCTCCTAGGGAATGACTGAGTCAGAAGATGACCTGACCCACTATCACTGAATCCTGGTCAGATTTGACCACTGATGTCTGCAAACCAGCTAAAATAAATTATGGCGTGTTGCAAGGCGACAGTCTGAAAGGTGGCGTAACGGGAGTAAAGGTGTTTCCTAATTTGCAATTTGGGAGCTGATGGGAATTTGTGTATCCTGATATTTTTGAGCTCCCACACCTGTAGCATTAATATGAATGAATTTTGCCCCTGACTAGCAAATGCATGGTCAGACCTTATGACTAAGGGGGACGGATCCTTTGCCGACATCAGCCATCGGGCACTGCTGCTTGAGGTGCATAGTGATGGAGGGGGGATGCAGCATGCCACAGGATCGGGCGTGCTTGGGTTCAGACTGAAATAAAATATGCGATTTAGGTGTAAAAAAATCTCCAGTGTCGGAAGTCTATTTCGCAAGAGACATGTGGAGGAGGATATGGGCGACGTCTAAAATTATTTTATTCAAAAGGAGGAAAATAACTTCAGGCGTGCTTTCTCACGTCTATGGAATTTTTGCATGGGGGGTGTTCCTGCTTTCTTATTCCAGAATGATGTAAACTCCCATCACCGGTGATGTTTTCAGAGATTTTTTTGCCCAGAGTTAGAACAAGCAGTACCTCTTACCTCTGCTCAGACAGTTTATAGCAAATGATAAAACTGTGCTTAAATTAGGATAAAATATTAAAATTAATATTCATTGACTTTTACGTTTCATTATCATTAGAAATTAGTTTATTCTTGGGTAAACAGTTTATAGCAAGTTATAAATATTATCCGTTGACCTATTAACTGGCTCAATATATTATTAAGTTATTGACAGTTGCAGTAAAATTTACAAACAGCTATTAAACCTTTTAACGTACTAGATATGTCTAAGTCTCTATAACACGGAGGAATGATTTTTGAAGATAATCTTCTACTGATATTAAATTCCTCCAAGATTTTAATATAGTGTCAAAGTTTATGCATCATAAAATAAACCTAGAGCTTACAAAAAATTTACACAAGGATATTATTTAAGAAAAAAAGGACGTGTAAGTTTTAGTACATAAGAATGATGATATAAGCCACTGAAACATATAAAAGTACATCCCAAATACTATGTTAAAATAACATTAAATGTCTTGTATAAATCCACAAGTCAAGGTTTAAGGTTTTTTTTACAGTGCCTGAATCTCTTATTATTGTCTCTAGATAATGACACCCTCGCAGTGCAGCACTTAGAAAACCTCACTTTTGATAGATGTAAAAGCATGAAATAATGATAGACCAAGAAATCCTAATTTTGAATTCCCTGATAATGTAAGGTTAGGGCTCATACTTCGCGGGCCTGATTCGACAGCGTATTACTCCGTCTCGAGCCTGATGTAAATCATTTAAAATCAATAAAAATGGGTCAGCTGGCTGGTGTAAATTGGCCTGCCTTCATTACAGCCCATGGATGGATGCCAGTTTACACCAGCTGAGAAATTGGCCGGGTGCAGTTATATCTGTGTAAAGCTGTCAGAACTCAGTGATTCATCAGGAACTGCACATTTACGATAGCTTCTCTCAGTTTCCTTTATATATATGTGTATTTAAAAGTTGGGTGGTTTGACACTGCCCTTGAAATAAGAGTGATGTCTCATAACCTGACCTGCGTTCAATAGAAGCGTCACATTTCTCTTATTAGCAGGCATTAGGCCCTTGATGGAAAAGTGTCTGAGCGTTCGCGGTGCTGCGAGACGGGAGAAATTGCAATGCTACAGCTGAAGCACCCTCCAGGTTCAACTGAAGGGATGGGATCTGAGCTAGGGCTGCGCCAGGAGGCTGCCCTACCTGTGCGTGTGGCTGTCGCGTGTGCCCAGAGCAGCAGACAGTTAAGACTGCGTCCTGAGAGCCAGAGGAGCAGCACAGACACCTTGGGAAGCGACGTATTAGGTATATTCTTGCAGCAAGCATGCGTTGTGCTATGTGTATCTAATGAGGTTAAGCTGGGGAGAGCCTGCTCCCGGCCTTGGTGCTGCTGCCTGGTCTGTGGTGAGGGACGGCCCTCGCTGTGGAGCCCTACTGCATGCCATGGCTCCTCTCTAGCAGTCTTCCCCCCCTACAGTTTTCTGAAGCTAGTGAGGTTCTCCATAACTGTAGGCCCACAGCTGAAGAACACCTGAAGATGTGGGGGAAAAAGAGGGGGAAGATTTCAAGTTACACCTACCTCTTTCAGAGCAAATACTCCAAGAAATGAGGCAATAGAGGAGACGTGCGATAGTTCTCAGTGCGATTAAAAGCATGGCCATATACGAAATAGCTCGTAGGAGCAACTGTGCTTGCCGTTTGATGTCAGATCGCCTGTGTATTTTGGGTGTCCCACTTTGAATGATGGTGCCCCAGATCCTGCAGGGGAATGGAGCATGCACACCGGTTTAACTGAGATCCTGCAGGACCATCACCTAAGTCCAAAACAAGGACCCCAACAGGGGTTGTTTTGTTTTAACGTATTGTTTGTAAGCTGGGGCCGTGCCCGGTGGGCTTTCCACCGTGAAGCCGGGCTCCTCACGTGTCCTCTCCTGGAGGGCCAGAGCCACCTGAGTCCCAGGAGCTTGGCGAGGCTGGAAGCAGCACTGGCTCGCCTTGTGCAAGCACGCAATATAACTGACGTGACTTTGTGGTTTCCTATCTCAGCTTTGAAATATAGTAAACTCACAAAAGCTACTGTAGAGTTCAGAACAAACACAGGGGGTATGTTTAGTTATTTGTTTTTGTAGTAAAATAAAATATTTATTATACACAGACACCTACTGTGAACAGAGGGTAAGGCCACTGTGTTTTATCTCTAGGGTGTCATGTTTGACTTCCATTAGGGATGTATTATAGACCTGTGGGTTTTCATGAATTCAGAAAGTCCACTTTGAACACTGATTTCAAAGCCTACAGGGGGTGTGAGGAATGTAAGAACACTGCTTCGTAGGAAGGAACCTGTTGCATCTAACAAACACCTTGCGTTTGATAAGTCAGAGCTGAGGTATGTTATAAAGGCATTCTTATTTTTTATTTTTTTTCCTTAGCTCTATTTTAAAGGAAGATTTCCTATTGTTTGCTTTGCAACTTTAGCCCATCTGAAAGCTCAAGGTGACGACAGTGAACGAGCTCCTGAAAAATGCACCATTACATCAGCATGCTTTTTACATTTTGCCCTAATTCCCTCCCAATGAATCATATGGGAGGAGAAAACGACATCAACGATCAGGTGGATACCGATATATCTCCATAAGTGCCTCTCAGATTAATGATGCTGTCCAAAACTCTAAGTAATTCTTGCGGGAGATGCATGGAGGGGCCGTCAGCAGTGTGCGGTGCTGCAGGCGTGGGGGCTGCCAGCCTCATGCCCCTTGCATCACCCCCGTGGTGGGCAGTGAGGGATCGGCCATGGGAAATGGCGTCGGGGGCTCAGCACCACTCAGGCCACAGCTCCCGAGTAGTCTTTGGGCTAAGCAGATCCAAGTTTGCAGGAGGTGGGAGCAGACCCGTGTTTGGCTTAGGGCACAAGCAGCGATGTGGGGACATGGTCTCAGCCCAATGGAGGGCTTGGAGACAGCAATGGAAAGGCAGAGAGGATGCCAAAGAAATCTGCTGTGAAAGCATGAAGCCTTCAGATGTAATTTTTCTTCGCCAGGACACTTTTCCTATCTGTCCACTTCCCTGCTTTTGGCTGGACAGCCAGGGAGGGATGCATTCCCTTCTCTTCAGACCCGTGTTTCTCGCCTTGAACCGTGCAGTACAGGTGACAATATACGAAATGCAAACACCTCAAGTGGAGAAATCGTAACCCTACTCTGCAGTTGGATGTCATGTAAGGTATTTGTTTTCTCTCATGGCTATTTAAAAAAAAAAAATACTCAGAAGACCTATCTTTGTGAAACCAATGCAGGAATCATGCAGCATCATTAGAGCTGTTTTGATTTGCCTCCTCCAGACAATGAGGAAGGGTACATTTTGAACGTTCATTCACTTCTTTATCGACGTTCTTCGTTCTGTTTATTGCTGCCTGGGAGGGGAATGCATGTGGATTTGTTTCCATAATGATTTCACGCAGAGGTCAAAGCTCACTGAATCCCGATAAGTGCGGGAGTCAGTGGGCTTCTTGCAGCATTGGAAAAGATTTGGCTCTGCTGACTTTTTTTCTTGTAGAAAGGTTAATGCAAGAAGTCAACACTGTCTATTAGGCTGAGCTTAACTGGGACTGGAAAAAGTGTGGTAATAGAAAGGACGTCTAGAAATAGTCACACATGCTGCTACGAACAAGTCTTCTGCTATTAATTGTACTCTCAGTTAATGAGTCTGTCTTTTCAATTCTACCCGACTGATGCTATTTTGACATGGAGTAACATGATCAAAAGAACTCGATTCTCCTTTTTCTGTAGATGATAGCGTTTACGTGTTAAATCCTGTCTGGCACAACTTTCAAAATACTCTTAAAGCCAGCCTGTCAGGGTGGACTCTTTCGTAACAGCTGTTTGGTAGGGGAAGCAATGGACAACATGATTTACTTGTACACAAATAAAATTTCAGTGGGAATGAGAGTGCAGTTGAACTAGACAGCCTGTAAGTATTCCCTCTCTCCTGTTCTGTTTTGTTCTGTTCTGTTTTTCCTGGGGATTTATACATCAAGGATGCAAGCTGCCTCTAGTACCGTCAGTAGTAAAATTCCTGTTGGCTTTGTGGAAACCAAAGGTTCACCTCATTCCTGCAAACTGCATTGCATATAGTTTTCAGTAGGGTAACCTCGCCTTTGGAAATCGCTTTTGGTCCTACTACTCGCTAATGGGATTCTCACCCTATATCCAAGGTTGTTCTGAGAACACGGGGCTCTTCCCAGGTCCTACACACACTAATAATACCCTGTGAGAGAGGTTAGCAGCAATAGTCATGGACAGTAAGTCCCGACTTGGTTATGTGCTTCCCGTTCCACTTGAATTCAACCATTAAATCTGAACTTCCAGTTCAAATTAAATATGTCATGACCAATGTCAGATATATGGACAACTTCAGAGTGGAATAACCCAAGGCAATCTGCTCTGATCGTATCATGCCTTAAGTCTCAGACTAAATCCAGGGGGAGTTTAATAAAATAGCTCAGTCAAGCATTGATCTTTTCCTGATGTGTTTTTTTTTCCTTTCCAATGGTCGTCTTACACATATTGCCCCCACTTCCACCTTGCAAAACAACACTGTATCATACAGGAATAACCCAAAGTATTTCAATAGTGCAGCTATTGTACCTTTGCTATTGACCTTCTCACTTCCCATCTCTCTTCTGATGACAGTGTTCCAGTTTGACAGTATTAAATCATGTTGTTTCTCTCCCTCTCTGCCAATAAGCTGCTCTGCTGTTACATTTGTTACATAAAGTGTGCAAAGTATTGTAAAATGGGATGACAGTGCTGCAGAAAAAACAGTGTGGTGTTGTGTTGTAGTCCAGAGCATTCGCAAGCAGCTCCATCCCTGTCACTGCGGTGGCAAGTCAAGCCCAGCACACGGTTCAGCAGGAAGTTTGGTGGCTGTTACTCAGGCATGACATTGGGGTGTGCTGTTGGAGATGAGGGACTGGCGGTGCATCGCGTGTTAGCTCCAGGGGTTAGCAAGTAGGGGACAAGGGAACAGCCTTGGGGTGCAAGTCCTGTGGCTGCTCAGAGAATGGGACAGGAGCATGGAAAAGACTCATAACTGGCCTTGTCTAAAAAAAAATCTTAAAAACCATTCATTTTCATTTTACTCATCAAACTATAACATTTAATACAGAATCCAATAGCGTAATCAACATTATTAGATGCTACTGTAGTGCATGAGCTGTCCTCCTCGCCTTTGTTCCCCATTATTTTGCCTTGAAAAAGTAGTTTCTATAAGATGCTAGAGGAAGCCACCAAAGTGTTGTTACTTCCGCACTAACCAGATGTTCCTGGTGAGAAGGGTGTAGTTGCGAAGCAGAAGGACAGACCTGGTTTTGGGGCTGTGGGACAGCTGCCTGGCAGTGAAGGTCCTTTCTGGAAACCCAGTGCAGAGACAGTGGTGAAAGCATGCACTACTGAATCGATGGTTGACAAGATTAACGTTTACATAAAGTCCAGAAAAGAGAACGTTGCATTATACGACTTTGCTTTAACAGTGAGTCCTTGGGTAAGATCCCTCTCCGATTTGAAACCCTTCCAGGATTTGGAAGAGTTTCAAGTAAAATTAAAAGAAAAACAAAGCTCAGGCTCCTGAGATCGCTCAACTACATACTGAAGAGTGAGTGTGAGGGTATGTTTTGTCTCTAAAGAAAATATCAGAACCTATAGCAGTCAAGACAGTTTATAAGCATGAACATAACTTTGAATAGCCCTAGCTCTGGTTCTCCATGACCTCTGAAACTCAGCTCTGAATGAAAGGTAAAAAAATATTCCCTTAATACCAGTTTTACACTCGAAAAGATACTTAAACTCAGCAGATTGAAAATCACAGGCATGTCTTGTTTCTGGTGATGATGCTGATTGACCTTTTCTTTTCATTTTATTTTATTAATTATAAAATAGAAGTTTTTACAGGACTCTAAGAAAATAACTCTCCTTTCCCTAAAGATGCAATGCATGCACACATCAGGAAACACAGGCAGCTAGAATATAAGGAGCCTTTTATTCAATGTTTGAAAGCTCTCCTTTGTTTCATTGCTCTTTAAGTTTTAACTCTTGCGTGTTTGTTCCCTTGTTGTGAAATGGTTAATGCACGATCTGATTTTTTAATTTTCACAAAGGCAAAACGTGACTGCTCTTGCTCCACACGCTGGCCCTTTCGCATAGGTCTCCTCACCATCTGACAATGGCCTTTACTAATCTGCCAGCTCAAATTTTCCTTTGTCTTCCCACACTATCAGGTATGGCCAGTGGTGTCAGGAAGTGGTAACAGCGGAAGGGAGTGATCATTTTGGAGTATGGACGGATTGTGCGCCACTGGCCATGCCCTGGCTGCTTGCCTTGTCCTGTTCCACCTCAGCTGTCATCATACCTCAGCCATGTGTTTTCTTTCCCCCACACTCATCCTGTCGAGTGGGCTGTGTACTCTAAACAGCCCAGCATAGATACCTTTTCGGTCTGTGCTGAGACATTTTGCTTGTTACTTTGCTTTACTTGCAGTGCAGTAGATTAATTTAAAAATTCGAAACTTGAAGATTAATTGAAGTTGAGCATTTTAGTGCGTGCATCTGCTTTTCTCTCCAAATATTGACCTTGAATCCTCAGCTCCATTTCCAAAACATGTGGGACAACCTGCCAGGGACCTGTCAGCAAACACATGCTGCGGACCTTGGTCTGTGAGCTCCTGGAAGGGGTCTGTGAGTCCCCATGCCGATGAGGTCACCCCAAGGCTGAACTACTGCAGTGACATTGCTGTGACCCAAGGCAGGATCACTCCAAAGATTCTCAGCCATCAGCCATGTGCATTTGCACAAGAAACACGCTATAAAAGTGAAAGCTGGTACTACTGCGAGCCATCAGCAAGGTCAGGAAAGTCCCCACGAGGAAAGGATTTGGTGGGAGACCTGTGTATGAGAAAACTAAGTGTCCAATGTCCCCTTAGACTCTTTGTGGGATTTTAATACTTCTGCAAAGCGTGGTCCTTCAAGTCCCCTTGGAAGGAGTGGGCAGAAGTTCACGCCCGGCAGAATGATCCATGCTCTGGTTATTGCTGACCATAGCTGTTGGATAAGCAGCAGCCAAGACCAATTGCACCATGGAGAAATGGAGACACCTACACTGACTGTGCTAGCTCTGAACAATTATACTAAAATAGGGAATATTTCTACAGCAATACAATGTGTACCCACAGGTACATGTCTGCGTGATGGTGAAATGTGTGACTGTTATTGTGTGTGTTTATAATGCTGGGGAGATGTGGAAGTCCTCCAGAATGATCAGTTCTACCAAGTGGTCTTTTCCAGCTCTTGAACCTCTTTCTGTGCTTGCTCATGTCCTCCACTGGTAATAGCAGCAAAGACACGAAGTTTAGCAGCCTCTTCAGAAGGACTGAGAATTAACTAAAGATAAGATGAAAAGAACTTACTGTTTTCTGTGTTTAAAAGCACTAGAGACTCTGAAAAACATCAGGCTGCATTACCTGAGAATGTGGTTCAACAGTGGGTGAACCAAGAGAAGAAAATGACAGACATTGTCTAACAGACTAAGAAAAGGGTCCCGTTGCAGAGGACTTGAAACGTGAGTGTCAAGGAGATTTTGCTCTTTTTGAGTACCTGAACTTAATGGACTTTTCTGGCTGAGCTGTGCAGTACAGAAACCAGCACAGCACTTCCCACCTTCACCCCTCACTCTTGTCTGGGACCGTTCGTGTCATAAATCACTCACAACTTTACTAAGGTGATACTTACACGGTCAGTCTATATCTTTAACACAAAATCAAGGAAGGAAAAAAATTAAAAATACATATATCTCATTTTCCTGAACCAGCTTTTCTGTCTCAATAAGCAAATTGTGATATCCAAGCCCATGTGAGAGCCAGTTAGAAATGCCAGACGTATATTCAGTCTCATTGCACATGCCAGAAAGTCCAAGGTTTCTTTTTCTCTCCCCAATTTACTGCTTTGCTGGATTTTTGTCCACCAACTTCCTTCCTCCTCCCTTCTGGTCTCTGTTTTGCTTCATCCCTGTGTATCTTCTCCTGTGCTGTTCCTGGTTGGTGGCTCTGGGCTGCCCTCCCAGCACCTCCCCATGGGCACTGCCAAAGCCTCACGATGGGCGATCCAGTCTTTAGAGCAGCAATTGCCACGTCAGTCATTTTTGCTGTTCATACTCCACTGCAGCAAGTCAAAAACGTGCACAATGCTGTGTTTGCTGAGTCCTCCGTAAAACGCTCTGATGAGCAATGCTGAGTGTGCTGTGAACAGTGGTTCTGTCTCCACATGTTCGATGTCTATCTATCATTAGATAGTTTATTGCCTTCTAAAGATGCTTCTGGTTATCCATAATTGTTTAAAATTCTCTCTTCTTTCCAAAATGTGTTTTCTTGTAACAACGAATTGAAAAATCCAGTAAATTTAGGACCTCTTCTGTTTTTAAAAAATCTTTGCTACGTTTCACATGTGCTATCAGCTGAATGCTGTTGAAAGGAGTGCTAACATTAACTTCAAACGTCTTTGGATCAAGTGAAATGGCAGTGTGCTCTCTGATTAGATAGAACCCTGGATGATGTGATGCTCTGTTTGCAAACTGATTTTCAAATATGATTCAAACATATTGAAATATACGTTGTTCCATCTGAAGTATAAAAGTATCTTATGTACTGACAGTATTGAATTATTTAAGAAACTAGATTAAGAATGGCAAGTGGCACATATGTTACCAAGAAATGGAGGAGAATGGGGTTTTCTTCTAAATCTTCCTGAAAAAAAAAAAGTCTAGCAAGAGCTTGCCAGATTTGGTATTTAAAGACAAAGCTGTCTTGAGCTGAGTTCAGGAAAAGGTCTTAGTGTCAAATGTTTTCAACTTTTTTTTGCATTAAATGAACTGAAATTCAGCCAAACCAAATTCCTCAGATTTGGAAAAAAGAAGGTTCCTGCCCAAGCCCGGAAGAAGCACGCCAAGTTTCATCCTGACAGGAACACTTTTGCCAAAGTTATAAAAACTGAAGTGAAAGTAATGGTGCTGTATCTGGCATTTATAAAGCATCTGCATCCCAAAAGGTCCTAAAGCACATTACGTATAGCAGTCTGCATTCCCTAGTCCTTAGTCGCATCTCGCTCATATACATTCTCATTAAAATATACAGAGTCGGAGAGCTCAGGCCTGAAGGTCCCGTGCAGGAGCACAACTTGGATCCTTTCCCATGTCTCTCGTGGTGGGAACTCAATGGCAGTAGACTGGGACCTTGGCTTTGCTGCTGATTCTGTCTATGAGTGCAAGTGCCAACCATCAAAACCCAGCTGGAGAGCCACGCTGCCCGTCAGCGAACCAACTTTAGTCCAAAACTGGCTGTGTGGTTCAACAGCATATGCTCGGCCATGGGGTGGTGGATATCAAAACCAGGGTTTGCCACCAGCTCCGTTGGGGTCCTTGTGACGGCTGAAGCCCTGCTAACACAAGTGAGTTCCTCCATCCCCTATGGACAGAGTTTTCGCTTCGTCCTGAGCTGTCAAGGTATTTGTAGTTTTTACCTGAACTCAATGATTAAAGTTTTCACTACTACATTACTTTTTCCAAGAATTCTCTTGGCTTTAAAATAATTCAGTTTTCTGCATGAGTGCCTCCCCTGATTATATGTATATATGTTTTTCCCATAGATGGCACTGGAATTTCATGGGGTTTTTGTTACATTTTGCCTCAATTTTCCCTGTTTTGGTGGCGGGGGTTGTTTTCCTTATCTTTAACGAGTATGTTTAGACTCTTAGTTGGTTCGAGTTGTTTGTTTGTTTTGCCCCCAGGAATCTTACACAGTTCTAAATGTAGGAAAAAAAATACGTTTTTTCCTCCTATTCTCTTCTGGATTTGTAGTTCAGGAAACTACTTTTGCCATGGTATATGAATAAGTGAGTTGATGAAAGGAACGTTTTAAAGGTGACTGCGTATCCTCAGCCACTGTGGAATCTGGAGGGGAGATGGGCACAGCATAGTGCCTGATCTCGTCCCCCTCGTTCTGCTTCAGGTTCATTCCTTACTATTGACTAAGGGTAGAGCAGGGCAAGTCGATTCCCTGTATCCACATTAAACTGAGAATATCCACTTAAGTAATAAGATTTTAATTACTCAAGTCAGAATCTCATATTAAACCCTAATCTGATACTTTACCAGCCTAAATTAATGTCAAAAGGTGTCTGTATAGAGACTTTCATTCATTTAATGATGGTTAGTTTGGGGCCTAAACAAATTATTTGCAAAAGTCTCCAGACCGCTGTAGAAATGGCATTTCCAATGCTAATAGACTTTTGATTTCCAATTAGTCCTCTACTCACTGCAACGGGTAGACGTGCTTTGATCAGTACCTGATTTACCGCAAGTGTTGCAACAAAAGTGTGTGGGGAAGATGATGTATCCTTAAAGTATTTTTGTAGTATGTGAACATGAATGTGTGCGTGGAGTCATTTAATAGCACCGTAGCTAGGGTGGGATACGTGGACCATATGCTTGGCTTTATGCCTTCGTTACGTCCTAAAGAAAATGCTTGAAGATGCACAAAATTATCTTCTGGTCCAATCCAGAATAAGCAAATGCTGTTCTCCCTTCTTGAAGCTGTTTTCTGCAAAATTCTAGGAATTCTTATGATTGAAAACACCGATTCACAATTTGTATCTTTATTAATTGTTTCAGTTAGACTCCTCTGTCATGCTATAGAAACCGAATCAAGCACTTTAAATGTTATTTTATTAACTAAAATGAACCTTTCCAGAGCATAAAACAGCCGAAGTCTCTTAGCACCTTGTAACCACAGGTCCATACCGAATTAACTACAAAGGCCTGAGAAAGGGTTAATGCTTGCTGGCAGTTTGGCCATATTAGAACAATTACAGTGATTCATTGTCTATGTCTAATGGCATAATCTGATTGTAAAGACAGCAGAGTGGGCGTTGGAAAATATACAGCAGCCCACTATAGTCAGTGTGAGGCATAACAGGAAATGATTGTGGGTGTTAACCATGTCACAAATGGTTGGATTAAATGCTGACTCCACAGCCGAAAAGCCAAATAAAGATACGGGAAAGCGACTGTATATGTTTCAATAACAATTTGGAGACTATCTAATATTGGTTTTAGCAACAGAAAGGAAAGTTGCAGCGCAAAACCTACCACAGGTGATTCTACTTAAACCCGTATTTTCTATCTTCCTAATGTGTTAGCCAATAAGTAAAACTGTTCCGAATAATTTGCTATGATTCGTTCAGAAAGAGAGGTATTTTATATTGAAGTAAATAGGAAATATAACTCCTGATTATGATATTGTCATTAAGGTACTTATTTTCAATTAAGAATTTTTATTAGCTCTCATCAAGTTGAGTAATGAAAGTGCCGTAAAATATACTTCCTTTCCCACCCAGCCTGCTCCCTCCCGGCCCTTCTGCAAAGGCCTCACCTTTCTGCAAATGCAAGAGCAGAAGGAAGGGAAAGAGAGGAAAAGAAGAAGAGAAAAGAAAAATGAAAGAAGGGCAGAGGAAGAGAGAGAGGGACGGAAAAAACTCCCAATTTACTGGTGTCCTGAGCTTGTTTCCCTTGCGCCCCATCCCTTGGGCAGGTTTCAGCCGTGGAGGTGCAGCCACCGTGTCCTTGGGGCCATGCCCAAGGCCAGCCCCGACGGGCGCTTCGTTGCTTGTCTTTTCCTTTCCCGAGGGGAAGGACCGGCCCCCGCACTCGCGTTTTGCTGAGGTCCCCGTGGCCAGGCGGTGGACCACCATGGATGGCACCTCAGGGCTGGGCTCCCTTTCAAACCCTCTCTAGAGGCAGCCGTCCCACTCCACGAGGAGAAAAGGGTCTGGTTTTAGACTGGCCATTCCAATAATTTAGTAAAAATGGGAACAGTCATTAATTTTTCTTTTTTTTTAACAGTTTTGGCCTCTTGGAGGAGCTAATGCAAAGCAAACACTTTTTTTTTTTTTCTTTTAGGCAAAGGCTTGAAAATCACAATAAACCCGTTTTGATTGTAAATATATTTTCAGCTATGTTTTATCAAATAATCTTACAAAAAAATCTGGTTTATGAAGTTATGATGATTTAAATTGTTCTTTCTCTCTCTTTCTTCCTCTCTCTCTCTCCTTTTTCACACATACTCTCTGGAGGATCTAAAAATAAGCCTCTAGCTATACAAGTCAGTGCTCCAGGTTTATCCCAGAGACTAAGCAGTATTTCACAAAATACCTTTATTATTTTCTGGGGTTCCTCTGCATTGTGTGAAACCTCCAAGGTTATTCGACATCAGAAGTGTGAGGAAAACGGACAAATCTGAGGCAAAGGGTGGGAGGAGGAATTTTTCAGAAGCTGTGCTATATAAATTTAAAATGTGAATTCGTATTTTTCTGGTGCTTGGGTTACAGTTTCGCTGACTTTTTTTTGCTTCTCGCTAATGGAAAAGGTACCAGTAATCAACTGATGAATGTGAAGTCTGCTGGAGTGGCATGAAATTCTGTGTCCTGGCTCTAAAACACCTTCAGCCTCAAAACCATGAGGTTTTTATATTTCGTATGTAAAGGCTTGATTCTATACCATTGACCTTAAGGAGAGGGAAATCACAGAGCACAGCTGGAGGTGAATAAGACCATAAAGACGAATGTTGATTTAACCAGGTTTTTGTGAGATAACGTAATAGCATTGTTAGTTTGTTTTATTTTTGTTTTTCCCCCGATGAAATTTGAACGTACGCTTCTTAGGTAAGCGTTTAGGTAACACAATGTAACTGGTTTGTAACGATGAGATAAAGGAAGGAAGATCAGAAGGCAGGTGGGAAAGGCTGACGGATGGCCAAACATCCCTTGCAGAGCCCTGCATCCTTAAAACGGTATCTCACCACTGTCCAAATGCAGATTCCTATGGAGGTCGGCTGCCGTTAAAAAACAAAGAGCAACCCAGCCACACAAGTTAAAACCTAACTAAATTACCTTTATTGCTTACAAACATGAGTAGTCTGTATTTCCCGTGCATCTCCCTATGTCAGGCCCGAATACCCAAGTGCAAGATACAGCATGGCTGAGGATACCGATGCGAGAGACAGCCTCGTGGTAACCAGCATTGCCTCACAGAGGCACGAAGCAGGAGCCTTCCCAGCTGATGAAGCCACCGCTGTAGTTTTGCGGAGTTACTTGTGGCCCTGGGACCGCGCTTGTCCCCGGGAGGAGCGGTGGGGGCCGCACGGCACCTGTGCTGTCCTGCGCCCGCGCGCGGGACGTGACACAGGCCCGCAAACACCGCCTTGGAGAACTAACGCGCTTTTATTGCAGGAAGAATAAAACAGGATTTCACAGTCACTTGTCTTTGTAGTAACCGGCTTCTCACTTCCCCAGCACTCCCCAGGGGTTCGTGGCTACTTCAGGTGCGCTTCTCTGTTTCTGGCCCTGCAGCAGTATCGCTTTCCCCCAAAATCCCTTAATTCTAGCTGCTGGGGTGGGTTTAGCCAGTGGATGGTGACTGAGGACGGCCTTACTGGGAGGCTAATTAGCTCGTTCGTGTTTTGCCCCCTCTCGATGCCACACATTGGAGCCCCAAGAGCAGGTCAGGCGCATGGGGCTGGGTAGAGGGTGCTGGCGGCACCAGCCCTGCGCTGGCACATGGGGACGTGAGTGTCCATCCCTGCCGAAAGGGGCTTCTTCCTCGCTTGGCTTCCCATTGCCACCCGAACAAGTGACAAAACGCGTGGGGTCTACTGCCTTTTTGTGGTTTGGTTCCTAAAATTCTCAGCTCTATAAAGGTATAAGCTGAGGACATCAATACACAAAATCCTTTCCTTCTCCTTAACGCAGCAGTAGAAGAAGGACGGAAGGTGTAAGGTAGGAAGCCCATCAAAATCCAAAGGGCACGGTTGTGTTTGACTCCCTCTTACGCACCCTTTCAGGAGAGATCCCACTGGGATAGGAGTTTGCCATCAAAGCTAGCAAGAGTGATGCTTGCCCCTCACGTAGTATGTAAAATGAAACGCAAACTAGTTTAACCTAGACGCCCCAGCTCAGATTTGCAGCATCCTTGCACAAACGGAAAATAGAGTTCGTTGTTTCATCTAGCCCAAGTGCAACACAGAGAGGGTCGTGTGCGCTGCAAAGTTGGGGGCGTCCACAGGAGCAACCATTTATAACAGCTTTAAAGTTCCCAATGGTTGCAGAACTATTTTTCAGGTGGGAAGAGCTGACAAGCACCGGTCTAGCGGCAAGACAAAGCCTGACTACTGTTTTCTGAAGCAGAGCTTTGTGCAGGTTTCTTGCTAGCACCGAATCCGTGGCCGCAGTCTAACGCAGCTCTGCCACCAGGAGTAATGCATCTCTCCCAGCGGTGTGAATCACCTGAGCAGAAAATTGGCAGAAACTGATTTCAGAACTCCCGAACATATCTCAGTATTGAAAGCCAGTCATGCAAATTCTGCCTAAAGTTTGGTTTCCCTGCGTAGCTCTGTTTGTAACACTCCGAGATACTTTTATTGTCTTAAATTGTCCAAATGCCAGCAAACAGCATTGAAAATGGGGCGTGCACGAGGTGCGCCCCTTAATTGTTGCTCGTACGATGGAATGAGTCTGTGTTTTGTAAATGAGCGTGCATACCCCTTACGTGATTTACTTTATACCTACAGTAAAATTTCTTGCGGGAGATTTTATGGTGCCTCGTTGAATAGTGAATGTTAAGTCAAGCCTTCCTATAGCCGAGGAAAATAGAAGCCAGATCTGCAGAGAGAAAGTAACAAGGAGTTTTTGTTAATGTGTATTCCTGCTCGTAGTAAGAGAACAGCAATTCTACCGTAATGAAAATTAAATTTACTACCTTTTGTTTGTAGTTGGATCTTAAAAAAAGCCAAACCCGCACACCCTTGTTAATCACCACGAGCAGCTCTCTTCTACCATCAGAATGACAAAAGAGCACTAAAATGCTCTGGCCAGATTCCNCCCCTTACGTGATTTACTATATACCTACAGTAAAATTTCTTGCGGGAGATTTTATGGTGCCTCGTTGAATAGTGAATGTTAAGTCAAGCCTTCCTATAGCCGAGGAAAATAGAAGCCAGATCTGCAGAGAGAAAGTAACAAGGAGTTTTTGTTAATGTGTATTCCTGCTCGTAGTAAGAGAACAGCAATTCTACCGTAATGAAAATTAAATTTACTACCTTTTGTTTGTAGTTGGATCTTAAAAAAAGCCAAACCCGCACACCCTTGTTAATCACCACGAGCAGCTCTCTTCTACCATCAGAATGACAAAAGAGCACTAAAATGCTCTGGCCAGATTCCAGGTGGGTTTTTTTTTCTTTTGAGGACTTTCCGAAGAAAATTCACATAACATGCTTTTTTTTTTACTATGGGAAGCATGTTTTTCCATGATTCATAAACCCACTTTTATCCAGTCCGTGAAAGGACCTCTCTCCATTATGTAGACCAGAGCTGACACATTTATGTGCAAAATTGCTGGAGCATTTACACCACTATTCATCAAGGCAGTGTCTGTGCTCCGGGAATATTGCAATCACCTGGCACAATCAGTTTAACACACACGCACAAATTCTTGGAAGACAGTTATTATAACACGTAACAAAACATAACAACCGCTGCACTACTGGGCCGCGCGTACAAAAAGTTGCCTTTGCTTTCTAGATTGTGCACGTGAATACGAATTAACACATGCCATTATGTTATTGATGTAATATCGAATAATAAGAGATCTGTGTAAAACTGAGGATGTCAGTTTGTTCAGGAAATTGCTAATAAGAAATGTTCTCCTCATCCCCGAAGTGCCCAGCTGTAATCCAGCCTGCGCTGCGATAGCTGGAAGTTACGCCTACCTGACTGGTTGTATGCGGCCTGTGCAGGACGAATGCTCGTTTTTCTCTTTTTGTTATAAAATATTTAATCGCCGTCCCCTGTTACTACTCTCCTCTGGCCACACGAGACGCTTTCTGGATGGGCTTTCCAATGGGTCCGCGCTTTGGCGCCCAGGTTTACGGATGCAGCGTGTTTCCCCACCTGATCCTGTGCTTCACAGGCAGCTCCCAGCTCCTAAGCATGAGCGTGGGGAAGGTGTGGAGAGCACGGTCTCCCATCCTTTGCCGCTATCGCACCCCGTCATGACCTCTGGAAATGGCACGTGCTGCCTTCTGCTGAGGACGGAAGGTTATTTCTTACTCATGGGGAGCTGAAAGAGCTTGCCAAGGTGCTGCTGGGCACCTTCCTAGCTCAGATACAACACCTAAACACCTAAAACCTAACGTGTAGCACATACCGGAGCTTATTTCGAGGGCTGGAGTCTCAGTGCTGTTCCCACGGCCCCGATCCCGGCTCTGCTTCACATCCAGATAACTCAGATGCCATCTCTCGCCCAAACCAGCTCCCCCTCTGCTCTGGGAGCTGGGACCACCCTGCCTCGTCACTGGGACATGGGTGGCCGGTGTGGGACACCCAGGCATGCCGAGGACCGCACGGGTGCTCTCTGGGCTTGCCCAGGGCTGTCCCAGAACGCGGCCATCATCCTCGCCAGTCAGCTGGGGGTAAGGAGCCGCACGTGCAGCCATGGGCTCGCTGGGCAACCGTGAAACATGAAGGACTTAATTTGCAGCCTTGCGGTGGTCACCGCCTCACTGGCAGGTGACATAACACCCTGCAGAATACAGCGTTGCCGTCCCCAGACAGGACAGAGTTGGTTTTTGTAAACGGGAGGGAGGGAGGGAGGTATTTAGCTTTTGAAGTTGCTGTGGCTGATGGGTGAGAAAAACGTTTATTTTCATGAAGATTTTCACTGACTGTACTAGTGAAGAGTTTTAAAAATTGCCTAAATAAGTATTTACATGATAGTGTAACCTAGAATGGTTTCAAAGGAGCCTTTATGATCTGTCAGGTCAATAATCTGCATTTTTAAAAGTCCCTGAATACATATTTGCATGATCTGTATTTCAAAAGCTCTAGTAAATATGTATTTGCACAATAGACCATAACAATCTCTTTTAAGCCATCGTGGTCTATATATAGTGTTAATCCTCATATATTCCGAAGGAGTTTTATTTTCCAAAATGGCTTTTATTAATAAGACGTTCAGATGCTGTGGTTCTGAGGGCGATAGAAGGATGTAATGAAAAGGGATGAGGACGGCTTTCCATGCAATTAAAAACTGATTTAAAAGTTAGGCCAACGGTGTAAGCAAGCACTTGGTTTTACACACCCTCCCCTTTTAGGCCACCGAATTTTCCCAGAAACCTCCCTCTTTGCAGATCGTCTTCTGCTTTCTGCCCCGTTGCAGGCAGACCGTACCCTCCTGAGTAACTCTCCGGCAGGCAGCCGGCAATATTCCCGATGAAAACATTTCCTTTGTGCTCCGGGTGGGAGAAATGGAGCAGAGAGAGGCTTTGAGCCATGGATTTAAAGGATGAATCAGAGCAATATATGGATGGCCCCAGAGGTTTTTACATGAGGGTCTGCTTTGACCAAGGTCCTGTTGGTGTTTCCGTGTGAGCCTGGAAAAAAAGAACGGGCATGGCTTTCGTCGGAGGCACGGTTAGGTGCGAGATGCTCATATCTGACATCGTCCTCTGGCAGTTTCTCTTTGAGATCTCCTCTGGGGCACGCTGGGTCCGACCGTGGACGGTCTGGTACTCGTGTCGCTGGGTGACGGCCAAATACAATGATCGAATTCCAGGTCCGTCCGCTCTCATCCGCGGTTCCAACCGCTTTTCTTCGTCTCCAGCACAGCTGGCTATGCAAGACGCTGTATGGCACAATCTGGTGCAGTATTCTTCCACTTGTTCTGTCTGGACGTTAAGTAGCAAGTTCATAATTTTTAGTCACAGCTGGAAACGAGCACCAGAGGTGGGGATGGGAGTCGGGGTTTTCTAGGAGAAAACCGCATATGCTAAGGTTAGGCATCCTTCACTCCAGTTAGCTTTTCTGTTGGTGCATGTGAGCCTGTTAAGCACGGAGACAGTTTTTTGTTTTTAAAAAACAGTGAGAATGTTTTCAAAATATAGAGTCTCGTCCTGACTGCATATACTTACACAGTAAGTTTTCTATCATCGTGTCAAGGCCTCAATTTTCTCTTCCAACACACTGTATATGCTAATTTATGTACAGTTATGTTATCAGACACAGAGCAGAGGTGAATGTTGTTTTAGCACTGCTAAGAATATTATTATGAAATTATCAATATGCTGATTGTAACAATGCATTTCTTTAAAAACCTGACCTGAACTTATGCTGCCTTCTGATACAATCAGAAATTATTTGACGTACAAAATTACAGTGGGTTTGATGTCTTTAGTTGTCTTTACTGTGAACAGATATTCATTTCACCAGCTGCTTTTATTATACGTGCGTTTATAATGTACGTCTCACATTATATTTATATTTTATACGTCTCACATGGAATTAACTTATCTTAGTGGAATAGCTTCAATCTGAGTGTTTCAGTCCCAAGCAGCCAGCAGTTTGCTGACTGTAACTTTGGGTACGGGTGTGGGAGGGCAAAGCCCAGATAAAACTTCTGTCCCCAGATCTTGGCCACCCTGCCCGCACCTCGGCCGAGCACCGGGTGCAGTCGGGAGGTTTCCCTGCCTCTCCTCCTCCGCCTCCTCTTCCTTCTCCTCCTCCTCACTCAGGCATATGGTGCAGGTAAGAGAAGGATCCTGCACATCTTGTTTCTGTTTGCGAAGGAAGTACACCCTGCACTTTCCCCGAACATAAATTCAGCCAAAGTGGTATGTCATTAATCAGGTGCAGAATCTGGAAAAATCATACGGAGACTTTACATCTTATATTAAAAGCAGCAACCTACGGCTGGTTAGCTTGTTTATTGAAAATGTTTTATTAACACTGTACCTTACAGAATGTGAAGAATAGGACAAAATGAGATTATTTCTCCATCCACCTCCAGCTCACATTTTCTGCATAAACAGTTTGGATCGCAAACTGTAAAAATACACGTGTTGGTGCCGCAGCCTACGTGGGGGCATAAGTCTCTCAGATCATGGGGAATGGTAAAACACAGTACCAGGTATTTCCAGACTTAGAAGGCTTCCTCACATAAATCTGAGTCAAAGATTAAACTCAAGCTTCCTAAAGCTCACCTGGCTTTCTCTATAGTGCTGTGAAACTGTGCCTTGGCTTCTACGTGTTTGGCTTTGGATCACGTGCGGGTGCTTTGCCATGGAGCCTCAGGAGAAAGCCCCACCCGGTCCAGCACCATCCCAGCCCCGGTCCTGCAGAGCAGAGGCAGTGGCCCCCCAAACACATACGCGCGCAAGAGCCCTCCGTTTTCCTACACTGATAATTGCCTATTAACATAATGCAAATTGAAACCCCTTTCCTTACGCTAGAGCCCTGGTGCACAAAGACTTTCTTGCTCCATTAAAAAGACAATTTTGTCCGTGCAGTAATGGAAAACGTCAAACTCAAATAGGAAAGTGGGTGCCTCTAAGTATTTCATATTTTACAGGAATATGTTTTAAATGAAATACTGCCTGACAGATAAATTACATTGGCTTTGCGTACGTACCCGGCTGATTTAGTGCTACCAGCAGTGCAGATGGTTGGCGACAACTTTGTAGGTGCTTAAACATCCTAGTACATGAATGCAATTTTTGCACTAATGCAAAACACTTGTGGAATGACCCCTAGTATGTAATGTTTTCCATTGAGAGAAGAGATTTGGACTTACAGAGAAAAAAGTAATATACAAATTACTTCGGGTAACCTGTAGCCTTTAGAAAGAAAAGAAATGCAATTATACCTGCTCTCTGCAGCCACAGTTTAATGAAAACAGAAGACTGAAATGGTCTTTCTAAGTTTCAGAACTTACAACAGGTCCCTGCTTAGTAACAGAGCAATTGTACTAGCAATTTGTTTTTGTAATTATGTTCTTTGTGGTCTACACAGTTTTCAAATAGTGATGCAAAAAGGACAGCTGGAAATACTGCTACTTGCTTACCTAATCCCCAGTGAGAATAAAAATAGATAACAGTAAATGAGACTGTATGTAGGAAGCTAAATTAACAGTCGAAGCTGAGATTTTTTTTTAAAGACACCGTATACTTCAGTGTATGCATTAAAAGATGGAGATGGAACGTATTATATATGAGTAGGAATACTCGGCCCTTTGATTACATGAATGAGGAGCAGAGCTCATTCCCTGGCTTAAAACACCCCAGTCTCATGCAAAGCAAATAATGAGACTGACAACAAAATGCTTGATATTTCCCGTGAAAAAGCGAACACCGTGGCAAAGTGGTTGCTTATGGAGCAATGCTGGTTCTCCTTTCTAGGCTCATCCTTATTCTCAAAAGGAACTACACAGACTCCTGTTTAAACTGCCATTTGAAGAGGCTTCGAAGACGGCCGCTTTTCTAGTAGCAGCGTTTTACCTGGCCGTGGGGAGCTGTGCACGCATCCTGGCTCGAGATGGTGAGGCTGAGTCTCACGGGAGGCCCGGAAATACTCAGTTTTGAAGAATCTCAGCCAGCTTCAGAAAGTCGGTTACAGCCTTAGAAAGTGAGTTCCAGCTCAAGGTTTCCACAGCCGCACCACCAGTCTTCACTCGGATATCCTTTGGTTTTCTGCGCGCAACTTCCTTCATTTCATTTTAATTTGTAAGAATCGTATCGGCGCTTGTCATCAGTATCTGAACCTCTTCAAAGCCTCAGCGTTGAAGGACAGAGGCCACGCGTAGCTGCACGCTGTGGATGCACCTTCCCTCCACGAATCAAGGGCCACCAAGGCTTTGAAATTTTAGATTAACAAGGCTTTTACCTGCATTTGCGCAACTAACTAGCAAGCCCGTCTACGGGCGGGTATCAATCAGCATTCCATTATGCCACTTTGCATTAGCTGAGGATGTGACCTGCACTATTCCCTCCTGCAAAGCAACATCTCGCAGCTGTCATTTCGTTGAAGCTATAAAGGTAAATGCACGACGGAGCAGGGAGCTGACATTTGCTAGGGGAAGCTCGCAGGAGCAGCGGGCAGCTCCCAGCGCCGTGCCCGCAGCCTCCCCGCTCGCCGCGGAGGAAAGCGAACCCTCAGCGCTCGTGAATTTCGGTTCCTGGCATCCCCTTTCTTCTTGACTGTTCCTCCCAGATGAAGGAGTGAAGAGCTCGGCTGCGGAAAATCCAAACGCGCAAAGCGGAGCCAAGAGGAAACCCACATTTTACCAAACGCAAGAGCCAAGTGAGACCGCGGTGCCGCCAGCTCGTGGCTGTGCGAGGCAAACCCGGGGTCAAACAGCGACAAGGGCTGCGTTTAAGGTCCTGGTGCGGAGCAAACGGGAATCAAAGGAAAGGCTCAACTTGGTTTAAAAGAAGGCCCTGAAGGTACCAAAGGGTATTATTTTCTGAGTGTGTCCAAAAGATGGGTGAGAGCAGTCGCCTTGGAAAATTACTCCTCGCAGTTCTGCAGTGGACCTTTGGGAAGTACCTACGGGAGTGACCTGCTGGCTGCAGTTATATACCCCCAGCTTTTTCTAACCGGGTGCGTCCATTCGTCTTCATCCTGGCAGTTAATGAAAGGTCGGCTAAAATAAATAAAATCCCTCCACTTGCCTAGAGACGGGGAGAAGAGCGCTTGCCCCTAGCCTGTAAAGTTCGGCTGTGTGGGAAGGAGGTCTGTTGAGGAGCTTGGGGTTGTTTTTTTTTTAGTACCGAGGGAGCCAATATGAAGTGCATTGTATTTTCCTTGAGGACTTGGTTGGCTGTATCTGAGGCCAGGTAAGAAAAGAACAAGAGGAAAGCCACTTGGTTTTGTGCCTGGAGCAAAGCTAAGCGGTTCAAGGCCAGAGTAAACACGAAGCAAATNCTAGCCTGTAAAGTTTGGCTGTGTGGGAAGGAGGTCTTTTGAGGAGCTTGGGGTTGGTTTTTTTTTTAGTACCGAGGGAGCCAATATGAAGTGCATTGTATTTTCCTTGAGGACTTGGTTGGCTGTATCTGAGGCCAGGTAAGAAAAGAACAAGAGGAAAGCCACTTGGTTTTGTGCCTGGAGCAAAGCTAAGCGGTTCAAGGCCAGAGTAAACACGAAGCAAATGAAAAAAAGTGTGAGAGAAGAGAGGTGCTGCGATTTAGCAATGAGCAGAGCTTGGAAGAGCCAGAGGCTCGGTTGCCTCCCCCCGGGGATGCCCGGGCTGCCATACCCACTGGCGCTGCCCATCTTCCCAGCTCCAGGCGGAGCTGCATCCCGAGCCAATTTTCGTGTATTCCAGGGATGCTCCGTCACAGGTTGTTTCCAGCTCCGTCCCGCTGCACGGCGCCGGCAGTAGCTGGGGGCTTCTGATCACCTCCACAAACCTGGCGCCATTCCACCCCTCGGTCTGACTCCAGATGGCAGAATGAGGTTTCCTTGGTTTGATCTGTACTACAACAGACTCGTAAACAGCGCTTTGTTGCGGCCGTTTCCAGCCCTGAGCCGAGCTCCACTCTCACAAAGATCACTGCTCAGAGAAGGAAACAAAGCCCCCCAAACTGTTGAGAATCGAATGTAAGTGGCTTGGGGGAGGCTGCATTTGAGGTTTGGTTCTTGGTTCGTGTCTGCTTGTTTTGGAGGTACGTCTGATACAGAGATACCTGGATCAGACGTGCTCAAGATACTCAAAATTCGCCTGATCTAGTTGAATCTGCTCCGAGCAGGAGATGGGCCCATACGTCCTCTAGACCTCCCTTCCAATAAAAATAGCAAAACCTAGAAACCCAGTACTGATAGTCTTAAAAACTGACCTGTGAGGTATGAACTTCCGTCACATCCTTATACCAGCAGGTATATGCAAAGCTATAGATTATGTGCAGCAATATGAATTCCCCCAAAGGTGGGCTTGTTCTGCATATTTAGTCCACCAAGCTGCACTATTAAGAACACTTTGGGGGAAAAAAGGAGAAAGCAAGCCACATAATTTTCTTTCCCCTGAACTAACATAGGCAGAAGAGAAACAGGCGGTGGTCATAGAGGATGGTACCTCGAGAAGCGAGGCGGTCTGGATATCCAAAGTGAAAAGGTTTTTTCCAGGATTATAGACCTATTTCTAATTTCTTCCTTGCTTGTAGCTCCCCCGCAAAAGGGCGATGGGAATGAAAGGTGGCTTCTCCCTCCACCTGGTTAAGGAACCGATCAAAAGTCAACAAACGCTGAAGTGTCAGCACACAGAAGCCAGTGCACAACCCGAACACTCTGCAGTTGGACACAGCATAATTTTCGGGGAAACTTTGCTGGCAGTATCAACCGTATTGCATGCTTCTCTATTGCAGCCTCTGACCATGACGCTGCAAGTTCTTTAAACAAAATATGAAGTTACAGTCCCGTAACACAGACAGAGCTTGCACGGAAGAGAAGGGCAGCTGCGAACACGTTAGCGTGGCACTGCGCGTCTTGTCGTGCGTGCTGCCAGGCAGTCTTAGTGTGCTTCTGAAGTCCTCCAGTGGCTCCACATTTGGGGGCAGACCAAGACTCCTCAGCACTTTTAAGACCGTTGTAGAAACAAGAGCAATACTGCGTTTGGTCTGATAGCAGCACTCTGATGTAAGGAACCTTGGGGAAACTTAATGGCACGTCCTCGTTCTACTTCTTTCACTTACAGACACTTACAGCCAACTCAGTCTGATCTCCTTGGACTTGCTCTGAGTGGGAGGTGGGACTCCATTCGTTTCCCAACCCCACAAGTCACTCCGGGTTGCCATTTCTCCTGTTGTCTACCCACAGCATTTCATGGATTTTCTGGCTTTCATCTTTGCATTAAAGCTCCCCAAGGCTGCAGAGCAGGAGCGATGCAGTAGTCATGGTGTCAGGCAGACACTTCTAAGCAGAGCTCAGTTGTCCACCCCCCCGAGACTTTCTTCTCTTGTACTTCCCTGCTGTTTCTCCTGTCCATCTTGTCAGCGTTCAGGATATATATTTTCGACCCTCAGTGTCACTCCGTATGTGCCAGGAAAAGGCAGGAGAAGTCAGGATGGGAAACACCTTCCCAGATTACTCAAAGTGCAGGCTGGACAATTTGTAGGGAAAGCCAGTCTCAAGCTCAGGCCTGGTCCTCACCCACACAAACGAGGTCACAGTCATTATAAAAGTCTTTTATAAAAGGTTGAGCTGGGATAGCCTGCGTGGACGAGCTGCAGAGCAAGCCCCGTCGCGCTGCCCAGGGTGCTCGGCATCCTCCACCCACCGCCTGGATCTGACCTCGGTGTGCCAGTGGGCGAGGTGCCACGGGTCAGGCTGCGCCCAGCATTCCCCGTAACAAATCCCCTCGGTGCTGACAAGACCTGAGCCCCGTCCCTGCGGCCGAGACTGCTACCCCAACAAAATTAAAGAGATCAGATTTACAAGGAGGATAAAGCCGAAAGGTCCCTTGAGGCAGCATGCCTGCTGCCACCTTGGAAAGGGCTCGGGGCCCGGGCCGGCTGAGTGCTGCCGGGGCTGTTGGTGCCAGAGGAGGGCTCCCCCCCTTTCCCCACGCAGGAGCAGCGTGCCATCTCCCCCAAACGCAGCGTAGCTGGCAAGCGCGACGCCAGCATGTGTGTGCCAGCTCTGCGGGGCTGTGTGTGCCGCTTGTGATCCATCTGCAGAAGGCAGCCCGTGCCAGTGGCTGTGCGCAGGGTGGGCTGCGCTGGGGAGTCCAATACAGGAAAAGCTCCACGGCGTAATTAAAAAACACCCCAAAACCATGTTTTTTCTTGCTACCCTGATTTTTCCCCTGTTCAGTTTAAAATTCCCTATTGGCTTTAACCAAACTCGGGCGAGATTCATGAGCGTGGTCAATTTAGGTATTTTTTTGTGGGGGAAAAATAAAAGGGGTTTTTTTTTCAGTTTGTTTTTTTTTTAAACTAAAGGGGAAAAAAGGGGGCTTTTGCCAAGCAGGTTTTCCCAGGTTCTCATAGCTCTGCATTATGTGGCTCTGTGTCTGGAGCAGGCTCCAAGCCTGACTTCCAAACGACCTGGAAGGGATCCTAAACCAATGTGGCTGCAGGCAAGCGGGAGCTCAGCTCCGCAGATAGCTGTAGTGCTGGAGGAGGCAGGCAGGAATCCCGAACTGGGAAAACTACTTCACCTCCACAAGGCGGAAATGCCCACAGACTGTGGGCTTGTAGTTTTAAAGGTATTTAGTGACACCGTTTTCCTGGAGATGTCTAAGTAGGACTCAACTTAAAGCCCCTACTCGAAAAAACAAAACAAAAAAAACCCCAAACCAGTGAAGTTATTCTATCATCTTGTTGTCTCTGTGAAAAAAAAAGAAAAAAAATAGTGGTAAACACACGACAACAATTGCCTTTTACTTTCCTGTCTCTCCAAATATTGAATCTAGCCATGGTTGAGTCCCAGATGGTGAAGCATTTAACTTCATTTTCTAACCTCTTTTGGGGCTCAGTTTAATTTATTAGGAGGTTACTCTCAGGACACACCATGCGACACGTAAGTGTAAATTGAACCAGGTATGTCTGTGATTTACTAACTGGGTGACTTGCAAGCTCAAAAATAGCAGCCCTGCCGTACATGCTGCAGCCGGACAGAAGTCGCAAGTGTGTGTCGGATGCCTGCGGAGAGGGCAGGGATCAAGTCTGCAATCTTAAGTCTTTCCTTGCCTGCAGTGGTAGCACGTGTCTCTTGCTACCTCTCTTCCGAGCCGTGCAAGCACTGAGCTCAAACTTTGTCTCCATTCACGGCTTTAGCCTTGGCCTCGAGTGAATTTGTTCAGCAGTCACCTTGAGAAACACCGTCAGTTCCTCCGAGTTCAGAGCAAGCAGTATTTCCACTTTTTCCTCTCCTGTTGCAATAACTCAGTGTGCCACCTGGCCTTACGGTTGCTGATGTTGAGCTGCGTATGCACCGGAGCTGGAAAGCCATCCTTATTTTCCTAATCTTTTTATGCTGCTTTAAGTATCGCTTCCCACGTCGGCTTCCTCCCTTGGTATCGGGATGGGGCACTGCACCGTCCCCTCCGTGCTGCCCCAGAACGTAGAGCCACCGCAGGCTCCTCTGCCTGGCTCGGGGTCCTTGGGCATCTTTTCTGACCTGTTCCACAGGGTCACGACACCAACAGCCCTGCTTGTGGTCACCCTGCTAGTTCCAAAAGCCACGCGTTTTCAGGGTATCAGGCCAACGCACCCCGTTTGAATAGATGCCCATCACAAAATGAACAGTAAACTCGGGGCAGGGTGGTGTGAAAGCACCGTCTCTCATTCATTGGCGCAGGATTCCCACTCAGCAGAGCTCTGAAATAAAGCCTTTCAAGAGGAGATTGGGAACCTCCTGGCTGTTTGAAGAAAGAGTGACCAATGACTTCATTGCAAGCGAAAGAGGAGGAACCCGTGCCAGGGAGAGATGGTGTATGCGATAGAGCCGCTATTTTGTTGTAGCTTTTGGAACGCACCAGCGCTGGGGTTATTAATTTATTATTATGCGAATTCCAGCTGTTGGTCGTGTGTTTTACCCTTGACCAGAAAAATAGCCACTCGCTGAGGCTGAGAGTCAACGAATTTCAGGCTTCCTCGTGGAAGAGCGTCTGCCCAAGCTGGCGCTGGCAGCGGTGGCCGGCGGGGGCTCGCGACACCGGGCAGGACGATGCCTAGGGTGTGGGGAAAGGCGACTTGCACTTTGGCAGGGGACCAGGCTGGTCTGCCACAGCTGGGGGGAGCTGAAGAGCTGCTGAAAAGGGCTTTGGTTTAAGCAAAAGTCTTCCTCTAAGGCAGGGGTAGAGTTTTGTGTTGGGGAAGGGGGAGTGCAAAGAAACGACCGCATGCTTTAGGCCAGTCGTTATAAATTACACCCAGTCTTGCCTCGGTGCTGTGTCAAAGATGAAGCGAGCGTGTTTTATTGGTAAGAGAGATACACTCGGGCTCTCGGCCCCACGGGGTGGGGATGGAGTGGTTGGCTAGCGAGGTCTTCCCAGCATCTCCCACCGATCAGCCCAATTCTGCCACCCGCAAGCAGCACCTTGATCTGGTATTTTGCAAGACGGCAGACCCTGCCCCTTTGGTTTTCCCTGTCCGGTGTTCATACTTGATGTTTAAATCAATTACATAGACATTTAAGTCCCTTTCACATGCCAGCGCATGGCCCTTGTAAGCCTTGAGGGTTGGGGGGGAGGGGGGGGGGCGTTGGCTTTTGCGAGCAGTATGTACATTAATTCCAACGCAAAGGGCTGCAGTAAATCACTTAATGCCTGAATCAAGTTAGTTGTTGTTGTTTTGGTGAATTGGGACCATATTCGGGACTATAATAACCTAATAATGGACAGTGCAGGCATAGACCACACTGTAATGTATATTGTAGGGGAATATGGTAATAGCCTGAAATGGCAATTCTCCTAAATAAATAGCACATCAACTTACTTAAACCTAATCATAAATGGGACAAATTGGACCCATGTGCAAACAGAAACCTGAGCAGAACGCAGGAGTTAAAGAAGCCATTGTTTCCCAGCCTGACCCTGGGCAGAGAAAGCCTGTGTCAGGTTACATCTGTTAAAATGATTCTAATGCCAGCCCAGTATTTTAATTATAAATATATAAAACATTTAATAAGAAGACATTCTCGGCTTACTAAGCCTTTAAAATCTGGATGTGGGCGGAGTGGGTAGAATGGTATGCCATGTGCCCCAAACAGAGTGCCAGCGTATAATGATTGAATGTTTTCCTGTAATAAATTGAAAAAATCTGGTTTGTAAGAATGGATCCAAATCACTTGGCATTAGGAAGGTAATTTGTTACCTAGCTTCCTCTTGGAAACGGGCTGCGTCCAAGTTTGCTGCAACTTGGTTTCTAGGGACCGCGATGTCCAAAAAAGAGAAAGAGCAACCAGGATGCTTACGGCTCTGGTGTTAAAACACACGTGCTGGTTTTTCTGCCTCTTTTTTTTTTTTTTTTTTTTTTCTTTTTT
>VZSC01015840.1:41828-82379 GCA_013398225.1 Steatornis caripensis
TTTTTTTTTTTTTTTTTTCATCTTCTCAGCTTTTCAGTCCTCCCTCTCGTGGCTCCAAACGCGAGATTCAGCAGCCAAAAAAGAAAAAAAGAGGTTACTCAGGACAAAAGCCAGATCTATAGCCACCTTCTTTGTACCTTTCCAAATCTCAAGCCTGCTTAATTATGATTAATTGCCACATGGATAATCAGATACAGTTTCAAAAGGTTGGAGATGACAGTCCAAGGACACCAGGGAAGAAGGAAGGTTCGCCTTTGTTACAAGCAAAGGAAAAAAAAAAACCCACACAAAAAAAAGAAAACAGGTCCCTTCCTCAGCCCATAACCTTTTCTTATTTTAACAATTCCAAACGGAATTAATACCATCAGTATATTGTTCCCGCTCCTGGGAATTGAACTTCAACTGTACAATTTCTGCAGCTGTCAGTTTTTTCAGCCCTCCTGTCAATAACGCAATGTTGGGGTGCCCTTCTTCTTGAATGAAAGCAGTTTCAGGTTTCTGCTTTATGTCTGTGCTTTCTGGGTGGTGTGACATGATGAGAAAGTATAAAAAATAATAACAGCAGTTAAAAAGCTTCCACTCTTGACTTAACTGGATCAAATGTAATAGACTACAGTCTTTTCTCCTGATTTCCTTTGCTTGTTTTAGAAAACACCGTGGAAAGTGCAGGAGATTTTGTCTTGCCAGCTCTTTCCTCCATTTAAAATCCCTTTGGCTAAGTCAAGGATCACAGTATGTCATTTCCAGCCTAACAGAAGTGCTGGGCCTTGTTCAGCTCCTATTACTAGGAGGCAAATCCCTAGGTTGCAGGCGCCAGTGTTTCTGCGTTTGGCTCCTTTCCCAGTATTGTTTCCTTCATTACATTCCAGAGTGCCTCTCAGCCAGTTAATGTTTGCACTGGGAGGTCCAAATATCCAGCAATCAGCACTGAACTTTTCTCTTTTTGTTGAGAATTGCAGGTTTCAAATGCAATCACTGGCTTTAAAGAAAAACTTACAGGTGAACACAACAGCACTAATTTCCATTTTATTCACAAACAGTAATATTTTCTGCAGTTTCTCCATATGCACTCGTAAAACAGTTTCAGAAGATGTCTGGCTTTTTCAGAGCTTGTACGGGCTGGAGTTGTTTTATGGATTTGGGGGTGAATGCTGCCCGCCGCGGAGCTCTCCCACGCACACCACCGCGCATTAGCACGATAACTCCCGTGCTCAGACATGATCTCTGAATATTATTATTCCTAGTAATGCCGGTGCGTTCTCGTTATTGTTAAAAACGTACTCAGCTGAAAGCAGACGCAATAATTTGGATGACGTGAAGGGTCGAGGCGTTCGCGCAGGCTTACGCCTCACTCCCGTGAGCACGGGCTCGGGGGTTTGGTTTCTAAATTACCTCTGGTGCCATTTAATTTGTAAGAGTGAGGGCAAGTTGCAGCCTTTCGTACTGTTTGCGTCCAAGGNGACAGTCCAAGGACACCAGGGAAGAAGGAAGGTTCGCCTTTGTTACAAGCAAAGGAAAAAAAAAAACCCACACAAAAAAAAGAAAACAGGTCCCTTCCTCAGCCCATAACCTTTTCTTATTTTAACAATTCCAAACGGAATTAATACCATCAGTATATTGTTCCCGCTCCTGGGAATTGAACTTCAACTGTACAATTTCTGCAGCTGTCAGTTTTTTCAGCCCTCCTGTCAATAACGCAATGTTGGGGTGCCCTTCTTCTTGAATGAAAGCANGCGCCGGGAGGCGTGGGGCAGGTCCATACCCTGGGTTTTCCATGGCCATTGATTTTCCCACGTGATGGACCGGGGGTGTCTTTGGGCGGCTCCAGGGGCTCCACCGAGATGCGCCTGGGGTGGATAGTCACCTCCGAGAGCAGCGTCCCTGTTCTCCTGCCACCAGAAACCCCTGCAAACAGCGAGAAAACTTTCTGTACATCGGCAGAGGAGAAGGCCCTTTATTTTCAGGAGCTGTACCTTAGGCAATTTGAATTGGAAGACTTTTGATAAGACAGCCCTGTGTAGTTTGCTTTCTGTGGGTTTACTATTGAGTTTCAAGAACTAGCCATGGGTCATAGGCTCAATTAAGCAATTAAACGGCATTTCCTTGTGGGGAAAAGGGGAAAAAAAATAAAAGTACAGACTGGGAAATCCTCAGTGTTTTCCATAAAGCCTCCAGCTATGCTTCCACCCGTGATCGTATGTCATATGGATGGTGTCATAGTGTCCTAAGGGTGCTAGCTCACAGCGATGATATCGAATTCATGGAAGTGTATATGCTCAGAGAGAATACTAATGTTAACTCAGTCTAAATAACAACACTGCCAAAGGAGGAAAGCGAAAGATGAAATACAGTGGATTTCAGGAGGCGACAGGCTCTCATTTATTAAGATCACAGGCATTTTACAGGTTACAAATCATAAAGCAGAAATAACTTCATAATATACAGGTCAGGAATGTGCCTGGGATATTGAGGAACTATTTCCTTGGCAATAATCTGCCACAGATAGTCAGAAGCGTGCATTTTCTGGCACAACAAATCATTGCTGATTAATTTTGTCTGCCTTTGTCTCAGAGAAACAGCGAGCACTTCGCTGTGTATTTTGTACTTACCCTACTTCCGTGCTATTCTTTCTCAACGCATAATTTTTTGCAAGATAGGCCAAACACAATACTCTTTGTTTTGCCTCTTTGACATTATTTTTGCCTGAACACAGCATGCCTGCACTCGGGGCGGTTAAGAGCGCAAAGCCAAGGCACAGCCTCCCGTGGCAGCACAAGCTGGAGGCTGACACCGGTCCGAGCCCACCGGAGGATTTGTTCGGTCCCCGGCAGGAGCAGGGGAGATGAGCAGCCCTGGAAACGTGCTCATAGAACTGCTTCTCCAGCCTGGAAGAGGGAGGTGAGGAGGTGTAGAAGGGTACCTTCACGATCGACACGGTAGCAGCAGCAACAAACTCGGAGCTTTTTCCTCTCTACTGGCACTCGGGGACAAGTCCCGGTGCAGGTTGTGGAAATCACTGCAAGTACAGAAACTGGAGTTTCCCACTTGAGGAGCAGCAAAAGCAGGGCTGGATGCAGCTGCAAAGTCGAGGGGAGTGTTGAACGGCACTGCGGCATCTTCCCCCACGCTTTATTTATTGCATCTGAGAGCCAGCCGGGCTGGACGGTGGTCTGCCTCATCAGCCTCACATAGGAACTTCACGGCATCCCCAGAAGGACAATAGATATGACAAAAGCCAAAGGCAATGTCGAAACCCCTAACTTTCCTAACGTTAGCTTAATAGTCACAGCTATTAAACATCAACAGATCAGAAACGGAGTATCTCCAGAGCAGGTGTAAACTTCTCCGGGCTCTCTGTGCTCTTGGTGTGAGACAGCCGAGTGCGTTACCGTTTCTGAGTATGCTCTCCACTTTCTCAAAGTTTCTCTGCGTTTCATAGAGATTCCCAATTCCGTATCGGTTATAACGAATCACTGAAACGGGCTGTGGGAGAGACTTTTCAAGAAGCGAGATAGGTGTGGTAAGTCAGGGGCTCAGGAGAACCCAGGCAGGTAGGGTTTGCCGCTGTGATAGACCAACAAGGAGCAGAAACGTCCAGAGGAGGGAGATTTTGGAGATTTGTTTATCAGCATTCCCACAGGAGGTGGGGGATGAATAGTGAACTTGCAAAACCGTAGTTGCAAGGTACCCAAAGCGTTTTATTCAAAGGTTTTTGAGCACTAAGTCAGATTTGGAGAGAAGGGTAACTTCTGTTGCCCCTCCATCAATGCTTCAAATCCCCTCCTTAGCGCACAAGCTCCGCGGCTCACAACAATGGTAAGTAAGAATCAGATTTGGGGGCAAAAAGGTGGTAGCACCAAGCCCTCCTGCAGAACAGCACGTGGTGATATAAACCACCCACCATCTGCAGAGGGTGTGTACCTAGCGCGTGATGCTGCAGCCCTTCGAGCCCTTCGGTCAATACGTTTGTAGGGGCTTGTACCTGCCCAGAGAGGCTCCTGGGCTTGGCTTTGCCTCCACGGCGGAAGCGGGGCTGGTTATGCTTGTTTCAGATGCGGCAACATCTCCCAAAGTCTCCCCCCGCCCCCATATCTCCCAAATGAGAGAAAACTAATGAACCCTGACCCCGGGCGCTGCTGCCCCGAGAAGCGCGGGTGGGGGAAGCCTCCGCAGCCGTCGCGGCTGGCTGCAGCAATTCCCAGCGCTCCTTCTTGCGTCGGGGAAGTGGAGGGGATTTTCATGGAAGAGCTTCCTAACTGGGGCTGGTAGAAACCTGGAGAGGTGGCTTGTTTCTCTCTTTACCTAATTTATCTTCCATGTGATTGAAGTCATCACGGAGAATAGTATTGCTGTGACGGCTTCTGTTGTCAGTGCTCGCCTCCTATTCGCATTCCCCGAGCTCCCACCTTCATCCTCATTGCTTTCTCCCCTCAGAATTGTAACCAAACCAAAAACAATGTGTTCATAACATTTCCTCCGATTCCAAAAAAAAAAAAAAAACCCCGAAAGAAAACAAACAGCTAGCAGATGCTGATTTTCGCACTTAACTGCACATATTTTAGAGTAATTCTCTCTGATATTCTCCCAAGACACCCACCTGACCTTCCTTTCTCTCCAATATCTCCCAGTAGTGGCCAAACGTTGCTAATCATGTAAGATTCAGCCCGTGGAAGTAGGCTGCAACTAAGAGAAATTTACCCTTCGACCTCAACGCCTTCGTGTGCACAATAGAGACCAAGAAATGTGTTTGCTAAAAGGAATGCATTTTCCTTGGCAAAACCTGATTTTTTGACCAAAGCAAATTAATGCTATGGAGAGCATTTTTTTTTACTGTTTCACAAAAGCAACGCAAATAAAATAAAAACAATTCAGTGATTTTAGAATGAAGGATGACAAAATACATTTTCCAGGAATTTTCAAGGAACTAAAAATGGACTATCGTAAATATTTTTGCTTCTCTCTACGTAACTGAAAGTGATTTACAAGCATGAATTAATTTTGAATTAATGCACTGCAGTGAAGCTGGGATTAGTTAGCCCAGAATTTTTCAAAGTTGTCCATAGACAATTTAGTTGGGAGTGCATCTTTTTCCATTCCTGGTGGGAGCCGAAAGTCTCTATGGTAACTAAAACAATAATCTACGTGGAAAAAAAGAAAGTTTGGAAAACTGTTCAAATAAATTTTAGCTGCCTTTGTTATCTGAAAGCAAGGAGGAGGCATCACATCATCCGAGCAGTCAGTTTTTCATGCACCACCAAGTGCTTTGCAGGGTATCAGTCAGCCATGACAAGTTCAGGCACATTTTTAGCTGGACGGGCTGAGATGCAGCGAGCTGAAGTGAAGTGTCTTGCTCACGCACCAAGGCTGTTGCAAGACCTGGGAACACAACTTCTCTGCTTTTCCCATCCGCAAAGAGCAAAGCTTATATTTTTCAGTCGAGATTACTATTTTCTTTTTCAGATTAAGGAAAACAAAAACGAGAGAGAAAGAAAACCGATGACTCATTGCAGTTTCTTTGCTGAAACACAGCTGCCCTTGTCACAAGGAACATGGTTCTTAGAGCCTGCATCCAAAATTTATTGCAAAATAAACCTGAAACTTTTAAAAACAACCAGGCAAAACCAACCGTGATGTTTCTAATTCTTTTTTTAATATGTATTTGCAAGTGTAGGTCCAGGCTCCAGCTAGGATCAAGGGTAGGACTGCAAACTTGGGAGAAACTAGGTTGTTGTGAAATTTTCAGACAAATTTTGCAAACTCACACAGCCTCACATTGCTTGGACAAGCTTCAAAACCAGTATGCACTGTTTAAAGCTTTGATGCTTCTGGACCTTCTGGGAATCCTTTAGTGGCAGGTCAATATAACAACACTCACGCCATCACCCAAAGGTAATATTGCGTTTTTTCTCTGGTGTTGTTTCTGAAAATGTGCCATTAGTTCTGAGTCCAATGATCCCAAATCAGGAAATAAAAGGACTATCTGCATGTGTAAATCTACTCCAAACTTCATGGTGCAATCTCTCCATTTCATGAAAAAGCATTCCTTGCTTTGCTACGCTCTTTCTACTTTCAAAACACTGAGACCTTACTTCTGACTTGCTGAACTTTGAATTGCCACCTCTCCGATATCATTAATTTACTCATTAGCCTAGTGTCACACTCCTGCAAACGAACTTGCACCTTGGGAATAAACCTGTCTCCTTCAGGAAACCTGTTAAGAAGTAACATGCGCTGGATGGAGAAGTGTCTCATCAGCCTAAAGCTTGGGCTGCTTCTTAAACAAGAATAACATGTTTGGCACCGCATAGTGCCTCAAAGAGGAGGGGAAAGAACTATAGAAGGCAGTCAAGAAGAGAAGCGTTTGTGAAACGGCTTTTACTCATCCTGAGTAAAATGGAAGAAAACATTTGCTACATGTGTAAGCCAAGTGTGAGTGAAGTTTATAGCCTCCCCCTCATTCAATAAGCAAATTCCGTAAGAAAAACTTGCAGAAGGTGTGCTGGGAGGAAACGCAGAGGAAAGTGGGAGATGGGAGGGAGAGAAAGATGACCTGGTTTTGCTTCCAAGCTAATTTTACATCACTTTAACTATATTTAGTTACATTTCTATTTAATAGGGCTGCAACTCTTGGACTAAGATATTTATTGTTGTTTTCTGAGTAATTTAAATTTCCAAGGGCTCGTGATTGTTGGTTTGTTTTTTTCCTAAGACTTTGTGACCTTCCTCCATGAGTTTATTTTAGATATAGTGGAATGTCCCAGAGAAAATTCCAAATGGTCCTTAATATATGAAATGTTTCCAGAAAGAAGAAATTCTCAGTGGACTATGAAACTATTTTTCAATCATGATGTATGGCACACAAACCACATCTGAGTTTTTTTCAGTAGGAAACTATTGCCCAGTGGGTTAAAAGAAAATAAAGGATAATGGGATTTTTCTGTAAGGCTGGAGCCGTTCACAGGGGTTTCATCCCCACTAGATGTCACTGGAACTGTTTGAAATGTTTGGAACAAATAACCCCAAATTCCCCAAGTTTTGAGCTTTCTTACAAATGCGAAACTTGGACCAGGTTGCTTTCAAACTCTACTCTGGCTCATGAGCCCTGTAAGGGAATCCTATCTGATATATGGTTAATCATGCCAAGTTCATGGTTTCGCGTGGATTTGGGGAAAATGCAGGTGACACTCATGAAGTTTGGCATTGTGCTTCGAGGTTTTGTCCTTCTTTGGGAAGGAAACGGAATCAAAGAAAATGCCTGTCACCGTTTGGCCAGGAGGTCTTCAAAGTAAGAACAGGGTCCTGCAGAAAACGGGTTGCACCTGCTTCTGAGTAAGCAGTGGCCCAGTGCTGGGATGACCACACCACGAAGCACGGTTAGGTTTTGCTTGGTCGTGTAATCCACCATAAAGAAATAAAAAGAAAATTCTGACAGCTTGTGTCATTACATTTTCCATTGCCTGTCCTCCTCAGCAGTACTGGTGTTCACCCCACTAAGGAAAGCAGCTCCTTCTCAGATTATTAGGTCTACTGTTAAAATTCTCCCTGTAGTTCCTATTGACTACAGGAATCTTCTTCCATTCTTATTCAAAATTCAGTTTAGTGTGATTATGTGGCCATGCATCAAATATGGCAGTATAATATGTCCTTTCATCTTCTTGCCATAATACATCGCTTTTAGTGCCACATAAATCCCTGAAAATATTGCTGTCTTCTGCTCTTGAGATTCTTCGTGTGCCTCTTTGCCTTACTGCCTTCCTCTTCTATTGTTTCTCCAAGCTGAATTAATTCACGCTTTTTTTTTCCCCAACCTGACTGCTATGCTGTTGCTACTGCTTCTGAGCAGACACCGGTGAAACAACAGCCCTTCCAGAGTAAGAGAGGAGCCAAGAACAGCCCGGCTGCTGGCACGGCACCCTTCCCGGCACAGCCAGCTCCTTGGCTCTCCTCTCGCTGGAGACGGCTGCTCCGAATCACTCCATGTCTTCCTGCAAAGATGGTGGGGAGCAATGCCTGGCTGGCAATGCCTGCTGCTGGAGCAGCGGCAGACGTCCTCGCAGAGCTGAAGAAGCTGTAATTGAAGAATTACAGGAGTCAGCGTGGTGCTCCTAATCCTTCCAGACCAAAGAAGCACCCCACAAATGACAGCAGGTTTTCTCCTTTGCTGTAGAATTCAGTGCATGTGCTACCACTGCGAGATCCCTGAGTACAACAGAGGCTCTGTAGCACTGCCCGGGATTGCTGAAGAGAAGCTACTCTATTTCCAGTGACGATTTAACCCACGCGTATGAGTTAGATTACAACAGGCTGTATTTATTTTACCTAGGTAACTAGAAGTGGACACCGAATACCACAAAGCTCTTTCCATCCGCAAAAGTTTAAGCTTTGTACCACCATTGGCACCTGCTTCTACTCTATTGAAACTCCTTTTTGTAACTCTTTCTCTAAGATTAATCATGTATTCATCATGCTGGCTCCTCATCTTTCTCCAGAGAGGTGATGGGGGGAGGGCACCAGCCTGGCTGTGTCCCATGGCAGTGACATGGTCCCACACACCTGCCCAACTACCCTCTCGTGTTTCACAGAGCACACGCTGGCTTTGACTTGTTTAAGTAATTAGTAACCTAATTGTACCCCTTCAGCATATCCTCCTAGTAGGCATAGTTGACTTCTGTGGGGCAAGCATAATAAAAACGGGTATATTCCCTTATACAACTTCTGTACTAAGTTGCTATTATATTGAGCCAGCAAACTTTCAACCTGCTCAATATTCAGTAAATTTAAGAAAATGAGTTGAATCTCCTTGCTTATTTTAATATATACTCCTGAAGACATTTTCCAATTGTTTTTGTGGTTTAATTAAAGCCTCATGGCAATGGTATGCTTCTTTCTACCTACTATGCCAGTGGTTAAAAATTACGGGACTTCAAGTACCCTGCATGTCTTTAATTGCTCTGCTGAAGATAAAAGAGCGGCGATATTTTTATCACAACCGTTACAGCAGGCAAAACTTAAAATGCCCCTTACCGCGTGAGCAGAGCGAGCCGTGAGCAGGGCCATGGTGCCCATCTGCCCCACCTTGCCCCTGTCCCACATCTGTGCCCCACAGCCCCACTGATGCCCAGACCTTAACTCGCGCCCTTCCCTTTTGCAGCCTGTTTTGGGGAATATTTCATTCTGCTGCACATCCCAATGAGCGGAGGAACTTCCCCGCCCCGCTTCTTAGCATTAAAAAAGTAAAGTGCAGAAATTTCTAAATTAAGAAAGTGCTGGAAGAGTACATTCAGCGCAGGACAATGCAGAGGAAGGTTACAAGTATATTAGGATAAGGGCACCACAATTATATGAAGAAGTCTGGAGAGAAAAGATTACATTGTTCTGACAACAACATTTTTCAAACATTTAGACCTTTAATATCATTAATTTAAAGTACAAGATTAAATATTTTATGCAAATATTAGACAACAGCAAAGAGCTCTGCATATTAGGATTTGAAACAAATCAAAAGCATGCAAGACATATTCATTTCTTAAGCAGTTTAGTTAAAAAATTGGTATTGTCTCTATTAGGATTAACTGACAGTAACTCTTTTGTGTTCAAATGGATTTAACTTCACTGTGGTTTGTTTTCCAGATATCATTGTCCTCCAATAATCATGCATAAAGCGAGATGTAAAAGGACAGATCAAGCAAAAATATATCTTCACATCATAAACATAGAATTATGTTTAAATTTCATTACTAAATGGGATTTCAGCTTCGTATACCATGCCTAATCCTGCGCTATAAAAGATGTATAAAACCTCCTGACGAATTCTAACAGACTTTGTGGAAGTTGCATATATTGATTAAAACATCAAGCAGTTACATACAAACCAATAATGAATTACTTCTTGCTGGAAGATAAAACTTTGTGATATTTAAAATTACAGACTTGAAAGTAAGTAAAATTACCCCTAATTATGCAGAAGGGAGCAACACCTTAGCAGTAAACAAGATAAGCACCTCAAACAGCACTAATAATTTTAATTAACATTTTCTAGTTTCCTTTCACCTCCTTTCAAGGTCATCTGCTACCTTTTCCTGGTACGACATTACAGAGCAGTGTTAAAAACTTACATTCCATTACTAATCACTTTGATAAGCAAAAAAAAAAAAAATTACTTTCCAGGACAGATTTTTTTATAAAAGGAAAAAAAAAAAAATCCCTTAATCGTATGCAAAAGCAAACATTGCATTGTGTGAAACTGTCGGGAAGGGTTTTGCAGTGAATTGCTGTCAGAAGTCAGACTCCAGCAGCTGGGTTTTGGTCGGTCATTTGGGGCCTGATTCTCAACACCACAGGCAAAATTATTCCGGGAACTCTGCAGAAACCCTTTAATGTTTCAGGTTTAAGTTTAAAAATTTGGATTATACCCGAACTGTTGAATATTCAGATTGTAGTCAAAGTTTAAAGGCCTCCTAAAGTGTGAACACTGACAACGAAAATTCGCCAGAATGTGATAATCTACACAGTATTTGTGTTGGTTTTTTTCTTGAGCAATTATTACATGTGTGTTGAAGATTACGATTTTGCTAAACTCTTTATTTTCTTTTCTAAAAAGTCCAAAAGTTGGTAGGAAAATGGCTTTGTTATATCAGTGGGTTTGTTCCATGCCACAAATTTAATGTACGAGGTCACTTGGAATATAATGTGTAGTGAAAGAATCTCATTAGGCTAAAATGAATGTAAAATGTGTCAATTTGATCCAAATGAGAACTGTAGTAAAACCATGTTTGATGTTCATGTGCAATAAATCTTTAACATTTGTCTGTTAAGTATTAGAGAACCCATAGGGAAATCTCTATTTGTGATAGCTGCACATTTTCAATGATTTTTCCTATAATCCTTTGTTGACATTTAGCATATGGTACCAGAAAAGAAGATCCTAAAATGAGAATTATTACTTATTATTCTAAGGTAAACAAGATGGACAACTTGCATACAGGTTTTTGAGAAAGACAAAAATCACGAAAGCATCCCTCTATCAGTAGTGACTGCTCATGTCCCAGTCGCTCCTAGGTGAAAAAAAGTAAGAAATCAAAGGTGCCCTACCTGGCTGATAGTAAATTCAGTGTTAAAAGGTCTGATGGCCCCATCCTGCCAGTTGGGTTTTATTTTGATATATTCATATTGTTAATTACTGTTGTATTTCAATTTTCTCTCTAGTATTTTTGTTCATTCATAATAGCTTTATGGTTCAGTGGACCGAAATGACTAAAATGAAAGATTTCCAAGATTTCTTCTGGGAGTAATTTACGAAAGACCACAATTTTTTAATTGCTCCTGATGTTTAGCTCTGGATATCTGGAAGAGGAGACATCAGCCCAACTCTTTTAGTTGCCACACCAACCGTATCAGACACATACTTTTCGCTCTTGCTCGCTCGCTTCTCTCCTTGCAGCCCACCGTCTCTGTTTTGTGGACTGTGTTATAGCAATGCCGTGGTGTTTATATTTCTGCAGCTCACACTTGCTTTTGCAAGAGAATTACGAGCTATTTACGTCCTTTGAGGAGGCTAGGGGAATAATGGGTGAAATGTCAGAAACTATTAAGAAAAACTGAGGCATTTCATTTAACCAGTAGAAGAAATACATAACTTTTACTGAATGACTGAACTTGAAGTGCCACAAGATTGCTACAATATGAGTTCTGGCTCCCGATTATCACAAAGTTTTATAAAAAAAACCCCAACCTTACAACACTCACATGCCAAAGGTTGCAACACAGGCTTTGGCAGGAAACGTGAAAATGCTCCAGCATGGGAAAAGTCTTCGAGCAAGCTTGCATCTGTGCTGGCTTACATTTTTGTGCCAAAGCAACAGCAGCTTTCTGAAGCCAAGGCATGACTTTATGGCTGTAGTAACAATACTCGCTGGGAAGCTGCACAGCATCAGCCCAGCCGTGCCCTGACAAACCCTCTTCCCCACTTCCCCCCAACCACACCAGCCGTTTTTTTATAGCGTTTGTCCATCTCGTTCTTGCTGTGCAGGCCCTTTATCAATAAATGTGGTGTTCTCGGTCGAGTTTTCTTTGGCTTGCAGTCTGCTTTACAAAACCGCTGCATACTTGACAGTTTGCCCTAGTTAAAAATTCTTTGGTCAGAGAAAGCCCGGAGAATGAAACAGTATCTGGTGTTGTAAAATCTTGACCAGATTCTGAAATATTGCCTAAGCCCCTGTCAACTCGAAGGTGATTTCTCCAGGTCATGGTTTAGAGGGGAATTGATGGTACAGTCTGCTGACTGCTCAGTCTGCGTTATATCTTTTTCAGGAGTGCACATAGTCACCCTTAGCATTCACCGCTTTCCAATCTTCTCTATTTTCGACAGTACATTTACTTCCATACATAGATTACAAGCTAAACATAGGAAAACCAATCCAGAAAAAAAGCCTGTCTGCCTACTACTTTTTCATTTCTCTATTTCTGTCTGCAGGATTATCAATTACTTAATAACCCTGGGAAAAAAATCCACCTGAGGATGAAGTAGAGATAATAATACCCAGTGCTACATCAAACTGTTCATCTCAGCTCTCACGGCAGTTTTCCAGTGGTGTCGGGTCCATTATCCAGCTTTTACGACTGAAGAAACTGAGGAACAGCCAAATGAAAGGTCCAGCAAGCCAAAGGTAGAATTTGTTATATAAAATACAAAATCCAGAGCAATGCTCTTCCTATCCAAACACCCTCAGAGGGACCAAACTCATGGCATGTCCAGCAGCTCTAAAATAAAAACGCACCACTTGTGATAGAAAGAGCCTCTTCTGTCATAATTTCTGTTATAATGAAAATATTCTCGTTATCAGACCAGAGTAATTAAAGTGCTTCCATCAACAAGTATTCGATATATTTTTAAGTATCTGCTTAAAATCATACTGAAAAAACCCACAAGCTTTGGTATTTTACTAAATAAGGGTAAGATCTTAGGAAGAGTCAGACTAGATAGTCCAGCTGTATAAATAATAAATTATTCTATTAAAATAAGTTCCATGTATTTATGACACAAGCTCTGACTATTGCAGTTTTGCAAGGTATTTTTCTGAAGGCAGATTACACCAGACCTGCCCACTCCTTCCTCTGGAGAAATTGAGCTGGCCCCAATAAGGCCAATAACCCTTCTAGTTCGGTGGCAACTTCTATGGTCTTAATTAGAAAGAAAAAGACCTAGTTCTGCATTTTCCTTATCAACCTTAGGCTTTTTTGAGCTGCATTACTACTTTCCTTAAATTCTCAGATCTTCACCCAGTTCTGGGCAAGCTAGGAATGCCTGAAGGACAAAATGTGCAGACCTTCGGAGCAAGACATCACAGCAGGACTGGTTGGCATGTGCTGCTTCCCCGATAGTTTGTTTGGGTTAATTTGGGTTGGGTTGGCTTGGGTTGGTTTGATTTGATTTGGTTTGGCTTGGCTGTTCGGGTTGGATTAAGACACTCACGACACTTGAACTCCTGGACTGATACTAAGAAGATTTTTGTCCTTTCTCTGGGCATTGACTCAGCAAAGCCTCTGCACTGATGCGGCCATAGGACAAGGGGCAGCCCAGGCTGACCTACACATCCAGCCCCCCGACACCATCTCCTGGGGGGAGCACTCGTGGGAAATAATACCTGTGTTTGCTGCAGGAACCCCCCAGCTGTGGTGTGATGTAGGACAAGATGTTCCTGAGAGCCAAGACATGCCTTGTTCGACTTTCCAAGCACTGGCACCAGTGGATCAGGCACGCTGCTTTTAATATTCTTAATAGGTTTTTTTCCTTGGCATCACTTTATTCCCCTCATTTTGAAACTCTTGACAGCCTTTCATCAAATGCTTCTGACAAGCTCAACGAATATCTAAACTGGGCACTAATAATTTAGTATTGTAATTTTATGGGTATTTTAAAGTTCCTGAGTATTACTATTATTTTATGGAATGATTTTTCCTGCTTTTCTTTGGTCCTTCTTCCTATGTACTTCGGTGGAATTATAGGTGAAATGTATTTCTTGGCTGCTGTTTCATCTTTTGTTCATACAGTTAAATATTACACTAGTTAAAGATTGCACGAGGCCTCCACATTAAAATTTTATTGTATTTTTGTATTTATTTTTGGCCCAGATCTGGGGGCCTCTCAGGCCCAGGTCTTGTGTAATTTTATGGGCTTGTGGGTGGAGGAAAGAACAAAAATGAGGTTTGTGGCCAGAATGTTATCTTTGGCCATATGCATCTATTTGGGGGCCTGATCCTGCTCTGATTCATAAGCATGTAAATCTCGAGCAGCTCCACTGAAGAGGAAGAAGCTAAAGTGATGTAAACCCAATGTAAATTAGAGCAGTATTACCTCTGTGGTGGATGCAATGTAAGCATTTTGCTATTTACGATTTAGCTCGGAGCTGTTGACTAACCTCTCTAAAGATAAGAGCCGCCTATAACTCAGTTGTGGGTGTCTCTTTTCCTTTTTGACTAATGTCTGCTAGATAAACCAAAGACTAAAACCACTCTTTAATGAGCCCTTCTGGCTACGAGTAGCAGAGCTGAGACAACAAAACTTACCAACCTGAGAACCCCAGCTGAATTTTGGTGACTTCTCCCCTGAGCGAAAAGCACCTTATTCTACCCTATTTCCATGTTAAAATATCTGTTGAATGCAAGTACTAAAACCTATGCATTTCAGCCTTAATCCCTCCTTTTTACAAAACACTCTTCGTGTGACCACCGCTTAGTGAGTGGTTGCCCATCATCTGGAGTCTTCCCTGCGTGTTCAACACCTCACCAGCATGAGTCAAGGCCATCGCATCCTGCGCTCCTTCCTGCCTGGTTCGCTTCCATCACCACTGCCTCTTTCCTCCCCAAAACCTGTCTCCCCCCCACTTCTTTGCACATTTCTTCATGTCAGGTCCTTGGCTTGGAAATGACTTCTCCTGTGAGCCAAACCTTCTTATTCTACACTTTAAAATCCTTATGAAGTTTGGCTTGCCTTCCAAAGCTAAGCCTCAGCTCCCTTGTTACTCTTCTAAATATAAAACATTTTTATTGCATTAAGCCATGTTGAAAAGGAAAAAGAAAAAAAGGAAAAGAGAAGAAAGAAAATCCCTGCACTCAATGTGAAGGAAGCGGCCGGCATTACATAGCAGTGTATCACATGTCTTTTTGTTTTGTCTTGGTATCATCTCACTTGCACATGCTTTGGGCTCGCTATCTGTATTCCTCCTTGAGTGTCTCCCACACTGAAAAATCCCATTACAGTTATCGTTAAAGGAGTTGTTTCCAGGCTGAACTGGTGAGTTTTCAAGATGGGAAAACACATCCCGTTACTGATCATGCTGTATCACTTCCTAAAAGAAAACGGTCTTCTAGGGAAATCATTTAGCACCTTTCAATTACATTAAACTTCATTTTCCTATGCAGCTTATGGAAACGTTTGAAATTAGTTGGTTATAAATTTATGTGTGCATTTCATTCATTATTTCAAATGTAATTTTATTTATTTCAACAAAAAAGTGTCTTAATATTCCCAATAATAGCTCTTGTCACTTTAAATATTAAAATTCACATTAGGAATTCCCTTGACTACATGTGCATTATTTGCATTATAGATTGTGTGCCTGTCTCAATCTCTATATATATAGGTACACACACACACACATGTTTTTAGGAAAATGCAGACAATTTTAACTGATCCTATCTGATTTGAAAACACGTAGCAAATGCCAAAGCGATTAGTGATAAACAAGGTCCTAACACTCCAAAATTAAAAGCTCGTAATTTTCAAATTTAAATAAATCCTTATTGTACAGCAGAAATAATTCCTCATAAAATGTTTCCAACATTCAGAGAATGCTTTTAGGACACACAGCATTAACATAATTTTTTCGACTGGGGTTCTCACAGGACATCTGATGAAGCCTCTACCCTTAATTTTAATTGCGTAGGCTGCATTCTTAATTAAAAACTGTACAAATGGATTTTGTGCCATGCCAAAAGAAATCTGAGTTCATTAGTTATAAAACCTTTTAAAAATTGATGTAAATATGTGAATTCTTTAAAAGTTTGAACTCAGAGTCCTCATTTATGTTGAGTACCCTTTTATCTAGAGAATAATGAAGCCAATACAAATTAAGGTAGTCTAAGTTTTACTTTTTCTTTTTCCTTCTCTGTTTCTCTCTCTTTTTTTTGTGTGTGTGTGAATGTGGGTGGTGGGTGTCAAAGAGTGCGGGGGTTATGTCTTTATGCCGTGATGCTTTTCCTTCAAGAATCAAATTCATTTAAATCTAAACTGTGAAGAAAATTAGACTGGGAAATGCACTGACCCTTTTGTACCGGGTTATGTAAATAAAAGTTCATATATCTTTTATTAATTCTTCATATTAAAACACAATCACATCATCTCAAGCCAGTAAACCTAATGGAAATCTGTCAAACCGTAACTTTGGAAGAAAACTCTGGACATCACTTAAAGAAATACGTGCGCCTTATTGATTTTTATTTTAAAATTTTGAGTTGTTAATTAAAATGTTTTTCCATAACTTGACAAGACTTGAAATAACGAGTGGGGAACTCTGAGAGGTTTGTTTAACCTGACAAATTGCTAACCTTTCATTTCACTGGCCGTTCATCTGGCTGCACGGGATCTTTTCTCTTCTACGGCTGGCAGCCGGGAAGTATCGCTTCGCCTTTTCCAGTCGGTGGCACCAACCTGATACCGTCTGTGGTTGCGCAAAACACCACACGTGGTCTTAAAAACCAAGGGAATGAAGGACTGGGACTGAAGTCAACTTTTCCTGCGTTGTGAATTAGTCTGTAGCATTTCACTATTTGCCCCAGGCTCTGTGCCTGCCGTTGGGCAGAGGTATCCAGACTGCACCTTGCGAGCAGCCATGTCCAGGGGCCTTCGCGCCTGGGTTTCTGGCAAAGGAAAAGTAGAAGTGAAATCGAGACAATGGTGTTGCCATTGAGCATTCAAACTCAGGTTATATACCTTTATTCTAGCAGAAATGCAAATTAAACAATAAATAAAACAACCTGTACAAGGAACCCCTCTGTTCCTTCCCATCCTCATCAGTGGTTTATGCTTTTGAGCACCTCTCTGCCGCTGAATCCCGGCTGAGCACGGCAGCAGGGGTGTTGAAATACCACATGAAGAGCTGTGTAAGTGCTTGGGACATTTACAACACGAGCTGAGGCAGGAAGCACCAGAGGTCTCACAGGAGAGACGTTCTCATGAGTTTCCAACCCAATTTGGCACAGTGAAGAAGTTAGATAGGCTTATGACAAGCATTTGATTTCCTTTTTTTTTTTTTTCCAAGGAGCGTAGTGCAGACAACAAAACCAGTCTACTTTTTGAGATTTGCCCGTGACTACGTCCTACAGGTCATGAAAACAATATTCCAGTGTAATTGAATATTTTGTATTAGAAACACACCAGACTGAAAAGACCATTGGCTATCCATCAGCATTAACCTCCTCCTCAGCCCCCAAATTCAGCTACCTAGTAATCAATTCGGCGCAGGAGAAAGCTTTAGGGAACAGGATGATTCATCAGCAAACTCAGACAAATAGACTTCTCCACATAGACAAACTTCTTTTATTAGACTGGTTTACTATTTAAAATTTCTGAACACATTTAAAAGCTTACCGTGAGAAACGAGCCAGAAGGAATCAGTGAATTTAATGCTTTAAGGAAGCAGGCAATTGTAAATTTGCTTTAACAAGGTCCAACAGTGCTGCTGGTGTTGGAGTGAAATGTGGCATTAAGAAGAGCACCACGATCCACTTTGAAACTTGTGCTTTAATTTTTTATTTTTTCCTAGCAGGAAGGAGAGTTTGAGGCCAGGCAAGTTCAGAGATGTTGCATCAGCACAAAAGGACAAGCAAACAACTGCGGACCCGCAGGAGCCCAAAGCCCCGAGAGAAGCATCCTTTAATACTCCTCTTTCCAGACAATTAAACTAGATCGCTCAGAAAGTAGAGATGAAGGAGAGGTGTAGACTGTATTTCATCCTACACATCACCGTGATTTTGGATGATTTAAACTGAAATGAACGGCGCTGTGGTGCTCACCAGCTCCTCTCCCACAGCACCAGAAATGTCGCGCGCCATCCGGTGAGCAGCTTACCATGTTTTTGTGGTTGGACATTGGGGGTTGGACTAGATGATCTCTAGAGGTCCCTTCCAACCCCTACCATTCTATGATTCTATGATTCTATGTCCAACCTTAGCAGATGCTGGAGGAGGAATATGAGATTTCCACAGCCACATCTTTGGAGTTTCACTTCATTTTATATTTCAGTGATTGCACAGAGTATTGGACAATCAGCAAAATCTTTACATTTTGGTATTTGCTTACGTTTTTTTCAGGCTAACAGAGAAATGCGAGGTGCAAACCATGTCCCTTTCAAAGTGCAATACGATGCTTCACCCAGAGCACACTTCAGCCTGCATTTATCTCATCTAGCTTTAAGACCTCTAACTTAAATTAGATTAAGTACCATAAAAGCAGAGATACTGTATGGTCCCAGAAGAAGAAAATCCACTTTCCTAACACTCAAAATATTGCTTTCAAAGAACGGTGAGAGGATTCATTTGCAAAATGGTAGATGGGTTCATAAACTCTTGATCCGTGCACCTATTTCACAGCAGCCATCCCCGTTTCTCCTGCGATAACTGCTCTGTGAATGAAACCGCAATATGTTTGCTAAGCAGATCTTTAGTGTCTTGTTTATAGTAGCATACCAGTTTTTATGCCAGCTCCATGGTCTACCCAGAAGTAAAGGAAAACATTTGTTCTACAGAAAAATTCACAGAAATGGACACAAACAGTCCCATATAATTGATAGTTTTATGAGATTGAACCCTGTAAATTTTTTTTAATCTCATCCCTCTAAATCCAGTTTATGTGCACATTTGAACAATGACTTCATATCCTTTGCAAACAGAGATTCTGGGATTCAGTCTCGTCGTTTGGCCAACACAAATCCCCAAGTGCCAAGAATTTCTAGTTTTGTTTTGCTTTATGTTTGTCTTTTACTTGTTCTTTTACAGGATTCCTAGTCAAACCAGTCAGTCAGTGGAATGATTCCAGTTTGCACCAGAGAAAGGTGTGTAAATCCCTAAAACATTTTGAAAAATTGAGCATTCTTGTTCTCTCTGTCTCTCATGGTGCGGTTTGCAACTCTAAGTCTTAAACCTTTATCTACTCTAAAGGAATGAGTTTATGGAAAAGTTCAATGACTGAATGGTTTGGTTTGCAGGCCATCTTCACCAGCAAACTAAGAGGAAGGCTGCGTGAATTTTCGGACACTTTTCCCTCTGCTAAGTTTAAATTAGTTTCCTGCTCTGCCCAAACCCAATGACTTCCACAGCCGTGCACGGAGTATGCAATATTTATTGCACTTGCTAGCCAAACATTTTTTCTCAAGATGATACTTTTTGTTTATGTTGTAAACTGCAGCCACAAAAACATCTCTATTTTTTTTTTCTAGAGGCTACTTTTCCAGCTGAACCAGCTCCCTGAAGTTGTATGCTGACTCTGAATAGATTATATTATATCATGTGAGATACAGTCCACCAAGACAAAAATCTCCTTTAATTTAATTTTTTTTTTCCTGGCTATGCAGGCATAGGATCACAATGACTCATTACAAATCTTATGGGTGAGTTTGTAGAGTATTTTGGCCACTAGCTGGGAAACAGATGCCCTTGCAAGAGTCCCCATTCTTTCAGCCTCGTACTGGGTCAGGAAGTTGAGTTGCTTAAGATGGTGCACAGCACTTTGCAGTCAGACAGGAGGCCAGGTCTCTACTAGAGGTTAAGGATCCTTTGCAAATTCGCTTGAGAATTGATATTTTGATACCAGTTTTGTGATGAAGAAGTCCTGCATGTTCCTCTGCGTGTTACTACTGAAGTACTACCGAAGAGAAAGGTGATGGGGATGCACACGGTCCAAGGGCAATATGGCAACATTAGCATGGCGCTAAGCCTGAGGTCATTAGGATGGGGGATCTGAGTGATAAAACACATCTGGGAGGTAAAAATAGCTTGGAAAGTATTCAGTTTGGCTCATTTGAACATGCTGGCCATTTATCCTGGTGTCCTTAACAAAGCTCAAAAGCTTCACTTTCCCTTACCAAAACTGTTCCAGGCCCAACAGGGGTCGTCAGCCTCTCCGTTTTTCTTCTTAAACCACTGGGTAGTGTTTTGATGTGCTGCTACACACCTATGTTTCTCACATTAATTTTTTGTTTCCCACATATATAGCTGAAAGAAAGACAGAAGAACTAATCCACATGGTATGATGATACCAGCAGTTGAGCAGGCTGGACCAAGATGGATTCATGTTGCCTGAACAGGGACCGGAGAAAACAGCGGGGGTTGTTAGGACAGGAAGGACCACACGCTGACGTGGTCACCAGCAGAGCCAACACAGTCGCCGGCGGCTGTGGGGCTGCGTTTTGGACGCTCACCCATTGCAAATGCCCCCTGCTGCAGCCCAGGAGCCCGTTTCATGCCGACTGCTGCAGAGCCATTAGGTGGTAACGGCTCCTGGTGAACATGACTAATCCCAGCAATATTTGAACCAATAACCTCGAGGTGAACAACTTCACAGCCTCTCAATGTTTTCTCGGACTGCCTGGTTTGATATTTTAGTTCCCAGAGCCCCACCCCCATCCTGGCTATAAATAGATCTCTGTTTTTAAGATTTTGCTTGTTTTGCGTAACGTATCTTGTCTGGAATACAATTTGTATTTTATCGCAGGGAAAACCTGTCCTATTAAACTAGGATGTATTTTTCCTTAGGTAATTAATATACATGCCAATTTTGACAAGAGATAGGGGGGGCAGTTACAGGACGTATCTTAATGTCATTGTATTAACTGTATTGGGTTCCAGAAATCATAAATATAGAATTTCAGTGCTTATACGTCTGTAATCTGCACAGTTTTCTAAAAAGGACATGTTCCTTATTTTCTCCCGCTATTACTTTAACCAAAAAATGACGATGAAAACAAATTTTTTTTTAAGGTAGTTTGAAATCCCGATTTTGTCTGTAAGCATTCACAAACATTAATAGACCGACGAAGCCGCAAGTCGCTTGCCATAAAAGCAATCTTGCAACCGCGTAAGAAAGCCCTAATTAGTAGCGGAGCGAGGAGCTACCTCAGAATAAGCAAAATTTCCGTTTTTGTATTTAGCCTCTTTAATTCAGAGTTCAAATTGGCACAAGAGCCAGGCGGCTCAAGAGAGTTAGGAGAGCGTGGCCACGAGAGGATTTTAATTTATTGACGGCTCTTGCCCTACTGTACAGTCACCGCTGCTATTTGAGTGTAATGGATGAAACAGATGTTTGACACTGCAGCACCTCTTCATAACTTCACTCTTCAAAAACAGTTTTACAAGTGCTCGCTCGCGTTGGTTCCCATTCAGCACAGGAAACTGAGGTCATGGTGAAACATGAGGCCCGGGCAGGAGCTTGAACTCATGTGCACTGCAGCTGGGCCCACGTCTTCTGAGCACGTTAGCAATTCATGGAGCAGCCATAATTTTAAACTTACAGACAAAGAAATAAAAGTGTTGACACCCTTATTGTAACATCTGCGAAGGGAAAAATATGTGCCCGTTGCTAAATGTACAAAGGATGGAGGTTTCTTTACGCTTAATTTTGTTCATTATCGGATGTGATTATTTTTAACGTGAAAAATTTCTTCAGGTTTCAGTATCAACACTGAAAAATTACTTTCTGGACCACAGTTTTCTTGGTATTGCTTAGAAGCCATAATTTAAAAAGCAAGCGACTTTTTATGATATTCTGATCTTTTTTTTTTTTTTTTCTCCGGATGATTATCGTAACACATGCTCATCTCTGGATATGTCAAAAAATCTTCCGAGGCATACAATCTAGGTAATTTTGTAGCTTGTTTTAATAAAGATAGCATAAGGTTCATGCAGTTAGATATACTGATCACCTTCTGTTACCTTCCCTGTGAAAGCAATTAAGGCATTTAGGTACTGATATTTGGTACCCGATTTGGAAAACGATAGCAGGACACCAGCCTGAGGAAGCTGATATGTGAGTGGTTCGAAATCCCGTATCAGAAGTTTTGCTCCTACTGTAACTTCAGCTCCTTTCCAGCACAAGCGCCCCAACAGCCTTGGGGATTTCTTCACCGCTTTCACGAAAACTAGTATCTGCCTGCAGCAAGCCGCTGCTCATCTCCCGGCATCAACACGTGTGCGATGAACTTCCTGCGGTTTTGCTCTCTGTCTTCCACGTACCTTCATGTATAATTGTATCTCTGACCTTGCTCTTAATTAAAGTCAGCCCTTTGGTGACTTAGCGGCACATTCTGAAACGAAAATGTGGTTGTACGGTATTAGTTACACAGCACAAACTTATTGTTTAAGATGTTAAAATAGCGTCACCAGCGCTAAAAATGAAAGTTTCTGCAGTTAGGTGGTACCAGAAACTCCAAAACACGGTTTGGTCAGAGATGTTCCCGTGAGGCTGGACCGGGCAACCACATTCCACCCGCCCCTCAAGGCTTTCTAATGCAAGAAGTTGGTGGATTTGTCCGGGTAAAACCTGGTATTTGTTACGCTGCTCTTCAGACGCACCTGTAGGAAGATCCACAGAAGAAGAATCTTCATTTTCCAGCCACAGCTGCTCAAGTGGTCTGTACAGAATAAAGGCCACTAGTTCCTTCAGGCGACTGCAAAAACTTCTGTCAGTTCTAACAGAAAGTGACCTGGCACATGGAAATCCCTTAAACTCCTAGAAACGCACATTTTTGTCTTTACCTGTCTATTTCCACAGAGATAACGTGCGCTACTTTTATCGTAAGATAACCTGACTATTTGCCGGAAAATGCCTGCCATCCTGCAACGGTCGCGGCTGCTCTGCACAGCGGCGGGAGCCCGGGGCAGGCAATCAACATTGCGCTGATTCCCTTTGCATGCAGAGCTGCCAGCGCGGGAGGCAGGAGCCGGGAAAGCAGCCACGTCAGCCCTGGCTCCACTCGGAGGCACCGAGGGCTGTTTGATGCTGGCCGTGCAGGAGGGTTAGCCACCCACCCGGGGTAGCCACGCGGCATCGGGTTCTGACCGTGGGCCAGAAGTGGTGCTGAGGGCTGTTTGCATTAATCTTCACAAAAAAACGGAGGAAAAAGCCGTGAAGGCTACCTCTGCCAGCTCGAGCTGGATTATCAGCTGGCACACCCTCTGCCGTACGGTTGCTCTTGTCTAGTGCAGTACCCACGATGGACCGGCTTTGCAAGCAGCCTGACATGCATGCAAAAGTCTTCGCTGTGCACTTGAGTGCTGGTACAAGCCCTTCCTACCATGCCTCAGCATGCTGCCAGGCTGGCAGTATAGCTCCTTTTGCCTTAAATCCCAGCCATGCGGCCAGAGCCATCCTCGCCTTCAACCGGTCTATAGAAGAGGGGGAAAAGTCACGCGTGCGGTTAACAGCTTTGTTTTCTCAACCTTTAGCAGCTGTTTGGCTGTTCTGTGTCTAACCACAGTCCCCAGCTGTAGGATAAGCTGGGTGAGGAAGGACAACCGGAGGATTTTTCCTCTTGCTCTCTCTTTTCCCTTTGCGTTCATAAACTGTCCTGTCGCTGGCGCAGAGGCAGCACCGAGTGAAGTCGACGGAAAGTTTCCTTCATGTCTGGGGGTTTTCTACAGGGCTTATGCCAATTTACAGCAAGAGTGGCAGTTAGAAACAGTTAGCTTAAAACGTCAATGGAGAGCTTAACAGCATCCAAAGGACAAAGCCTGCAAACCCTCATGTTTCACATTGAAGCCTTGCTTCTCTGGAGCTGGAAAATGCGTGATAGGAGAAGTTTCACAATTAAGGACGAGCCTACATAGTTCGGTTTGTTGATAGTCTTGCAAAAGCAAACAAAATACCTCCTTACCAAGGTTTGCTAGAAGCCCATAGGTTTTTTTTTCCTATGGGAAAGTAAGGCTGTTCCATAAAACTGTGGGGAAAATTTGAGCTGACAGCCCAAGATTAAATTCACTTTTCTAATTCTGAGATGGTGAGAAGTTTAGCTATTCTGGCTTGGCTCAGATGGCTTGGGTTGTGGGCTGTGTCTGCGGAAGACGTGAGCGTGCCTGGTGTGACGCCCAGGCCTGGCTTTCAGGGGTGACCGCAGGGCCCCTCTTTCCCAGGCACAGGCGGAGCAAGCATCGTTGCAAGCAGCAATCCCCAAAAAAGGCAGCGTTTTGTCGTGTTTCTGGCAAAACCATGGAGTGGCTGAAAAGCCCGTTTGGAATTGGGCTCAGCTAAGCCTGTACCCAGGCGAACGACCACAGGAGGCAGAAGATGTCCATTCCTTGATCTCGTAAAGAACGTTTTGAAATACGCACCCATCGACCACGATTTTTAAAAGAAAATGGAGATGACACCTTTCTAACCTCAAATTTTCTGTCAGAGGAGGGAAGGTCCCATGAAAACTGTTGCTATAGAGGCTGTATATGCTGAAGCAGCTCGTGGACACACTTGGCTGTCAACGTCCTCGCCGTTCTCCCTCTCCGCTCGCCCGAACGAGTGGCAGTTACGTGCTTTTTAACCATTTTTGTTTAAATATTGGAAATTCTTAGATTTAGACCCTGGCTGCTTACAGCCACTCGTGGTATTACATTTTGGTTTAAGTCTTAGCACAGCCGTGAAATAAGACTTCTGTGCTCTTTGGAAAAGTTATGAGGTTTACAATTAGTAAAGTGAACAATGTGAGGCTCTGTGTAGAGACTGCAAGCGTGAAATCTAGTTCTGCCAGTAAATTGCTACCTTTTCTTTAGCATTACAAGCCACACTCTCAAGTTTATTTGAACACATAAAATATGCTAAATGTTTAGCAGCACCACTGTGTAAAGAAGAGTTGGATGAAGTATATATTTTTAAATACAGCAAGTAATAAAATGTTGAGTAAATTCCCAAGAATATAATTTTGGGGCAAGTACAATAGAATGCTTAATGGAATATATTCCCAAGTCTGCTGTTTTTATGCCTTTTATTCTCCTGCTTTAATCTGCTCGCCCAGTCAGTGGTTGCTGTTATGGATGCCACAAGGAAGCGGGTTCATCTGTAGACACTTCCAATATCGTAGCGATGAGAGAAGGGGTGTGAGGTGCTTGCAGCGCGACGGTACATCTCATCTCCACCGGAGGGGCTGACCCGCACGTCCGGCAGTGCCCGACACGAGCCAGCATCCAGCTGTGGGAGACAGCGAGGAGCCGCTCAGCGTGAGGCTGGAGGGCTGTTTGCAGAAGGACCACAGAAGACAAAGAAAACTATAAAACAAATTGGAGAGAAAAAAAAAAAAAAGGCAAGGAGGACTCCTTCACCAATTCATTTTCCTCCAAGTTTATTTCCTTTTCATTTAAATATGTTGAGAAATATCCCTGTGCACTTCATCAGAAAATCACTCTCTCCATTTTAAGTTCTAAATGGAGTTCTGAGTAGCTAATCCTGATACCCAAAGCTGTGTTCGGATGTTGTTCAGAGCCGCTGCTGCAGGTTGAAGAGAAAAGCTGTAGTCAGCATTGCGCCTCTCCAGACCAGTGTTTTTAGTGTGAGTCAGGCAACGTTGCCTGCAACTCTTTTTCGTATAAAACTCCCTGCAGTTGGGTTTCTATATGGATAAAACACCCAAATACAGGATCACGGCCTTCATCGAATAGCTTCATATTTCAAGAGGGTTTATTTCCCTTGCTGCAAATCAGCTTTTGCCCCTTTGCAAGCACAGTTAATGCCCCAGGTAGCACAGCGTTCTCATATACCTGTTGGTTAGCTGGTTTTATACTGCTCGTTTCCAGATAACTATTTCTAAGTTATTTCAACGTTAAAAACTGTCTGCTCTACGGTACCTCTGAAACGATGCTCCCAAATTGCTCTCAGTTCCCGCTGCCTTTCAAGATTATCTGTTCTGGAAATGGGAATCTATATTCCATGGACTCCCAGTAGGATAAACTTACACTTACTAATCCCGGGAGACGTATTAAGGAAAAAAAAAACCCCAAACAGACTCTGACATTAAAGTTCTCATATTTTATTTCTGTCTGTGCTTTCTAGAGTGTCAATTTTTAGTTGCCATAGAGTTTTAGTAATTGTAAATCAGAGACCTGTAACTATTGTTTTGAAGCGCCAACAAAATATCGTTATAAAAATTGCTTGACCAATCCAGTTTAGTTAACTTTACTTGTGTGTGTGTGTATATATATATATATATATATATATATATATATATATATAAAATCAGTGGATACTATTGAGCAGTATATCTCCTGCACTGTATTTGACTTATCACTTAATATAGTGCAGTACTAATAATATGGGAGATATTAAAACTGCAGCTATTTGGCACTAAGAAGGAAGTCTTTGGAGTACTGAGAACAACTTTCAACGCAGTTTGCTGGATTTGCCCACCCGTAAGTATTTTTGATGGATTTTGCCTGCATATACGCGTTCATCTCCCATTAATTTCCATAGGCTTGAGGACCGCCCTTCCAAAGAGAAATCTCAGCATCTCTAATGAGAGGCCAATTCCCATGCCCCATAGCATCTAAAAATGATATTTGTGAGGGATCTGTCCTTTGGGGACCTGTATTGATGGACTTTATTTTTCCATGCAGCACAGCCTTGGCCATATGCGAGGCATGCAATTCTCTAATACATTTTCCTTTCAGGAGTGCAGACAATTTTGGCCTGCCTACTATGTACGTCTGCCTGTAAGCAAAAGCCCTCAGGTAACGCTGCCTTTCTGCCTCCCCCGGCCACCTTCTGCATGACTGCAGATATCAAAGAAAGTCAACAAATCATCATTCAAAGCACAGTGAAGGGGGGGAAAAGTGCATTCCCTGTTCAGGTTTGGTTTGCAGATTAAAGGTAATCTGGTAATGAGGATTTACCAGATGGCAATTAATAAGCATAGCTTTCCATATCTGATTTACCTGTCACATAAGAAGAAATTTCCCAGGGCAGGAAGGTCTGTTCTACATGAGTTTAAGTCTTGCCATTTTTAAGAGTAATCAGTTCAAGTTGACAAAATCTGAAGTCTTTTGTGTGAGCAGTGCAGATGCTCAGGACGGGCTTTCACCTCTCCTCCGCAGGAGCTTTACGATTATGCTGAGATAACCAAGCCAGGGTGCCTAACGTCACCGTGAGGGAATAGGTGGAGCTAGACCACAAAGAGCACTGAAAATCTATATTCTCTACAATTTAGTGATAGAGCGGGGAGGTTAAGGCAAAAATAAGAGGAAGTCACATCTTGAAGGAACAAAGGAACTGAAGAAATCAAAACTTTTTAAATGGCAGTGAACCGACCATAACGTCAGGCTGTCTCTTGAGGAAGAAGGGAAAGCGCCAGACTGCGGGCAGGTCCCCCCGGCCTGAGCCCCCAGCCCCGCCGGCCGGCAGATTCCCTCGGTCAGCATCAGGTCGGGTTCTTCGAGGACTTCTCCAGCCGCTCTCCTGCGTGCGAACACTGACAGGGCAACAGAAGGACACAATAAACACACGAATAAATAGATAAATAATAACAGGGAACTTAACGCAGATTTAGAGACATTGTAGGGATTTATTGTGTGCCTGAGAAAAGCCAAAGAGCCACCGCAAATATCAACAGGTTTATTTGTTTCTACAGTCATGTTGACTACAACTTTAACTCTTTGCTTAGCTAAAGACAATTCCTAACTCTGACCGTGAAAAAAAAGACCCCCAAAAAAGGACGAATGTGCCCCTTCCCCCAGAATGGGAAACAACACAAAGTGTTGTCCTTCTGCACATGAAGAAAACAGTGTCATTCATTTTGCACACAGAAATGTGTATTTTTCTATATGTATTCAGCAGGATCCACACAAATTTAAGATAATTTGGCAAGACTGTCTTTTTAGTAACTAAACTGAATTTAAATTCTACATCTTGTGAGACCACTTCCTGAGTTCCCTATCAAAAAGCTTTCTATAAATACACAGAAATAAAATCATTGAAATGTTAATATAACCTATACAATAAAACGCAAGACCTGCCGGAGACTGGGTCAAAACCAAACCGTATAAAAGAGCCTTTCTTAAAACAAACTCCCGGAGACTTTCATAATTTTCCTTTTAAAATGTCAGTACAATCTTTTGGTTTGGTTCAGTTAAATCTAGAGCAATTCTACATAATGAAAGCAAAGACTCGATATAAACGTGTTTCAGTATGACTTCAGGGTTCCAGATTCGCGTCTCTTTATGGAGACTGTTTTTCCTTATGGCATGGGTCTGCGCTGTTAAAGACCTCGCTATGAAATAATGAGAAGTTGGGGAGAGAAGGGGAACAAGCGTGGTTACGCCAGAAATTCGCTTAATTAAAGAGGCACAAAATGTTGTGTCCATCTACTTAACGCCACTTGCTGTGTAGCCAAATAGGTTACCCAGGTGAAAAAGAGGAAAAGGAAAATAAAGGAGTCACTGCCCTATGTGCAGAGCTGAGAGTGTCCTTTCACACCACTGATTTTTTTATGAGAACTGGTCCTTTCCAAGAGCGTATGCTGCCTAAGGCGCTGGGAGCTCCTGCCTTCAGAAAACGTCGCTGTACCATAGCGGTGTGTGCTTTTAACGCACATCCACATAATGTATAATAAATTTAGCTATTAATTAATGATAAATACATGTAGGCGGCTGCTAATAATTGGTGTTTCCCATGTCAGAAATCCAAGTTGGCAGATACGCATTAACCACGAATTAACTCCCGGTGACTGGGACCCCCATTCCTCTGCAGAGTTTCTTGACCACGGAAAGGTCCGTAGACCTGCTCTCCATTCTGCACGAGGGCTGGGACGGCATCTGCAACCTGGTGGCCACGGAGAGGTGGGCATTTGCCCTACAAGTGACTCTAAATACCCATGGGTGGACGATGGCCTCGATGGCAGTGAGCAGCGGGCGCAGCCGAACCCAGCCTCCCGCGAAGCTTCGGCTGGAAGGACCGAGCCGATGGCTCGAACGCAAAGGTTCATGTTTACTTTTCGTGACTTTATTCCACGGTAGGTTACATTGCTATGTGGCATGTTTTAAGTGTATCTGAAAAAACTCAGGTTCTCTCCTTACACTGTATTTTGTTTGGATATGACCCACTCTCCAATTTTATGATAAAATGAGAACATAATTCACATATTAGCATTTCCAAACCTGTACAGCTGCAGAATGAGTAAACAGTGGAGTGAGTAATCATTACTAATCTGCACTGGAGAAAGAGAGAGTGAAGAAAAAAAGAGCACATAATTTCATGGTGTGCTAAACCAAAAGCCCCGTTTTGTACCTCTTAAAACATCTCAAATTCTTTTCTTATCTGTGTTTTAGAGGTGACAAAGAAAAATCTATCTTTTAACTGAGCAAATCTTAAATAAATTAATATCCTTTTTCACATAAATTTTTTTTGGGAAACTTGAAACTGTAGCATAACCTATTGATTACATTATTTGAATTAAGTTTTAGAAATCCTACAGCTGTTTGCTGTCAAAATTTAAACCTACTGTCTATTTTCAGCTGTGCACTTAATACACGTTTCACCTGGTGACTCAATAACATTTTAATATAAAAGTACATGATCACAGAACATATGTTCAGTGTTCATACGAGGCTTAATAGCGACAGAAGGAGTAACAATTAACAGTTCTGTTTTTCTGGGTATACAGGGTCCAAGTTTAAAGTTTTCCCTGGCCTGCTTCCAAAAAATCTTTGTTCATAGTGCCTTGACCTTTGAGGAGTTTGGAATCAATGAGCCACGTTGCCTTCCATAAGGGTGTCAAGTGCAGAATAAAAAACTGCGTCACATCATTTTTCACCGCAGCCAGATGAGGTCTGAGTGAAGGAACAAGGAACAGGAAAGCAAGAACATCTGAAAAATTGACTCTGCAAGCTGGAATGTGATTCTGCAATAAGGGGCAACTCTCCTTTTTTTTCCTTTCTCTTTTTTTTTTTTTTTTTTTCAGAGTAGGCAGGTTGTAGACAGATCTGGGTCTCAGCCTCCCACCCCCGGGGCCCCCGTGTCAAGGAACAGTGATAGAGCGCTGTTCATTTATGCAACATCTGTAACGCATATAGCAACGTATTAATAGCTCAATATGCCAATCTGCCACTGTGCATTTTGACCTAGCAGGGACCAGAAGCATGGAAGGTCTGTAAGGCAGATGTGGGAATGGCAGCGACGATGGAAATTAAAGGCAGACACCAAGAGTTTTGCACATAGCATTGCAGAGCGGTAGTTCTTCTGGAAGAGGCTAATGCTTCCAGCTCAGTTAGGAGGTTAATAGAGCTAATCTTCTGTATCACTATTATTTATAACATGTTGTTGGACTTAATGTTTATGAAGCTCAAGCTGTATAGTGCACATCCAATTATGTTTTCTTACAGCCATGGAGGGTTTTATGAAAAGGAATATTGAGTGAATGCTTTATTGCTGAAAAATATTGTATTGGTTAGAAGGGAAGTTAATCCAATAGGAGGTAAAAACAGTAACAAAGGCTACAGCAAATACGAGATGCTTTAAATTCATTGCATGACATTCTCACCCTAATTATTAGCCCACACTGGGAATAAAAACAGCACCCTCATCTTCAAGTTATTATTTTTTTTTTCCTTCCCTCATTTTTATTGCACATTTACATAAGACTTGTATGCCTTGTACTTCTTCCAGGCAGGCTTATAAGGTTTCTTTTAACCCTTTCCTTCTCTTTACACAGCCGCTCAGGAAGCCTGATTTGCACCCGTGGAGGCAGCAGAAGGCAGGTGGCAAGGATGCAGGCAGCTGGGGCGGAGGTGGCCAAGCCAGGATGGGTGCAAAGGTGGTTGGAGCTTGAATGAGAGCCCAGCGGTTCAGATGGTTATCCAGCCTCAGCCCCCAGCGTCCCTTGGGTCTGGAAAGTTGGAACGGAAAGTCTTCGAGGAAAATTTTTTCTTTTTTTTTTGTAAGATTTCCAGTATTTCCTGCTTCTAATTGGATTGGAAATATTGCAAGAGCAAATCTTTCTCATGGTACGGAGGACCAGCCCCACACCTGGCAGCAGAACCGTCCAGCGGATGGTTGAGTAATGAAAAAAAAAAACCCTCTTTGAAAAATGCCCTGGCTTTCATGAAAGGCCATTGTTTTTACAGTTAGGGAGAGGAGAAAGAATGAAGTGGGGTTTTGTGGTTTGTACTTTGTGCTTAATATAAGGAGAGTTAAAGAAAGTATGACTGAAGGAAAAAGAGGGAAGGAAGGAAGATTAGTCAGTTAATAAAGGAGATTTATGTTAGTGACGGTAGGTAGGCAAATTGCACTGCTAAATGGGGTATGGACTTCTTTTATGTGGACAAGAGAATTTATCAATTTTATTTAACTGAAACTGCACCATAATCGTGTCCTCGGGGCCTTGGCTGGAGGAGACACCCATCTCACGGAGAAACAGATCTGGAGGCACCCGTCCTGGCTGGCAGTCCTTGGGGCAAAATTTCAGGCCGATTAGGAACAGTGCAGTCTTCTGCATATTTTTCCAACAAACATTTTTGCTGTGCAAGGGAGATTAGTGGATGGTATGTTATGCTGCAGTTTTGATCAAGGTTTGGGTTTTTTTTTGAACCTGTATCGCAAGTCAAAGGCATGCACGGGCTGCCGTGGCAATTCTGCTTTTCCAATGAGCCGCCGAGGAGGACTTTGAGGGCTGAGTAAGGCCAGCTGAGATGATAGATAGGTACTCAGAGGCCTAAGGAGATCTTGGATGATGATGAAAGTCTTTTCTGTGATTGTTGTCAAACAAACTGGCCAAAAAGATACAACCACACGAAACATAGGCAGATAGTCGGTGTCTGACCCATGCCCAAATGGCTTGCGTGAGCGTTTCTTCCCAGTGTGCTGGAAGGCATCTGTGTAGCCAGTGGCTGATGAATTTCCTTGGAAGCATTCCTGATTCGAGCTTGTATTAAGTATGTTCCTGGTTATACGTGAATTTCTGAAAACATATGGGCTGTTCTGAAGTTCTGTATGCCATTATTAAATTCACTGTTTTCAGTAGGAATTTAGCTCCTTGTGTTACAGACGATGAGACCTGATGAACTGCTATGAACTGAAGTTGAGAGAGCTCCTACTCCAGAGTGGGATTTGCCAGAGCATGGCCAATTTAGGACAGGAGCTACAAGAGGAGCCTTTTCCTCCACTGGCCACATCACTGCAGCTTCGTATCTCTCTAAGACCTGACACAGGTGTAGCTACAGGACCAGGACCTCAAGCAAGAATCAGAGTAGAACAAAATATGGTTATTCCTCTACGGACAGAAATAACTAATACTCTGTAGCTGGTATTTCATTTATCATTTATGCACTTGAATCTATACTCACCTAAAACCTATACATATGTCCTTCAATGCCTGAAGAAATCTCAGATTTCTCCTCTTCAGTTACAGGTACCATACAAAGCCTGCTTTCTATTAAAAAAAAAAAAATGTTCAGAAAAAATGCATTCTTTCTCAATCCCTGAGCCATTTGGCACTTCAGAAAATCGTCAGAGAAATGTGCTTTTCAAAGTCCAAAATATCTCTGTCTTAAGAAGCCATCCTCTTTCGCAGTGTCTTCTGAGAAAGTAACCTAGGTAAAAGCAACTGCGAGAGTAAAGAGCGGCCGAGGGGCCAGCAGAGGCTCAGATGGCTGCAGAAGGTAAAGGTGGGGCCAGAAGAACCAGGAAAAGGAATGGTGAGGGTTTGGGATGGCAATAGGTTGGACACCCTGTTTTCTTGTTGAATCCTGTAGATGTACAGAAGTTGGCTAAGGACCACCAGCACCAAATACCAAAGTCTTATGCTTGATTTTGAGAGAAAATTCAGTGTGTATTCTTCAGATAAGGCTGGGGCTAGGGCTCAAAAGGGTAGGAAGTTGGCTGACATGGTTTGTGACTGGACTTCAGGACATTTAGTTGACCTTATTGCTAGAACTTCTTTACCTTGCAATGGCAAGATGTGTATTTACATTTTGTCAATGTGAAAATATTTACTGTTGAAGTAGATATATCTGAAATGACCAAAGCTAAGATGAAAATTATGGGTAGGGTCTGGAATAAAAATGTGACTTCTTAATAATTTATTTTCCTGAACCTAGAGAGCTGAAGTGACATAAGAATCAGCTTGAGTCGCTATTTGCGGTAGATGAGACTTGATTTGTCTCTGAGTCTAATATTAAATTTGGGATTAAGCTTTGAAAAAGAAGTGAGACAGATCTCATATATGTATATTGTATATGTCTGTAACAGAAAATTGAATTGTAAACTGGCATCGGAATGAGTTTGAAAAGCCTGATTTGGTGGTAATTATGGAAGATCTGAAGGAGAGGACTGGAAAAAGAGATTGAGGAAAATAAAAAGGCTAGGAGATATATTTCTGTTGTTATACTCACACAGGTTGAGAATTAAAGAAAAACAATACTGCTTGGATCAACAAACTTCTGCTTTGGGCATTTTACGTAGCCAGACAGGGATTGGATCTGTTGATAAGAACAGGTTACACTTTGGAAAAAGAACAGTTAAAGATCTAGCTGTATCCCTGGGTATTCTCAGGCATTGAAGGATAAACTGGATACTCTGCTGAGAAGACTGGACCAGGAATAGCCTTAAAATACTTGTTCAGTTGGAAGACAAATTATTAGGAGTGGGATTAGAGCTATTTAGGATTGCCCCCTATTCCCCCTATCACTTACAGCGTTCAGAACAATGAGGCCTTATTACCATGAGAATTCAAACTTCACACTGATTTTGAACTCCCTCCGTTTTGAGATGCTCAGTGAAGCTAACACTGCAGGGAAATGTTGTTGCACCTTAGGATTATCCAAAGGTCAAATATGCAGAATAACCTAATAGGAAAAAGTAGTGCTCAATTTAACGGAATAACATTCCATAGGAGAAGGAAAATACTCTAAACATGAAGACTCTATCATTAAAATAAAATAAAATTAAGAAATCAAGGAGAATGCCAAAACCTCGGAGTCTGTGCTGTTTCATAGCACTATATGTGGGCAGCACACAGGACAAGAGGTACCAGGTGTTCAGGAGGTCCAGTGGGCTCCCTTCAATCCGAGAAACTACCCTCTTCTGGTTTCCGGAATAGGTCTCCTATCGCCCATGAGTGAGTGCAACATGTAGCACTTTATTTTTAATTCTGACTCCTCCTAAATCAGCCTCGCTTTTGTGAATTTTGGTTCTCTCGCAGATCCTCTGTGTGGAGCTTCTATGTCTGATACTTCATGGGGCAGTGAAACAAAAGAGGATTCAGAATGGTTTTTTGCTTTGTCGGTAGATCCGTCACAGCTCAGACATCACTCCACCTCATGGCAGCCAGGCCATGGAGAACATGATCCATTAACGGTCGACAATGCCCGTTATGTTGGATATCAAGCAATACGACCTTCTATTCAGTGCTTCCAAGTGTGGAGTAAAACACTCAGATGTTCCAGAATAAAATGATGAATCCAAATCGGTGGATGCTGAGTTTCGAGCTATGAGACATACGAGCTGGTTTGGAAAGTCGCCTGGAGATCCTGCTCGCAGAGTAAATGACTTCTCTTCAAATCTGCTCCAAAATGTTTCTGAAATGCAGTTGTCTGAATAGCACTGACTAAAGGCATTCAGGTTTACTGAAGTTTTATCAATCCTATCAAACTTATTTTATACCAGGAAACGATGAAGGACCATGAGTGCATAATGCAGGTTAACACCTGCCATCTCCCGGCAGAAACACATAGCTAGTTATACCTGTGGCAATCACGTTACTAAACTCGTGAAATCTTTAAAGAAGGTTATCTTGATTTTCACTAGTTTCAATAAGCATTGTAAGCTGAGCTGTAAAATATCTCTTTCCTCCTCTATGTATTGTTGGCTTGCTAGCTGCAAATGCATTGCAAGGAGGTGGCGGATTTCTCCAGCCAGCAACCATCCTCCCATCCCCGAATCCCTCTCTGCTGCAGGCAGGAGCTGGAAGTCAGCGGGCAGTGTTTGGGTAGGCCCTCGGGGAAGAAGCACCCGCGGGGCCAGCGGGCAGCAGGGTCCGGTTGCCCTGGCCTCCAGCCGCATTCCTCCGCCTTACCGGAGGTGGGCAGGCAGGGGGTCTGCGCCGGGGTTATGCTGGGCCACTCTCCCTGCTGCAAACAGGAACCTCCAGCAACGCTAAACAAATCAGGCTGCCAAGGGGTTTTTTTCGTTCTTTCTTTTTTTTTTTTTTTTTTTCCTAACTTTCCCATAAAAAGATTCAGGTAAATGTAGCATGACGAGCCAATTTAAGCCAATTTCAAAGTTATTTGAGTAATTGGTTATTAAGATAACACTCTCAAATTTCAATTCAGCAATTATCCTCTTAAAGATACAGAATGTAAGTATAGGAGGAGAAGTGTATGCATTAAAGCTACAGAGGCCCTTTTTAAAAAAATAAAATCTGTAGGCATTTGAAAAAAACACGTAGCTTCTAATCTCGTCGAACTGAGACTTATCTTCTAACATGTGCAACCCTTCTATGTTGAAAGCAAGTGTTTCTAAATTTTGGAAGTGGAGTTGACTATTATTAGTGCTCATAAAGATTAAGAGACTAAGTGAAGACCCTCCTTTTAATATATGTAAGCTCCTTACCCATAACTTAAGAACCACAAGGGGACAGAACATTGTCTTCCCACAAGGCTGCACTGCAGACTGATGCAGATTGTGATGATGGAAATAATGGCTTTGGCAGAAGGACTTGGTTTGGAGCCAATTTCTCCATCCTAATGAATGGTGGAATTACCACAGAAAAGCTTTACAGTTTAAAAAAAAAAAGGGGGGGGGGGGGAAGAAAGAAAGAAAGAAAAAAAGAAAAAAAGAAAGCAAAAATGTGCAGCTTATTCCCAGTTAATCAACCCCATAGGACGGATGGCCATGACCAGTTATTAGTCCCAGATACTACTGGTTAATCACAAAGCACATAGTTGAAAGGACTCGTGTTAGCTACTTGGCTGCTGAAAGCAGTAGTGTGGAATCTGCAAATGTTCACCAGAAGATTAAGGTTATGCAAATGCTGGGAAGTTTCCTACGCTAGCGAAGTTGCCTTTCAGGAAGGTGAAGTGGTTTTGTTATTTTCAGAACGGCACTAGATGCGCTTCAGGGAAATGTTATTGACGGCAAGGCGCCGCACGCATTCACGCCGGCCCCGGATCCTGCTCGCTTCACGAGCGATGTAGATGTCCTCAGCTACTGCTCAAGGCAAATATTCTCTTGGAGGAGCGGTAGCATCAGTCGAGTACAGCAACTCAGCATACCCTTCGGCTGCGGCCAACAGCCCTCGGCTATCTCGCCTTCCATTACAATTGTGTCTGTAAACGGAAGGAAGCAATGATGCAAAACCAGGGTCTACAGCTTTTTCTGCCTTCTCACTCGAGACCTGGGTAACAGGAGGCATCAGAGAAAAAGTGAAGAGAGCGAATCCTGCCAGAGCAGGGGTCGGGGTTTTATTCAGGCTCACACAATTGGGCATGGACCGGCAAAACGCAAAGCACCAAACCAGATCAGACAGGAAAGTATATGAGGCTGGGTCTGATTTGCTCCTGATGAAAGTTAATATACTTCCACTGGAAATTTCCGTGGAGCTAAGCCAGCTCTCTGCAGCCGAGAATCTGGCCCTTTTGTGTTCAGATCAGTTATGATAATTAAAGGTATGTTAAGACAGCAGAGAGTGCCGTGTAATCAGGACTGGGAAAAATACTGCAGAGTTCTTTCAGCTTTAGTCTTTATGTTTATTTTTTTGCAACTGAGATTGTTCAAATAATGTGTCTCCAGGGAACAGAGTAAAAATATAAATTCTAATTTGAATATAGATAAACACCGGATTATATATCACAAAATATGCTGGTGTAGCATATGCGGTACATGCTACATGTTAACACCAAGTATTACGTAACCACAGCACCGAGCCAACTTACTTTTATCGTGCTAATGTATTTTTTACCTCCAAACATTAATATTTTTATATCTATATATATGTACTGCTACAATGCCATGTTCTCAGGTTTTACAGTTGCGCTGCATTTTTCTGGCATAGGTTACAATGGAGGAAAAACGCCAACTGGAACATGTCGAAGAACAAGATCATAAGGTTTCACTCAGGTTGCTTAAATTATTATGTAGGAGGTATATTATCGACCTTTTAATAAAAACCTTTACAGTCTCCATGGAAACATTTTTACATTGACATATAAAAACATAAATGGAAAAAAAAAATGTGTAAAAAAATGAATCTGGTCTCCTGTTCATAAATTAGAGGCTGCCTTTACTGTGCAGTGCCTTATCTTCCCTCCGTTGTGCAAATGCAACTACTCGATGATGATTCATTAGTCGAGCGTCTTACTGTAACCTGTGCAGTAAGCTGAGGCGTTCAAGCGGTTTAATCCTAAAACAGCGCTTACTGTGTCTCTAATGCAGCTTCCTACCTACTTTTAAACCAGGACAGGACATCAGTGCATTTGGACTCAGATTAAACGTGCGGCAGATGGAACAACAATCGGAAGTGCCGACTCATAAAAATCAAAGTTCACGAGAAAGTGCCCTCCTGGTTTTCTTTTTGCTTAGAATAAGAGACTCTCGCCCTGGCTGGGCTGAATTTCCAGGAGTTTGCCGTCTTTACAGCGGAGGAAAATCTTAGGATAGCCTCAGCCCCAAGTGCTGGAGCCGGAGCAAGTTCGGGAAGGGGCGAGGAATCTCACAGCACATCATTTGAGATAAGGATCAGTCTCTCTTGATTTGAATTCCAGAGCTCTCAGCTGTGGTCTGCTGACATCTCGTCAGCATCCGTGACATTTACCAGCTATATACCGTTTATATCATTCTCAGCTCCAGAGGCCAGATGACAAGTTGCAAAGACATTAGAATTCTGATTATAATACAAAGAAAGAAGTTTGTGGTGTTGAAAGAGGAGGTCAATCAAAAGAGCGCGGAGAATGTTTTCCAGGACAAACGAACGTTTTCTCAGTTTAAGCGCGGCACTAAGTGTGCTTTTATTTACAGATAATTCTCTGGTATGGTTCTCTTTTACTCTAATCTCTCAATTCCCTCTTTGATCAATGCAGAGTTGTGCCAGCCATTTGCAGGACCGCTCCTTACATCGGTACACATGAAGCGTTTTTTAGAGTAGCCTGAAGAAATAAAATTGTCAACGTTTACTAAAAAAAGCAGTTCCACAAGAAGCACTGGTCAAATACTAGCTAGTGATGAACTTACCTGTCTCGTATACTAACAAAAGCAATAAAATTCTAAAAGGGAATGATTTAGATTTTCGCTAATTTGCAAGATAAAAAAAAAGAGCGATAAGCACAGAGATTTTAAAAGTTACATGAAGAGTCGTCATAAACAGGTAAGTGTAATTTTCTGAATGCAATAGATAATACAGATGAATGATAGAGGTTTAAGCTCCTTACGAACACCAGCAAAATCACTGCATGCCTTTGCACACCCTTCAGCGGCATCAGAGAGGGTTCAGGATGAAACCAAATAGATATTAACTTTCAAATATTATTTAATATCAAGCCAAACAGCTGTCCTCCCTTAAGCAGCATGAGTAGGATATTTATATATATATACACACACACCATATATATGCAAACACACAGACTTTCGTTGTCCAAACACATTTTTAATAGCTTTTTTTTTGCGGTTCCTATCTAATACAGTTGATGTTATGATTTTCAGTGATCTCAGTTGCTGAATCAGACTTGAAGGGACATCCTAGACTTTCATGCCTGGATAGCTTCTGCAGGGCCTTGAGCTTTGTGTTAATAACTAACATTGCAGAGGAAGCTCATTTTCACAAAGTGCTCAGCACCAATTCTCTAAATACCAGAATCTCCCGAAAGTATCTTAGATTCGTCTTGGCCAGGCTCACAAGAGGAAATAGGTACAGGGAGTAAGTCACGCTAAAGCAATCGTTGAAATGAATGCAGAAAAGTGTTGAAAATGTGGAGAGCGCGTTGTCCGGTATTACTCAGGGGAAAAAAAAAAAAAAGCTGTTATTCAAACCTGGAATGATCAGAGGAATATATACGTGTATACATAAAACTACAAAAGAAGAAGTTTATATGCGCACACACAGAGACAGAAGCACAGAGCTCCTTCCCAGCACGTCTTAGGGAAGCCCAACGCCTGCCTTCAGGCTCCGACCTGCAGCCGATGCCGCAGAGCAGCACTGGAGAGCTCTGTCAAAATCCCTCTCTCGGATAAAACGAGTAATTTCTTCAGTCATTTTTGTTCTTACCATTAGTTAGAAAGATGCTACTGCGTGTTTGGAAAAGGCATGGGCATAAGCTGACTCTCCTGCTCAGGATGTAACTCATGAAGGCCTACCGTTTCCACTGGAACTCATGAGGACGTTTTTGCACGTGTAAGTGGAGAGCCCTTTGTTCACTCAAAGGACTGAACTACCATATGAGACTCTCATCTGGCAAAATGTATCAAATTATAGAAAGTATGGTTTATAAGGAAAGCACGTGTATTCTGGCTGTTTTAATAAGCCGCATTTTTTCAGTTGTCCCCTTATCTAAATTTTACCTTTTTATGTGTGTGTTGTCTGCTAAATACTACCTAAAACAAGGTTGAACGTTTCATCTGGGAAATGACTAAAGATCAGTCTTGCTGGTTCTGCTCGCAGGGGATGACAGCCTTGTTCTTCTCCCCGCAGAGTTCGATGTCTCAGGTAATGCTGGGTGACCACCCAGCACGGCAAGTCCTGCCGTGTTTTACGGCTATCACATTTCTCCCGATTGCATGCCGTCTTTTCCTTTCCTCTTTTATGCCTAGAAGCAAAGTGGAAAATATTCTTCCTGCAAAACTGGCCAAGAAGTCAGAGGCCGCACCAGAGGGGCTAAGCTGACACCGTGCAGGTATCTGTTTCGTCTTTTCAGCTGGGANCTATCACATTTCTCCCAATTGCATGCCGTCTTTTCCTTTCCTCTTTTATGCCTAGAAGCAAAGTGGAAAATATTCTTCCTGCAAAACTGGCCAAGAAGTCAGAGGCCGCACCAGAGGGGCTAAGCTGACACCGTGCAGGTATCTGTTTCGTCTTTTCAGCTGGGACAGAGCTGCCGCCCCAGATCCCCACAGTTTCATGACCACGTGAGTCAATGATCCCCTCAGCAGCTCTTGCGAGAGTCGCACCTCACCTCTCTTGCTCTTCTAGTCCCGTTGTTCCCGACACAGACCACAGCTTGTATCCACAAATTGGCCCCTACCTATGATCTTAATATGTGGTTGTGGGGCCAACAAAAATGTGCCAACATTTCTGGCAAATCTTGCTGCACTGTTTGTGCAGGTCTCTCTGCAGGTCATTAACCTTACAGCACCGGCAGTAAGAGGCTGGGCATTGCAAATGGATTTGCATGGTGTCCAAGGCTCAGCCTTTGTCAATCCAAGCATCCAGTGCCAACACAGCGGTAGTCAAATGAAGAATCCTTTTGCCCATCCTCCTGAAGAAGCGCAAACATCGCACTGTGACTGCAACAAAGGAAAAAGGACCAATAAAAGGAAAAAAAAAAAAA
>VZSC01015840.1:82530-87530 GCA_013398225.1 Steatornis caripensis
GCCAAGGAAAATTGCTGTGAACTTCCAGCCCCTCAGCGCATCAGACAACAGAGGCTACCCAGGCTCCAGTGCTTCGTGAGAGTCCCCCACGTCTCGTACCCTGCTCCTGCCATTCCAGGAGCTCATCATCTTCTTCTTCCCAGACACGACACCTACTTTTTCTTATAACATCTTTATAACACTTTTTCCCCCTCACATTTTCCTTTCAGACACAGGGGTGCACCCATTAGAGTATCTACACTTAAACACCAGTAATCCATTGATTTCTCCCATAAACTCCACATCCATCTAGCAAAAGGTTGTTCTTCTTATTGATATCTCTGAGAAACGTAACATGGCTTAGGGGATGAGTCCCTTGGTACTTTTATATATATACTTTAAATAGATGGAATAATTCTTGAAAAAAACATGTCTAAATATCGTATATGCATGTGCAGTATTACCGAAAGAAATGTTCAATTAAGTTTATGATGTGGCCGCGAGGCCAAGAGACACAAAAAGCCGTCCACCTGGTCTGTAACCCATAGCAGGATTCAAAATGTCCCAAATGGGAGATTTTGGTTGTGCTTCTGGAGTGCCACCACGCCAGACGAGCTACCTTCTCTCTTTCTTTCCCTACAAAAGCCCAGATGGGAAGATGATTTTGCAGCAGGGCATAAAACCGGATTCTACTGGGTGCTGTTGGGGACAGCTACAGTTTTTGAAAATTTATATGAGACGGCTGCTTCTTAATCCGTGACTTTGAGGGATATTTGGTCAGCCGGCCAAGACCCATTTTTCCGGTTAGGAGGTAGCTCAGCAGTCTGGTCAGCTCTCGGCCAGACTAAGAACCAGTTCTCAAGAGGATACCAGCTGGTGAATTTTGGTTCGTGTTTTGGAGACAGAGGAAAAAACTCTGGAGCCTTTGAACAGATCTTTTATCTTTTTACAAATTCTTTTTTTGAATAGTCCAAGGGATTTTGGTATCCCTAATAAAAGTCGATGTAAGCTTCCTCGCATTTGAGACGTTCAGTGAATAGTTATGGTTACAGAGTCACGTCTCTCTGACTGCGTCTGAATCAAATATAAAACGAGGTACCTCAAAAAAACAAATTGCAACACTAGAAGTTTACGTTAGCGTTCGACGGTTAATCTGTTTACCACCAGCATCTCAGCCCTTTCTGACCACTAACGCAAAATAATTTTAATTTGTCATGCTGTTGTAGAAAACTGGTAGGCACGTGCAAGACCGTTGATGCGATCTCAGCGTGCAATCGTCTGTTTAACAGTCTGTTACTTATAGGTCACCTCCAACTTTGTTTTACACCTTCTTCTGACACCGATTCTGATAGTACAAACCCTGTAGGTATTATTAAACATCCCTTAGTTAGTTCCAAAAGCACCCGCTATATCAAGTTGCACCAGATCTGAACCTCCCTGTGAAGAAACACTATGTTTTTATCCCGCTTTACCCCAGCTTGGAAGCAGCTCTTACCCTGAGCAACAAGCCCGATGCTCGCTAGTCCTGAAGTCACAGGACTGCATATTTCTCTGCGTGTGTATGTGTTTGCATCTGCGATTTCCCAATATTCCTGGCTACTGCAGCCAGAGCCATTGAACTGCTCAGCGCTGCATGTAATAAAACACTGAAGGCATCTGGGTTTTTTTGGAAACATGTCTTGGCATGAAGCTGTGCTTGAAGTGTTGGATTCTCTTCGCGCAGTTTGGAGACCAGCATGTTTCCAGTGGAGCTGGAAACCTGTAACCACTCGTATCCTCTGCTGGGTATTTTGTTATAGTTTAGCCCTGTTTGGGTTTGTTTTCAAGTTGAAAAAAAAGAAATTTAAAGGGGGAAACCTAAGAAAGAACAGATGCTAATACTGGAACATTAGAACTTAGAGGAGTTATCGCAGTTTGGGGAGCTGTCTAACAGGCCTTTTTAGCCAAAATCTGGCCTGAAAGTGGCACGAAAACAAGTGTATTAAGTATTGTAAAAACAGCTTCCCCTCTCCCACTCCTCTGACTTGTGAAATCGTGTTTCTCTGATATCTCAAATGGCTCCCATTCAGGCTCCCTATCTACTGCTCCCAACACGCTGCACTCCAGGGCTGCCTGGGCTGCAGAGGCAGCAACACACTAGCCCTTGGCCACCTCTCCATTAAGAGTTTTAAAGTGTTTTAAATTTCAGTATTTCGAGAGCCTCCATTTATTACACGTTTTCCATCGTTCAGGGAAGTAGAAAAATCCAGGTGACGTTATCGTTGTATAAATATAAAATACAGATATAGATAACGATAACACAACTTAGGTTTATTTTGTACCCAAAGCAGGCAAGACCCTTGCACCATTTTGCAGGTCCCCGCTGGCTGTTAGTCTGGTTTAGTCCCAAAAAGCTTTGGAGCAGTTTTTTGGGCTTACTCTCATGGAGGCGAGATGCCCTCCTGCTCCTCGGCTCGCTGGGAGATGCTGCACAAGCTGCAGGCGCGGAAGTCAGCAAGACAGCTGAGATGATTGCTTCAACGCATACAGTCCCAGTAAACCTGCTGTACAGCACTTCTGCATTTCCAGAGCTGGAGCAGGTGGGCAAGGAAAAGACCCCCAAAAGTGGCCCTCTAGCATCTGATTGCAATTTCTGATGGCAGTGATGGCAATTTCTTCCTTTTTTACACAATTTGCCATCTATTTGGTTAACCAAAGACATGCAGATGACTAGAAGGAAAAGGCATTTTTTTTTTACTTCTGTTGAAATGACTTTCACCCTTCTGCTATCGTATTCTCTGCTACATTTAATTTGTTTTGGTTTAGCACATTTTAGCTGAGCAAACAATTTGTATGTTATGACTTGAGCCCATTTTAGAATTGTTAAGGATTTTTTTTTTTCCTTTTTCACAGTTTTTTTCTAACCTGTCTGTATTCAGCTCACACGCTGGGTTGTATTTAAACAGAAGATCAACTGATAATTGCAACACCACTGCTGGCGTCGCTCTAGCGATGAGGCTGCCAGCATTTCCAGGTTGAATTTTGGCATACAACGTCGCAGCCTGGAAGCCAATTTTATTAAAATGAGTAGAGGGAAAAATCTGTTTGGCCTCTTTTGCTTGATAAGAATATAAAAAGACTAAATTTTAAAAGAATAAATTAATGTTGAAAATACAGACTCTGACCTGCAAGTATTTTTGTGCAGTCTGCCACGGAGCTGAGGTGCCCAGGCCAACACCTGTAACTGGGATCACCCGTCACCAGCACCACGTTGTCCCAGACGAGGACATTGACCCTCCATTAACTACGAGCTGGGGCATCCCGGATGCACCCGACAAGCGTCTGGAGCAAGTGCCCACTGCCCCTGCTAAGCTCAGCCTCCCGGCCCAAGCACCTCCGTGCAGTCGCACAACGAGAACAGCGCAAGTAAGAACTGATCCCCAGTTCACCCTAGAAAATCCATATTTCTCGGTAAAAGCACAGCCACGTACACTTGTTATTGTTCGAGGGCCCGTATCCTACCACCTCCTCTTGAAAATGTGAAGCCACACACCAGCAGAATGCAGATGAATATCTGCACTCATATAATTTTATATTTCAGCCTATGGGATAGTGCTAATTACTGTTTTAGAATGGGATCAAAAAGCACAGATCTACAGAGACTCTTTGAAGTCAATATGTATTTATTATAATTACACGACATTTTCCATCAGACCTGAAAGAATTATTCAGGCATTAATAAATTAACGTTCACAAAAGAAAGACAAGCTGCTTCTGCCACTATTTATACCCATTTTATTGATGGGCAACCTGAGAAACAAAGATTTTAGGCCGGATGCCTCTGTGTTCAAGCAAAACCTGGACACGACTGCTCTGTTGTGGGTGCATTGGACCACAGGCTTTCACGTAACGGCAAATTAAGCTCCTCAGAGTCGTTGAGCTCTCTTGACGGTCCCTGTACTTTCACACCTGGGACTTTCCTGGTTGGAAACGCCAAAGGTGGAACATCTTGGGATCTAATGGAGCTGTTTAGTTAACACAACTAGTAGCACTTTGTATTTAATATTGCCTTTATCCAATAATTGCACTCGTTCAATGACTGTGGGCTGCACAGAAGCTTTTATTCCACACTCTTCACATGTAGAGAAGTCAGAAGTGAAAACCAGACCTGTACAAGGTGGTTTAGGGAATAGAAGGTCAGCTTGGGAGAGCTGGGGTCAAAACCTCCCTATTGCCCACCCCTCCGCTTTAATTCCTGGATTACAGCCTATTCCTGATGGGCGAGGAAGACGTAAAGCAGCGCACAGCCTCGAAACAGAAATCTGAAACAATCTTTGTAATAAGGTATAAAAGTGGGCTTAGCGGATATTTCAAGCGCAATTTCACAATGAAATATTGCAGTGTTCCCATGAAACGGAAGCAAATGTGGGTCAGAACGGAGTGGTGCTGAGCTATAACCAGTGTATTACTCTAACTCCCCTGGCAGGAGGCAGAGCTGGAGCCAGCGTTGTCTGGAGAACTTTGCACTTGAGCAGCGGTGGTCTGCGAGAGCGTGCTCACCGCTGCTGCGTTGCACCGAGCAAGAGCGGAGGACAAGAGCACGGTGGTTGATGCTCCGAGTGCTGCTCAGCTCTGGCTCCTGGCAGTGCTCGAGCAGCCCCGGGGCGGCAGGGACCTGCCCTCGGCCACCCCAGCTGCAACGTCAGGGTGCAATGGCTGGGGCCAGCCTTGCACGGGACAAGCTGGTGCTTGGGAAATGCACTTTGGCTCTCACGGCTGGTCTTTTGCTGGTCTTAAACTAGAGAAAAGCAAGCAATGTTTTCCTTGGGTTGGCAGAGGGCAGTGTCTCTCCTCTCATGCTCAGCGGGCACACCTGTGGCACGAGAGACGTCGGCGCTAGCACGGGGAGCAGCTTCAGCAGAGGCACGGTGCAATAGCGTCCTGCTCGCCTTGGTTTTGCCCGTGAGCCAAAAGAGCCCATACGCCCTCTGAGACAGAGACCCTTAGGAAAGGCTAGCACCAACTTCCTCTGCTGTGATTTT
>VZSC01015840.1:92530-140329 GCA_013398225.1 Steatornis caripensis
ACCATATTGAGGAGATCAAAGATGTATCTGAATGATGTAGCGATAATTTAAGCATTCAAGGAATGATTAGAAAAGGGAGGTGGCATGGATGATAATTATCTAATGAGGAAGGAAGGACTAACAATGACAAATGAGAACTCGGTGAAACACAAGTCCGTAGCGTGAGCCCGGAGCCGTGTCAGGGCCACTCAATGGCCCCGGCTACCAGTCCTGTCACTCAGCCCAGCTTTCCAGCCCAGTAGGAGCTAAAGGTGCTGAGCAAACTTTGTGGCACCTTTGGCTGACAGTTCTAGAGGTCCCATTCCACATCCTGGGCCTCTGAGCCAGTGGGCAGGCTGCACTCATAGCAGGAACAGGGTGGAAAAGCAAGAGTGAAGAGGGTAGTTAGGAAGAAGGAACAGGGTAGAAAGGAAGAATTTGGTGAACTAAGGTAAGGAAAAAGAAGCTGAAGAAGATAGATGTGTTGGAGACCAGCAAAAAGTGATCTAAATGTCAGCAATGAGGGTGAAGGACCAGATCAAAAGAAGAAAGACTAGGAAGCCTGCAGCAGAAAAGAAAGAAAGGATGAAAAAAAAAAAAAAACAAGGAGAACTAAGGATAAGGAAATAGCATCTGTTATGTATAAAAGAATGCAAGGCCTTAAGGAAGACAAGGCAAGGATGCAGGAGAGCATGGAGCACGATAGGGGACACAAGGCAGCAGGAAAGGTGAGAGGGTGGCAATGAGTGGGCAGAAAAACTACGGAAAAATCGGCTGCGCTCAGAAAAAGAAAAATAGACGATCTGAAATTCGGATACCACAATTACCAGAGCCTTAGATGTGTCTAAAAGAGAGATCAAGACAATATTTTTCTCCATCGGGACTCCCTTATTAATAATAGAAGGGGAATTTCTTTTTAAGCATGACGTCGGTCACCTTTCCTTCTGCTCGCGCAGGCAGGTGGTACCAAGACGTGGGGTGTGCTGGGAGCATCTCGTGCTCCTCCGTACCCCCGAGGAAAGCACACTGGGCTCTGAGCTCTTCTCATGTCCGAACAAAGATGATACAATGCTTCACTGTGATACAAAATGCTCTTGCCTTTAGCAAATACCCTTTTCACAGTTAAACCGGGGCTCAGTAGCACCAACGCTCTGGCAGAAGCTGTCCAAAGAGGTTACAACGATGCTGGGACAGCAGCTCCGGTGACCACGGGGAAGGAGGGAAGCGGCATGGCCATGCCAAAAACCTGCTGCTTCCCTACGGCCAGAGCCAGCTGGGAAGGCTCCTGGCAGCATGCGTAGATCAAGAAGCCAAAAGCTGGCACTAGAGCACTTTGGTATCTCACCGTCTTGCACAAGCGCCCTTTGCAGCCTCTCTGTGCGCTTCTGGGACATCGTGGGAATGAACTCACAATTTTCTTTCTGCAAATTGTATGAAAATTTCAGCAAGGCATACTATAGAAATGAGTGAGTCTGATTATAAGCACGCAGAAACACTACAGCAGTGCAGATGAGGGCATGTAAATGTGCCCGTGTTTTAATTCTAAACAAATTGATCATTAGCCATTGTATGAAATAGGAATATACCAGGCTGGACCTAATTTCAGAGATGACAGACAGGCACATTTCTAATCGATGTCAGAGTATTACCAGAGTCTTTCCACGCCCCTAGTGCTGGTGAATCATCCCAGACACATACCTGGAGCACCAAAACCAGGACGGAAACTGGTCTTCCACCCGGCTCACTGTGTCCATCATGGACCACGCTAACATGTTATGCACCGATTCCCGTATAACTGAAGGAATATATATCCCATATTATAGCATAGAATATGACCTGAATAACGTATTTAAAATCAGCATCCTCATTACATATCAAGCTGGTCTTCGCAAGAACAAGTCGCTGGTTTCATGAGGCATTTTCGATGGAAATGAGCTCCGAAGAAGGAAGCTGTGGGAGTCTGTCAAGCACGCAGTAAACTCAGGTTTGAAGCATGGCATTTCCTGATGCAGATCCTTAATTACAACAACAGAATAGATAGTGTGGAGGAGGAACTTTTACAGCATATTAAAGAAAGGAGTGATATGTGGTACAGCTGTCTGGATTTCCTTGGAAATATGAAGCAGTATCATTTATTAATTATGCTGAGGTAACTGCGAAGAAATTTAAATATAGAAGAAGTACCTGAAACTAGTAATTGGCTGGAATTCTATCACCCCCCCTTACTCTGCTGCTGTAGAAATTACCAACAAAATATATTCCGCTTCATTTCCCATGACACTAAACACTTGGAATATGGTTCCACATCTTAATATTATTGAAAGACGAAGTGACATTATGAAAAAATCGTTACACAGATCTCCTCTCTTCGAGAGCAGGCAATGCTAGCTATGTCTGCTTGAATATGGAGGCTCCTTACTTTAGCACCTGAGCAGCACGGAGGACCTGCTGCACAAAGCTGGCCTCAAAACCATCCTTCCCCTCACGCTTTTGTCCCATGGTTGACTTCTCAAGATAAGGAATCAGTAGCTATCACTGGTTTTCAGCCTATAAGATGAACTTCTGGACTTCAGCGTGCAAACATTTATGAAAATATATCAAAACCGTGTAAATCTGATCTGGCACACACAATATCGACCAATGTGGGAATAACACTAGATTAAGTCTGATGATCACCTGCAAAGGGCAAGAATGTACACGGCGCAACGCTCCAGGATACCTGTCCTTGGACATCGGGAAAGCAAGAAGAAATGGGACAACCTCTCTCCTAAAACCTCATCTGGAAATACTCTGCCTGGTTCTGCACTGAGAGGTGCCTCCACCAACCTTACTCTTATGGAGAGCTGGCTCTGCTCCCAGGCTGGGAAGCGACGGTGCAAATAGCAGTTCTTCATTCATCACATATTGACCGCTAAACTCTTAAGGAATTTCCCACTGAGAAAAAAGCATAGTGATAAGGCAAATCGTATTGTTCTCCAGCAAAAATTGTTTTGATGGATCAAGCAACTACCACTGCTAAGTTACGATTTTCTTTTTTAGTAGAAGATTTCAGCTATTAGTGCAACACGTTTCTCTAGCTAGTGCAACACCCACATTAATTAAAATAGATAGAAAGTTGTAGGTCTTAAACATCTCGAATTTAATTGTCAAAACAAAGTAAATTCCAGGTTAAATCTGTTAATCCACCGTTATAATCCTGTGGGATGCAGATACTCGACAGATGTCTGAACATCCTAGATTAGATACCTGGATCCCCTCAAAGTTCCAGTAAGGCTGGCCAACAGATACAAGCCGAGCATATGACAGGATAAATTACATGTTGTACCAGGACAAATTCACACTTTCTGCAAAGACTTCGTGAAAGAGGTATATTCCTCTCCCTTTTACAAGGCATAACAATCAAGTTTATTTTGATGGCTACCTGAGTCGGTAATTTTTCTTGAAAACACGGACAGGATGTCTGCAAAATGGTTCTTCGAGAAGAACCATGCCAGGCAATGTAGGAATGTGCCGCAGAGTGGCTGTTACAGATAAGTTCCTCAGAAGTTTGACTTGGCATTCTTCAATTACCAGTCTAATTATTCTTCTATTATTTAGGCAGTGAGCCAAAGGTTTCCTGGGTGCATAGGAAGTTAATAGGGGAGATGAAGCAAGATTGCGAGGCCATGTCAGCATATGTTCATTAAAGCACGATTTCTTCGGCATTAAACTTACTCACTGCTCCATCAATGTGCTACCGTGTCTACGTATTTAATGATAAAAAATATGCAAGAATAATTATTTACAACATTTCCTGACCCAGTTTTTTCAATCCTTTGTTCAGAGCTGTTTCTATTAAAAAAAAAAAAAAAACCCACAGATGAATTCATTGGGAAATCTACAGAAAAGAATGAAACGTCTCCTGTTCATTGCTAGAAGGAAATTAAGGAGTTTCCAAAAGCTTGCCAGTAATCCCCACTGCTTTCTAGCATTCAGCACTGGATATATATAATTACATATGAAAAAATTACATTTGAAGAAAGTTATTTAAGTTGCAAAGCCAAGTGCTTGCAAGTTAAGAAATGCCATTTTTTACAATTGCCCGTGCAATCCTGATTCTTCCCGCTTATGTATCCAACTTCTAATATTAAAAGAGAGGCAATGGGAAAATATTACGTGATTATGTCGTTAAAGATTGTATCGTAATGCATGTGCTCATGGGAGTAGAAATAAGGTTGCAGACATATGTAGCCGTAAATCTGGCATTCCTTAACATACAGCTCTTGCCTATACAAACTAAATAACTTCCTTTTAACATAATTTTTATGTCATTTCCTGTTTTGCTTAGTTTCTAAGGAATCATATCAACCTAGTCATCTTATGCACAGCTATCTATCTAAAAAATGAATTCCTTGAGCCCAGGCACTACTCTTTGTTTTTCTCGGTCTCTCACACTTACCTTCTTCTCCTTGCAAGAGATGGAAATCTCCCCCGGTGCAGGCAGTCAGGGGTATTACGGGATTCTGGGGCAAGACATAGGGGTTAGGGTGATGCTGGCCTGGTGGGGGCCACACCGGCCCCCGTGACTTACCGCCATCCTGGCCCAGGGTCAAAGTCAAGCTCTTTGGCATCTTGCCAAAAACCACATGCAACCTGGGAGCCAGAGGAGGGATACGACGCTTTTTAATAAAGAGTTGACAGCCCACTTAAACCTGAAAGACACTTTGGTGGGACCTAGGAAAGGCACTTCCCTGGCACAAAGGCTTTCTCCTTGCTAAATTTCAGGAGTCTGCTGTGAACCATGCAGCTGCTGGAGCTTATCCAAAAAACAATTAAAAGAAAAACAGAAAATAAAGCCCAGGGAATCTCCCCCAGCATGAAGGGCTGGGCGGCCAAACAGCTCCTGCTGAGACAACTTGAGGGGGTATGATGGCTCTACTGTGATTTTTTTTTTTTTTTAAGTCAGAGGAGTTTGCCATTGGCAATAGAGGGAATAGAGGCAGGTCCCCTTGGAATTTCCAACACCAAGAGATGTCCTGTGCTGCCAGCAGCAGCCCCCGAAGGCACAGCCCCAGCATCGCCTGCACCCAGGCATCGCTGTAGGAACGGGACAGGGCGTCAAAGGACAGACAGAAGGAAAAAAATCTATTGTAGATATTAGAAACTAATCCAAATCCTTCCTGGTAAATCTGTTTCATTTGAATTTATTTCACAGTCAAGGAAAATCAAATTTTTTTTAAAAAAAAAGGTTTATTAATGCAAGTTGTGGGGAAAAGAAATCCACTAGCTTCCCCCCACGCCCCAAACTCAGTACAGAGAGAATCCGAGCTGTATTCAGCATTGGATATAAAAATCTATATTTATTTATTTTTAAAATGAGCTTAACTAAAGCAGGCTTTCATGGCTCACCAATAAACAACTTTTGTTAAAACTTTCCCATTAAAATTATAAGGAGAAGGGGGGAAAAAGGAAAAAAGGTGACCAAATCTCCAGTATGTCCTACAGCGTATTAGGAATATAGCCAACTACAAAGAATTTTTATTAACCTCTCACTGCTTCCAAATTCAGAAAAAGTCCCCCAAATCGGAGTTCGTAGTCCAACATCAGAAGCTGCCGAACACTTTCTGAATGCAACCAAGCACCCCAAGACAGTTGCTGCTGCTCTGGTTCCAGGGCGGTTTGGCGGTATGTCCATCACCCTATGGAAGCTGTAATGGGGGAGGCACACCAGCTTGCACACCTTGCGTTTTTTCGGTGCGCAGTTTGGTTATTTAGAGGCAAAGCCTTGGGTCTCGTATCCCTGCTTAATTCTGCAGGGAATTGTAACAAAGGATTTGGCCCTGCACTTCATTTGACAAGTAGCTGCTTTGTGTGCCATGCGCTACCAAGAGAAGCTGTCCTTAGCAGCCAGCCCAGAACACGTCCTGCCATCAGAAACCTTTTTCCCGAGCTGTGAAGTGGCCTCTCCACACCATATTGGCAATCTGTCTTAAGCATTATTTCATACGTTTTATTCCATTTGCTTTTCCACGGATCACTCTGCTTTAAACCACAGCCTTGCAGAAGCTAACAGGCATACTGGTCAGTGGGACCCAGCGGAGCACGAATGCTTGTGCCCGACCTCTGCAGCAGCCCTTGCTGCTGGGGTGGGATGCTAAAGGCTGAGCATCCTTGCCAGAGGACCGGGCTCTAACTCGGGTCTTGTCAAGAGCTTTGAAACACAGGCGTTCAGAAAGGTCACTGGAAGCGATGAATACAGGTGTATCCACAAACCAGAAGCCTAAAAGGGAAAAAAACCCAAACCTGCATCATGTTAACGAAAAGCTGCTGTAGAAGCCACACAGCACGTGCACGTGCTTAGATTATGTTTCACAAGAGCCTGATTCTGAGCTAATTTGGGGGGCACTGATGTCATCATGCAAAACAGGGCCCTCAATCTTCTCAAACCACAATGCAAAGGGGAGACACCTGGCTGAGAAAGAAAGGACTATAGGGTGGTGCACAGCACCATGCAGTGACCCACTTGCGAGCTTCACCCCCTCCTGCAAACCCCACCATCATCTACTGCTCAGAGTACTTTCACCTCCCAAACCTCCCAGCCTCGCGGTTGTCAAGCAGCACAGCTGCCAACATGTCAGGGACACCTACCAGCTCCTAAAACACCTGCTCCAAACTAGCTGCTCTCTGCAATTTGTTTAGATGATGCTTCATCTATGAAAATTAGATTTTAGGAGGGAATTAGGACTAACTTCATTATTATACTCAAATATGAAAATGATAGTATATTATTAGAAGCATTTTTTTTTTGGGCAAAACTGTGTTTGCGATCTAGCCAGGAAAAACAAAGTTATGAAATAGACTTTTTATGGTAGGTGTTAATTCTGAATAATTAGGATTAGGCACTGGGGATTTGCAATCCAAATAAAAATTACCTAATTAACCCTTATATTGGCCCTAACAGAAGAACCAAGTAGTTCAGCAACTAAAAAAAAAAGATTAAAAAAAAAAAACCTCCACACATACAAGTGAATACCTAATAGTCTGAAACCAAATGGGATTTAAAGACACCCCCTGGAAAATATTTACAAACCCTACAAGAGCCATTGAGGCTGCTGGGATTTGGATTTGCCATGATGCGATCAATATGATCCAGACATTTCACGATCTCATCCCCAATTAGGAAATGTGAAATCATCTCATGTCTTTTTTTCCGTTACACTCTCCTAATGCTGCTGCTACCTTCCCTAATTCGCTTCTAAAGTGATTGTTAGTCTTGTTTGGGGTTTGGTTGGGTTTGTTCCGGGTTTTTTTTTTGGTCTAGATTTTCTCAAGTATCCCATGGCCTGTTCAGGAACCGATACCTTTGTGGGAGTAAGACCTGCCAGCCTCTTGGCCAAGATCCCAGCCAGGAGAGGGACACAACGTCCAGGACTGAAGCCTCCTCAGCTGCTCTGGAAGCTCAGCCCTGGGCATCGTTCCTCAAAGCTGCTTGGCTTCATGGCCAAGAGCCAAGACAATCAGCCCTCCCTGCAAAGCTCCTCTGAAAGAAACTCTGGGCAGCAGCACACCATAACACGAGGAAAAAAAATGAGGTTCTCGTAGCCAGAAGCAGGAGTGCATTGTTCTGGCAGAAAATAATTTTCTTCCTCGGTCAAGAACAAGGGTAGATATTGTAGACTCATGCAATCACTAATGGTGCTGGAAAGGACCTCCAGTTCGTTTCTCCGCCCAAAGTGTAACATTCAATACACAAATCCAAGGTAAAAGTACTCTGCTCCGGTTCCATATGTTTTAAAGCTTCTTGTATATTCATTTCATAGACAGACTTGGCAAACTGCAGAAATATGAGCCAGCACTCGAGTTGAAACAAGAACTGGCCAAGCTTTGATGTTGCTAAGGTCTGAGGTGTGTGCAAAATCAAGTCAGATCCCTCTACATACAATCATATTCTACGAGTTAAGAACACGCAGAGGCATCTGTCCAGCTTTTCGTGGCGACAGGTGAATCATGCCGAACACGTCCCAGATTGCTACAAAAATGTGGCAGCAGCCTCGCTCGATATGTGCAAATTCTCCTCTCCCGTTGCACGTGGAAGGACGTATACCGTTCCTTAAGTTACCAGTGTAAGAACGTCACAATGCTATGGATAATCTACAAGTGAATTGTGTGTGATCGCTGCATACTGAATGATGCTGGCGCAAACGAGATGAAGCTTTATGTCTGAAGAGCTTCATCAGGCTAATATTGAGCCAACAGCAATTACCACCCTTATTAAGAACTATCATCTGAAACATTGGTGCATGTTTATAGACAGGTGCAATGTACGTGAACATTAACGCAGTCAGGAGCAAAATCATAGAATGGTAGGGGTTGGAAGGGACCTCTAGAGATGATCTAGCCCAACCCCAAGAAAGTATAAGCTTTCTAATAGCCTTTACGGGTTCCTCTCATTTGAGTAACCATGAACAGCGCTGTTTAAATAACTTCTGATATACAGCGCTTTAGCTCAGAAAAATACGAAGTGCCATATACTTGGTGAACACTTGCTGCCTTAACGTTAGAGAATTCCTTTCCTTCTCAGTGTCATGTCTCTCCAGGTGGGCTGTAAAAGGAAGGCAGCACCATCCTGGGCTCCTCCTGCACCCTGAAGCGGTGAGAAATTCCGCTACAGGTATATCTCACGGAGATGCGGGAGGGATCTCGTGCTGGCTTCTGTGCAGGGTGAGCATCCAGCTAGCAACTGTCAGACCTTGTGCCTCCGGAGCGCTCTTCCTCTAAGGCTTCCTCCAGCAGCCGCTTTGAGCAAGTCAGCAGGGTGTCCCCAATCCCTCGGGGTGCCCCTACAGCACTTGCCGCTCACCCAGGCACCAGCCCCCGTCACCCCGTGAGCAGAGCCTCCCCGCGGGACCATTCAGTCCCACCACGGCATCACCGCCGGGCTGCTCGCCGCAGACTGCGCTCTGCCTCCCAGGGAAACGGGGATTTTGCTCAAGGTTTATAGATTCAATCAAACCTCCCCGAATAATTCCCGTGGAAGAACTCTATATACATGAGGCTGAAGCCTTAATTTTTTAAGTTTGCTTTTCCCCTGCTGTACGTATTAAATACATAATTTGATTTCATCTCATTCAATTTTAAATGATTAATCTTATAAAAAGACCACACGAGTGGTCCCAGCCCAGTTCGGCTGGACAGGTGCACCTCAATTGCAAAGCAGAGCCCCGTCGCTAACCCGGACTCCCCCTTCCTGCACGCACACAGGCACCTGGAGCACCGAGTCCTGTGCCCAAAACACTGTCCCCAACAGAAAGGGCAAGTCCACAAAATCCAGGTCCCCAAGCGCACCGCGGTGCCCGACAAGAAATGCACGGCTCCGTTTTCCTCTGCTGGCAAGTTGCCTCCTGCAACACAGGTTGGATTTCCTTCTTTTGAAATCTGGAAACAATATAAATGGGAGATAACTTGCAATCCTTAATGCTTTCCATCCTCTTTGCAAAATCTTTTTATAATGCTCAAATAGTTGGCTTCCAGTGATGATATTATAATGATCCTGGGGAGTACTGAGAAACTGAGAGTAAATTCAAGTCAAATACATTTTAGAAAATTAATACAATATCACAGACCTTATACTGAATAATTTTCATTACAGGATGTAATTCTCTTACTGGGGAAGAGCAATAACATGGTGATTGTTGATGGTGCCAGTGCTCTTTTGTACTTTTCTTTTTTTTTTAAATCTGCAATACTTAGGCATTAAATTGTGCCGTTATAGTTGCTCGGCAACCATAACTTCTGCATACACACCTCCCATGGTTTTGTAGCAACAACAGTCTTATGATAACAAGGGGATGGATATCTTTTTTGCAATCAAGATTCTTCTTCATATGTAAATTTATGCAACATTTTATGTATTATGTATGGGAAAAAATAAAATAATTATTTCATTTGAGTAATGAACCTTAAGTGCTGATTTTAGTTTCAGAATTGCAGGAATGGACCTGCTGAAAATTTGATACCAATAAACAGAGGGAATCCACTGCCATATAGTAAAACAATTATATTCTCTTCGGAACACCTGCTATTTACATATTTCAAATGTGAGATACAAAAAGGGCTGGGAGAGCATTCACAGTTTGTGTGATTTTGAGTTCTGGAGAGGAAGAGTAAATGGCTGTTTAAGAAAAATAAAAAAGCAACCTTAAGAAAAATAAACCCAAAGCAAATGAAGTAAATTCAGCACCTGCACAGCAGGACAAAGTTGAGTTACTCTTCTTAAGAAAAAAGGTGATCCTCCTGAGCACATCTCAAGGGCTTGGTGAAGGAGACCACTTCAGGATGAGTTTGCTGGGAGGTTTTAGTGCCTGATAGAAACGTGGACATCCCCAGAGCAAGGGGCAGATGCACCTGGGTGCTCCACCTCCACAGGGAGTGCAAGCACGTGCCTTAGCGCAGTGGGGCGAGACTCAAAGGGGAGGGGAAAAAAAGAAATCAGCTTTTAGGAACTGTCTTTGCCTTAGGACTCTTTGGACTGAAAAGGATTTTGTTTTGTGGGAATCTTATTGTCATCAGACGTTGCACCTCACCAGGACTGTCTTGAGAAGTCCCAGTCCCGCACGGATTTCTGCCTCTGAAATACCAATGTTCACCATTTATATTTCGCCTCACTCAGAGGCTCTCTGAGCCGCCGCGTGCCTGAGTCCACGCGGCAGAGCACAAATCCTGGCTGGCACGGCCACCACCAGCATCACCGGTGAGGTCAGTCCACCACACACACCCAGCAGTCTCAACTCAGGTCATCCAGCCCCCGGGAAAGCAGGGAGCAGGCTGGGAACACGGCAGAGGTCCTGCAGAACGGACAGACGAAGGTGAGGGAGAACAGGAAATAAATATAAAGGGTGTTTAAAACTCTAGGCAGGAGATTTCTCCAGCACGAGGTGTCCAAGAGTGCTGTCCACTCTCACTAAAACGTTTTTCTGATGAATTCAGAATGCTGAGCCTCCACGTGCTCCTCCTCCTGCGGAACTCAGCAGGAGTAGCCCAGTGACTTCAGTGGAAAGGGCGTGGGTGCAAAAATCTGAAGTACTTGTAGGTTAGTTCTCATGTCCTGCAGGGGCAAAGTACCACGCACCAGACTGAAGTACGTTAAACGAATTTGCTTGAAAAAGCATTTTTCATTACTTGCAATTATTTAGGGTGGGGTTTATTTTGTCTTCAGAATGGTCCTGAACTCACAGCACACTTATTTTTATTCTCGTCCTCCGTACAAGAGGATAAAAAACTAAATAAAGAAGTTATTAGACCATCCTGCCAGAACATCTACGGACCAAAATGATTCTCTTCTTAATTGTTTTAATTAAGGAAAAAGCAAAATTATCTACATTTCCCTTGCAATTACTAGAGGGAGAAAATAATTTGATACTGTGTATTGAATTTGGATGGATTTGTTATTAGGCAGCACCTCTGAGTGATTTTAAACATTTAATGTAGTAATACAAGTTTATTTCCTTTCAACTAGAATAGGCTTCAATTTTTCACGCAAACACTAAGTTAGGATTCAGCTTTATTCTCTCCTTTGACATCACTTTCTCATTTGATCCAGGTTTCCCCACCATAAACACAATCTATTTTCTTCTTTCTTGGTATCTAGGATATAACTGGCAAATTTCTGTGGCACCGCACAAGAGGGAACCGCTACGTAGATCAAAGCGGTAATTTTCCCTGTTTCATCTTCCCCTCATCAGGATATCCTCCAACTTCTGGAAAGCTTTGGAAGCACCGGAACGTCATGTCTCTCTATTAAGCTACAAATACTCTAAACCGAGCCTCCTGCCTTGCCGACGCTGTTGTCGAGCGCTGACGCCCCCGTCTTTGTCCAGCGCGATCCACGCTGGTCTGCCTGCGTTTGTATGAACCGCGCCGCTCTAAGAATCGCACTTTTCTATCGCTCTGGGGCCACCACAAAATTTTTTCTGCCAACCAGCAAGACTGTAAATACAAAAATAAACAAACCTGCCCTGTAGTCTTTCGAGCAATGGCTTTTTTGAGCGATAAAAAGGAAGCCCCTCCCGCTCCTCCGCCAGGACGTTTCTGTGCATGTTTCCCAGTCACCTGTAAGAAACCCTACCTCGCCCGGCGCTCACCGCTTCCCGGAGCTGAAAGCGTTTGAAAAAGCGCTTTAACTCAGATGTGCCGTCGGAAGCGGCGGCGCAGGGAAGCCGCCACATCACTGCAACACGCTAAACATTTCCCCAAGGACGTTATGGTCGGGGTTCCAAATATAATTAGGAGAAATTTCAAGCACTGCTTTAGATTACGTATAGAGTAACATGCAGTACTGACATAACTATAGAGAATATTTCTTAAAGTCTTTAATCATCAAGTCATATTTTGTCTTCTTTACTTATAGGTCATTTCTTTGACAGAATAAATTATGATTAGCCTCTTAGTTTAAATGTAAAATTTAGCAGAACTATAGTGTCACTGCTCTCTGTGTTCTTTCTTTCAGTATTTCTCTTTCATTAAAGCTGCCTTTGAAATCTTTTACCCTCTACTATATCTGAAGCCCAGTGAGGACACTGTAATTTCTGAAACCCTGTCTGTGCTAAAGGAAAATGTGGAGGCTTAGGCTCCCACATCGTTTGGGTTTTTTTTTTTCTTGTGGGGCTTTTTTTTTTTTTTTGAGGATATTGAGATCACAGTACTTCTGGTATACAGCAGGCAGGGGAAAGACAGCCAGCATACGGGATGTACTGGGAGATTTTCAATGGAAACCATACGTTTTCTCAGAGTGTAGTTCTTAATAACCGAGGAATAAGACCAAATAAAAATAACCTTTTTTTTTTTTTAAGGCAAATATCTTTCCCATCCCAAAAATTTTATATGCCATATAAGTATGTGCATATATAAAATATTTACTCTGAACAGAGGCAACTTATGAAATTCAACAGGCTTAGCCCTTTTGAACATCATAAGCTTTGCCGGCCAGGCTCGTGTATTCGTGTCTAATTTTCACCGCCTCCAGAAACATTTTTCTCCTCGATTCTCTTTGGTGCTCAGAAGCATTTGCGAAGCGCACAACTGCTATACGCAACACCCCAAATCGTGCCATGCACCAAACCCACTGTGTAAGCACTTTTATTGTCAAAGAGCATCCAAGAGACGCCCGAGCTTCCCGCCTGGGATCGTACCGGGAATGAAACGCTCGCTGAAGTTGGGACAGCACTTGGCTCGTGCTGCCACACTAAACTACATCCAAACTACCATGGATAAGCACTTTCTCACAGTGTTTTCACAAGACCCCGGGTGCACGTTAAAAGGCACTGTGCATTTGTTAAAGGTGACAACAGCATCGAAGCAAAAAAAAAAAGAAAAGAAAAGAAAATGGGAAAACAGAGAAATCACAACTGACCAAATATTACACTGCTGGAAACAGCTTCACCTACTCCCACAGTTTTACTTCGAGCAACACAATGCCAGCAATAAGAAGGGTCGTAATAAAAAGTGTTACACTTGCCAAGGCAATATTTCACTGGGCTGCAACTTCTTATTACACAGCCAGCGAGACTGTTTAAGTGCTGTACATTTTGCAAGCTAAATCTCTATAAATATGACTGCAACATGCGAAGAGTAGCTTAACCGTAACGGTTAGCAACTGCCATCTCATGTCCTATAGAAAACTCGAATTGCACCAGCATTTTACAAAAACGGGAATTTAAAGTCTTCTGGAGAGGGTGAGGTTATAACGCTGTTGGACCAATACTATAAAACATGAAAGATTTCATCCTGCTGCAATAATTCAGCTACTCTGATACAGAGTTTCCTTAAAAACGTGCGTCTGCATCGCAACGTTCAGAGGTGCTCACGATTCTTCTTGACGTACTGCCCCAAAATCAGAGGATTTCCTTCAGACAGTGGCTGATTTTGGGCTGGGAAAACAAAACAAAACAAACAAACAAACCCCATTGCTACTTTTGAGCAAGGGCCTCTCTGATCCTCCGCTTGGCAGGACAATAGAGCCTCCATGGGAAATCTGTGCCATAAATTTGAGAGGTCCATGGAAACCGGGGAATGCAATTCTAAATCCCCGACTCCACAGCACCTCAGACCCAGAGCAGCACCACAGTAGGGGAAAACTGGCTTGAGGTATATAAAGTTGCAGATCTACAGTTCCCACACACCTCCCCTTTCACACCTCGTGCCTGTCTCCAAATCTCTGTCCCAGAAACCCCCTCCCCGAGCAGGACTTCCAGTAAACACAGGGTGTGCAGCCCTTGGGAGTCTAAGGCATTAATTCTGACTTCCCCACGCCGTAAAACTGCAGTAGAGCCCATGAAGCCTTCAGGACGTTAGGTGTCTAATTCCCGTTATCCAAGGCCATGCCATAGAAGCAAAAAAAAAAAGCAATTAGAGACGGTAAACTCCCTCTTAAACATTTCATATAAGATTCCTAAGCCTGTTTTGAATGATCAGATCCTGCGGGAGGGCTTTTGGAGGTTCTCGCATTATATTTTGAGATGCGGAGCAGCTAGAACGCGGCGTACTGTTCTGCAGCACAGCACGAAGGAGCGTGCGGCAGAGCAGATACAACTTCAAGCGATTTTCCAAGTCCCTTTCACAGAAAAGATCGCATTAAGGAGAGAGGTGGAGAACATTGCGTCGAAAAAAGGCCAGAGGATGAAATTGCCATTGTAAGCTCCACAGCAATTTGTAAATAAATATACCTAGTAATTAGTAATTAACATTTTATTAGATAAATGACTCATGCTTGCTAAATTACCATGCCTAAATATGCCATTAATATGCAGCAGAACTTATAGTTCAAAGCTATCAGCAATGTAAACATATGTTCACACACTCCATCTCAGTGTACTCGCGTATCGACATTCAAGGACCGCCGTGCAAATATATCAATGATTTAGAGGGCTTCGAACTACACGGGAAAACTACATCTTTCAACTGAGCTTAATCTGATGATGGGATGAATTTTCTTCAGCCCACAAGAAGGCAGATCCATCACTGCGGAGCTGGTTTGCTCCCCGCTGATTAGCAGCGGGCAGAAAGCCTCATTTTCTGACCGTTACAGAAACGCTGGGCTATGCAGTGCACTGCTGAAGAGGAATAGAGCGTTTCACACACAGGTAGCAGCCTGCCTTCATCCCAGCCAGCGTACGCGTAAAACCAATTAATATCCTGGCGCAATGGCAATAGGCAGAACGAACCTCGTCCTGCGCAGGGCAGGGCACAGCACAACACGCGTGCCCTGCAAAGAAAAGCCTCCCTCCCTCCATCCTTCTGCCCAGTGGTGCAGGCTAAATGAAATACTTCTGACGTTCACTTTGTGAGAGGAAGTCTCCCGTTCCCACTTCGGCCCATTTGTCTGTGTCCTCGTGTGACCACACCTGCATAATCCCAGGGCGTTTTGCCGTCGCTAACGAGCCCGGCCGTGCTGAGCGGCAGAGCAGGGCCGCGCTGCGCCCCTTTCCCAGGTGGAGGGGGGAAGCAAAGCGCGACCGAAGGCTTTGCCCGTGACCGCGCAGGACGTGGTATCACAGAAGGCAACAGCTTCAGACAAAGTCAGCCCTTCAGCCACACCACCGTGCCCTGCTCTGAACAGGAATACGCGGTAAACTACAACCAAGAGGTTTACAGACACGTATGGTTACCACTTGTTACCCAGAAATACATGAAGTTAGTTTCCTTTCTGTGCGTTTTCCCCTCTCTGCTATAAATCTCTTCCACGAAATAAGCGGCACTGCTTCGTGTTTGGTTTTTATCCTGGGCTATCTAGTGACTGAAGAGGAATAGACAGCAGAAAGTACCGGGGATCAGGAGGAACTTAACGCAGAACTTCCCTTGAAAAGAGCACGTTTACCTACCTACACTTTCAGACATGGAGTTGAAAGGAACTTTCCTTTCCTCAGGAGCAAACCCGCACCTGTCCAGATCAAATCTGTGTCCGTCCAGGCTGAAAGCGCAGAGGAGGGAGCCAGGGAGCCTTAGTAATTCGGGGATGGATACCAGCCCAACAGCTCTCCTCTGCACCCCAGCCAAGCCAGGGAACCTTGGTGCTCCCCTCTGCTAGCAGCCACCCTGAAGCTGCCCCAGAGCAAGTACTCACCTGGGCACGCACGACCAGCCAATCCTGCTCGGCACCTCCTACAGCTGGTACCACTCTTTGATACCCCTTAAACACATCCATAGCTTGTTAGGCATCAAAGAAATAATGACTTGCCAATTCTTTCTCTCGGAAAGTCCTGTCTTCAGCCGCGTACCTGGTAAACGTAGGGGCATTGAGGACCCATGCGGTACTTTTCGCTCTGCCTCTAATTTAAATACATAGTCGAACCAAAACGTGTATTTTATTGTTTCCCTGGGCCGTGCTCAACCTTTTCACCCGCTACCACGGAGCACAGATTTTGGCTGACAGAATATTTTGGTAACTGATTCCGTGTCAGGCAGAGGACAGCCATCGCCCCGTCGTTCAGAGCTGCCTCTACCTCTTCTCCCGGTTCCTCTGGAGTGCACGGTACCATTTGTGAAATCTTTTAAAAGGCTGCGCAGAGCTATAGGATGCGAGTATAACACTTTTTAGTTAAAACATCAGACACGCTGCATGAGTCCATGTCCATTCCCATTTACAAAGCATTCGAGGGATTGCCTTTCGCAATTTGCTGGTGAGGCAAACCAGGACACTGCCACAGGTTTGATATTGTTAGAGGGTCTGTACTGAAAAATTAACCTTAAAAGTCTCACAAGAGCTTGTTTTTTCAGAAGCCGGAAGGATAAAAGCACACCTGAGGTTGTCCGTGTGCTTTTCCAAACTAAGTAGGATATTCGGTAAATGTGTGCTACGTACGAACATAAAATGCATGTATCCGGGTAGATGTTTTCCATAACAATGCTCTGAGAAATTGCATTAAACCTCAGATATTATCCCCGGTTTTACAGAATTGCCCGCAGAGACAGACACCAACAGCACTATTAAGTATCAAGAAAGTACCAGGCTTGTTACGGGAGCTTTATGAGAGCCAAGGATCAAATATTTTTTCACAGTTTTATGTGGATAGTTTCATGAAAATTGATCAGGTCTAAAAAGTCACAGTCCAAATGAAGCTAAGGTTAAAGATAATTTATACGTGATATTCCTAATTTTATTCTGAGCCCTTTTATTACTATGTAGGCCTTTATGACTTTAAAGAAAATGTCAGTGGCAGCAAATGACATTGTACTGAATAATCTAGTTATGAGGGAAAAGACATTTAAAACTATTCCATATCAGCTTTGCTCTGTTCTGCTGAACTTACAGTTTTATCCCACACAGCTGGGCAAAACTCCTCTCCGTATTTTTAAATCCTCTTCACGGTTGCTTTACGAACCAATGTCTATTCTTCTTCTACTCTTTTTAATTCTTTCGAAACTTCGCATTTCTCTCTTTTGACTGAGCAATTCAAGGGAATTCAGTTATGACCTCACATGTGCAGGGGCTTATCACCGTGTATGTCACCATCTCAGCTATCCAGCCCAGCCCTGAACGTTCAGGACATGGGAAAACTTGCTCGGTTCCGATGCTTGTGCCGCTCACCTGTCCTTCAGAGCAGCTCCTGGGTTCAGATCAGCTCCACAGCAGTCGGAGACACGTCTCTGCAACTCTTTAACTGGACAGCCAAGGTATTTCCTTAAACTGCTGTATGATGCTGGGAACAGGGATGGGCTTGAAGGGCGTCCTCGGCCCTTCCTCAGAGCAGCCCGTTTCCCAGTTTGCAGGATTTGTTCCCACCTCTCCTTTTCCTCTTTGCAGCCCATCTCCAAATACGAAACAACAACAACAAACCTGCAAAAGACTATTGATATGTTATCATAGACCCTGTCTTGATTGTCTTCAGGACAGACGTCTGTCTTGTGACAGCAACGTTCGCATTTTTTTTTTCCTGTTTTTCCAACCGGGAAAAAATGTCATCGATGCAGAGCGATGCGCCAGGCGGACTGCTGACAGCCCTCTGAAGCCACCGTTTGATGCACGGAGCACGTCCGGAGGGGCACCTTTTCCCAAGGAGGTTCCCAGGGGGCTCCCAGAGGATTGCCCAGACCAGAGCCCTGTCCCTACCGCTCTCCAGGACAAGGTCTTCTCGTGGTGGGGCAACCTACTCTATTCCCAGTGCTCTCCAGGACAATGTCTCATCGTCGTGGGACAACTTGCCGTGGGATGAAAGTCCTGCCCGGTGAATGATGGCCAGACATGTGCTCCCAAACACCGTGGATGCTGAAGTTACTGATACGAACTAAAAGTACCTAAAATCCACCAGAAGGATTCTCTGAATATTTAGGGATCTCAGTGCGAACCGTGTTCCTTGAAGCATTTTGTCTTTAATGTAACAGAGGGATGAGCACATAAATCTGGCATGGGTGCAGTTCCGTGATTGTTATGAATGAAGCTTATTCATGAATATCAGTCATTGTGTGTATACTGGAAGGAAACAGTGTTAATAAATGAAAATCAAGAGTGTTTTCATGTAACTTCTTGGGACTGCATTTTAATCGCTTTAAAAAACCCTCTGGTGTTAAACAGCTTGCTTTTGTGTGTGTGTGCGTGTGATTTTTTCGCGCAGGGAAAGAAATTAGAGTTCTTATCATTAACAGTCTTTCCAAATTCTGCCACTGTCTGAATCAACACTACCCTTGGTTTTCCAGATGCTTGTTTGAAAGGCAACTGTTATTGCATGTCATAATTGTGTTCATAGCTGAGTAAACACCTTCACAGGTGCAAAAAGACTCAGAGGCTGCAAGAGTTGTAAGGCTGAAAAAGCAGAAATTTTATAGCTGCGCAACGAACAAAGAAGATGTAGAAATGAAATACAATATTTTCCTGTGTCTTAAATGTAACACTTGATTAGCTTGAGAAGTAGCTGGGGTCTTGTGTCCGTTGCACGAGATTTAATCGAAAATGTAGTCTTGTTTGAAAAGTGATTAGGTAAAAATGTCATTGATTTCTAAAGCAAATCTGCTCACTGAGTAATTCGGAGCCATAGACTCCTTTTTCTTGATACTGTTTATATTTTAACTATTTTTTGGCAGTGTCCAGATTAAGCTATCACGGTATAGGAGTAGAAGTTGTTATGACAGGTGTTTTTCATAAGCGCAAAGCCAGTTTTTGGCTGCAGGGTTTGGCCTTCCCTGCTTTTTTTGAGCGCATCGATCTTTCCTCGTCCCGATCTTTCATTAATATTTGTATTAATCAAAAATCAGTCCCATGAGGCAAACTTCTCTTGGGTCAACCAACCGCCCCAGTCTGCAGCAGCTTATCCGAGAAGGCAAAGGATAGCAGGCCTGAGACGTGCAGTAACATTTCTACGTTACGGAAAATACCAGCAATGGAAAGTACCATCTCCCGTCCAGTTTAATACCCTGCAGAGGAAAGTGCTGTGACTGTACGTCCTGGATCTCAGCATTCAGGCTAGCCGTGCCCCTTCCGGATGGCTGGAGAAGCAGTTCCTGGTTATTCTTGCAAAAATCATGGTGTCCCTGGCTGGTGAGCCAGCGTGAGCAGGTTGGACGACGCCGTAACCGACCCAGAAACACAGGACCTGCAGGTCTGCCGAGGCAACCTCAGGGCCTGCACAAAGCCCTGAGATTTTGTTTATTTTATAAATAAAAATCCGAACGTAGTCGAACATACCTACATGGCAGACTCTGAACATTTTTCGTAAGTGCGAGCGGATCTAGGGTCCGAAGCGTGCATCTTGGAACAAAAGCCATTTCCTAGTTACCGTAATTAGTGACATTCTCAGTAACTGCCTAAATATACGTGAACACATACGAACGTCTTCATTATTATGCAGTTATTTCATCCAAGTATTGTTCAGATGAACAAATGCTTAATAAATCTTGCTCCATAATGTCGAAGAAATTATCAAATACCTCTTTACCTGAACAGGATCTTTAATATGATTTTTAATGAGACAGAACATATCACAGAAACCCGGGAAGGGTCCTGTAGAGATGCTATTGATCTTTGGAGTTAGATCATCTTAATGATTATCTTTCACAGCAGCTGGAATATTTTGCTCCTTGTCTGGTAGAAAGACACATCTGAAGGTTAAATACAGTGGGATGTAACAAACTGATGGCAAAAGTTTCTGAATCCATCTACGTGGAGGACGAAGAGAAGATTATCACTCATTTTCTTTGCTGCAGAATTCCAGAAAACGCCTCCTCGCCCCTGCTCACAAAATGCCAGGGAGCCCAGGCCCCGGGTCTGAGGCTATGGATCAGGGCAAAAATCAAACCGGTTCACGCAGCAGAAGCTGGAGCAAACGCGACCGCATTTTTTCATTCTGTGGCGCTTTGATAGGCAACAAAAGTTCATTTGTTGAAACACCCAGCACACGATCAGGGACTTTCAAATTCGTCGTGCACTCTGGTTTTCTGATTTTTAGAAGCACAGTACCCTTTGCTACGGTGGTGCATCAAGGAGACTTTTCCTTTATCATGTCAGAGCCTGCCAAAGCTTTCCGGTGCCTTGCCAGCGCCCGGGGCGCGCCGAGGCTCGGCGCTGCTGCACACTGCTGGACGCCGGCTGAGCGTCCTCACAAACATCTGACTTGATCTTTTGTCGAGCCGGCCTTCATCGAGATCATTTTATCAGTTCTTCCTTGGGATCCTTGAGGGTATGTTGCAGAGAAATCAGCGCGTACGGTTTCATAACGATGTTCCACATTTTCATTCCGAAAAACAGCGCATGCCGTACCGCAGATTAAGGGGAATACAGCCGGTGGCGTTATAGCTAAAGCCCAACCTTCCTTGACCTCTTTTTTTTTTTTAATGTATCTCAGTATTGACAAGGCCTTTAATTTGTGATCCAAGGCTGCGCCGGTTTTTGGGATCGAGCTGCGATACTGCATTAGGAAGCGGTACCGGCCGGCGGATGCTGGGGGCGCAGCTCGCACCTGCCTCCCTGAGCACCCAGACACGCGGTGGCATGCGGTGGCAAATCAGCAAATTGCAGTTCATGCCACAGATAAATTTTTTGGGAAAAAGACCCAAAATACCCAGAGTAGGGTTAAAAGAAGACAAATATACCGGAGCGGGAAGGGGCTCGCACAGTGCTCCTGCTTCCGGTGTTAGGGGACACGGGGTGCCCCGAGCATCCTTCCCGCACCGCCCTGCATCACAGCTTCTGCGAAATCCCAGCGTAAGGCACGCAGCCCTGCGGGACACCTCTCACCCAGCCCCAGCAGCGGTCCCGGGGGCCGTATCTCCTGTCCCCCTCAGGCACCGGCTGCAAACACAATTAAACAGATTTTGGTTCTCCTCCTAAACTGGGGTGAGCGTACCCCAGGGTGCTCCTAAAAGGCAGGAGATGGCACTCGCTGCCTCGAGCCCCAGAGCAGCCGCAGGCTGGAGGTCACGGGGCTACTGGACACCAGGGACCGAGCTGCCCGGGGGCACCAGTGCTGCAAGGAGGGGTGCAGACGCGGGGCCGTGGAAGCTCTGGTGCCGCTCAAGGATGCTGCGACAGTGGAGCATCCCTCCGGTGGCCCTTTAAGCCAGATTGAAAGATGCTCTGCATTGCCAGGCTGACAAAAAAGCGGCATTAGCCGAGCTGTGAAACTGGCTCTGTGTGTTTAATGCCTCTCAATGGCTGGGGTGGGATAGCACGGCATAAACTGAAAGCCAAGCAGCTGAATCCTTGTGCACTGCTTTGAAAAATTAGGGGCATTTATAATGTCTAATATGTTGCAAGCCAGGATGATTTAACAGATGGTTTAAAAAGAAAATCAGCATGTCAGGCAAGGCCCATTGTGTAGCTCTCTGTAGATTTCTATAGAATGCGAGAGTGATAAAAAATGTTTTTCTTCTCTATTTCAATACTGAAGGATGTTCAAACTTGAAACCTTGGGGGAAATTGCTTAATTACCCTCGTGGTGTCAGTGGTCCAGAGCCCTGGGAAATTTCAATTCCCTGCAGAAAGGGGTCAAAGAGGGAACAACCAGGACACTTTTTAAACTCTTGTTAATGCCTCATAACCTTTAATGAATAATTTTTAGTATCGCGGCCAAGCTAACCTCACACAAAAGATGGTAATATTTACCTCTTCATGGCTTCGCCTTAATTCTGCGCACAAAGAGAAAAATACAAACACCACCTTTGCTGCCGTGTAGACAGAACCCATGGCAGCAAATCAGGATTTTCAGATGCCTGTGCTTCTTCTATATATTGATTTATAATTTCTGCTCGTTTTTAAATTTAGGATGCAAAACCAAGTTAACTTTTCCGATACAAGTACAGTAAGCAGGCGTTTTCCCATACCGTGCACTCAACAATTACACTGTGTTTTTATTTTGGAAAGAAGAGTTAATATTTAAAGTTGCCCTTTCATACTCATTTGGAAACACTGACTGAATAATAAGCAAGTAGCTCAGTGTATCACATCTCTATTAAATTCTCTTGCCTTTTTTAAGATTAGAAAAAAACTTTTTTCTTCCTCTAAATGCAAATCTGTCTGTGTAACACTGTGCCTAATCTACTACAACTAATTAATCTGTTTGAGCTGATGAAATGTTACCTCTGCATTTTTTGTTCCTTGTATACAATTATTGTAACAGTGGTGAATAAATCAATATTCCCAATCCAACTGTAAAAAACAATCAAGAAAAGCAGTGCTTCTCAGGGAAAAAACACCAAATAATATTTATTAACTCTGTCTCAATCCACAGCAGAGCCTAATACCATTCAAGCATTTTCTGCAAGTGTAATAAGCAAACTCAAATACATGATGAAAGTGGCACATGCCAATAATTTCACCATTTTACACTGCAGAGTAATTGAAGGATTTAATGAGAAACAAACCAATAAAAATAAATAGACCGTGCGAGAGGAGGAGAAACTGATCTAAAATGGAAGTTGCTCCATTGTGAGTTTTAGGGGTTTCTTGCATGGTTTGACCGGGAAAAAATGGTGTTGGGACGATCGGCTGTTTATTTCTACTTATTTCACATTTCGCAGTTTGATTTCAAAAGAGGAGAATACCACTTGTTCTATCGAACTCGATTCTGCATCAATATGCTATCCTTTTGCTGCCACTTCCGAGAGCGCCGTTATTTTCCTACTGAATTATATGATGAATAGTATCCTTCTGCCTGAAGTTAGAAAATGTTTCTGTTGTATTGGTGTTTATAAATAACTCTGAGTAGCCTAGCCTTTTAAATAATGGCACAGAGTCCTCCTGCTTTTAGAAATGCCTATAAATCACAGTCTTCATGAAAGGAATCCTGATTACAAACAAACTCCTTTGTCTCAGCAGTGCCCCTAAATTTTGGCGGTGTACAAACATCTCACCGGGGGATGCCACCAGCACCCACGTCAACACACAGCAGGGACCAAAAATGCTCAGAGAGAAAGAAAATCAGCGCCTTACACCTTTTGGATGTACATTTTCGGTAACCCCGGAGCTGGATCAAGCTTTCATTTGGTCTCACCAACCTAGTAAAATCTCACAAATTGATTTTTGTTTTGAATAAAAGGACTCGGGCTGAAGAATTTTGACCTGTACTTCAGCCACCCCGAAGCTGGTGCGACCGTGCCAAAGCCACGGGCGGCAGAACCGGCACGGCTCCTCCCGAGAGGGATTTTGGTAGGGCAGGAGATCGGAGGTGCTTCCAACCAAGCCTGGGATAACACTTGGTGGGGAAGAGTTCAGATTCAAAAATAACACCCCAAAACCTTTGAGGCACGAAGGCAAAAGTGGAAATGGTCGGTAAAGGCCGACAAGTGAATTGTTTGTCACTTGCTGTCTCCATTTGAAATACAGATATTTAATAATCTGTATTAATTTTTGAAGAAAGCTGAGAAATGTCGACCAGAATGGGCTCCGCACTTGCTAAGCACGTGAGACAGGCAAAGACAAGGCTGCTAAACCTGTATGTTCAGAGCAATCATTTTAAATATCGAGTCCTGTACACCTGCTGAAAGAAACAACAAAACATAATCTCATCTCTAAAGGGGATTATTTTCAGCTGCTTTGTTTTGATGTTTTTCCTTGTATGCACAGTTGAAAACACCGACTTGTAATAAGTTATTGCTTTGTGTGGTGCTTTGGGAAAGAGGGAGAGGGCAGGTTCAAAGACCAAGTGCGGAAAGGGCTCTCCCTGGACAGCAGAGGTCCAATCTCAGTGTACAGGTCAGCGACCCTTTTATAAGATCTTTGAAGTGCTTTCTTGAAGATTATTGACTGACCAAAGCCTTTTATTTCATATCAAGTTCAAATGTAATGTCTTTATGAGCGTAATGCACAAATCAATGAATCAGGACATTCAGATTATTTAGGTAGAGCTTGTGCGCAGCATGCACCAAGGCGCCTTTAAAACCATTCATAGCCTTCAGATAGTACTGTATCCCACTACGCTGTTTACCAGACAAACATTTTACAAAATAGGGTCCACTAACAAAATATTTTCTCTCTCACTACTTGTAAAGAGAACAAGTTTTGCCCAGACAGTGCAACAGGAATTGCTGGTTTATCTCCCTTGGGAAGCTGGAGGGTAGAAAAATTTTAAACCCCATGTTCCTCTGTCTTCACACCAGCAAACTATTTTTTTATTTTTTTTAGTAGTATTAGTATTGGTATTATTAGTTATATTATTAATAATTTTATTTGTATTAATTTTATTTTTATTGTTATTATTATTTCGGTAGTGTGGAAGACATGGATTCTTCAATACCCTGTTCTTATACAGCACAAAGACATTCTCCTTGCCCCATAAACCATACAGTACCTCTTTTTGCAGCAAATTTAGTCTGCGTTACAAGCAGAGTTTAGCCTATGCTACTTTCCGTAGAAGCACCAGTGAACAGAAATTTCATTTTTCTGGCATCCGCTTACTTCTACCTGAAGGACACCATGTCTCTTCTCCACCCATGGCAACAAGCACACATCCCAGTCTCCTATCGCGGAGCCAAACCACCTCACGGCCTGCAAACTATCTGTGGATGTTGCGTTGGTCCCCGAGCTCCATCGCTCCAGACTGAACTCCTTTTGTCTGTCCCCCATGGCCCTGCCCTGCTGGCCCGTGGCAGCCCATTTCTCCATGCAGCATGACGCAGAGGCAAAGTTCCTTCCCCAAAGCTCACTGACTTCGTACACTCAGGGCAAAACAAAACTGTTTAGAGAAGATGGATCGTAGAATAAGAAGTTATTACAGCACAGAGCAAGGTCAGTTGTACTTTCGGTGCCAACACGCTACAAAGGTCTCACATTTTTGGCAGGAAAGCCTTACTAATGAAACATAAACCATCGTGTTACGCACTTTAATGGTTTTGCAATGTTTTAACGGACGTTACTCGAGGACCAGACTGACTATATGTTCGTGGACTTGCTTCTTGTGTTAAGTGTTTGGGTTTTTTCACTATTCCGATGGGGGGAGAAAAAAGATCTGAAATTGCTCTTCTGTCAAATTCATGGATGCATAAATGTGTGAGATGGAAGAATTGAGTATTATTCTCACTCCCATCATGACTTCTGGCAGCTAGAGGGTGGCACGGAGAGCCAGGCTGCATATTTCAAACCCTGACACACCTCGGACCTGGACTTTCCAGTTCTGGCATCCTCAGCCCTGCTTTTCCTCTTTGCCAGGCTGGTTTCCAAGCACCCCTGGCTGGGCAAAGGCCAACCTCACCACGGGCTTCAGCCCTTCCAACGCAGAAAGAGAAATTGCTTTCCGTGGGACAAACCCGTCCCCCTTTGGAAAACTTTGGAAAACTTTGCCAAGGGAGCAGGGGCAGCACAGTCCTGAGCAAGGCAGGAGCAGCGGTTCCTATAAGCGTATACCTTTATTCTTTGGCAGACAAAACCCGAAAGCATTTATACATGCAAGCTAGGAATATTTCCCATACCCGTGACTGGTTTTTGCCATAGGTGCTGCTACTGCCACTCTAGATATGAAACATCCAATGCAAAACCCTGGCCAAGGATCCACCGGTTGCAGGAGAGTTAATAACAGTGCTGACACACAGACCAAAGTCACTGGCAAACTTTCAGGCGTGCTATAACATGCCCTTATTATGCTCCATTAGACACCAGCAGAAAAGCCAAAGTAGCAAACAAAAGCTGTCAAAATCTTGAGCAGATTCTAGCATAACTGGAACACTTCATTGCCTTTTCAGAGCCCCAGTCATGACAACTATTTCAGCCCTAGTAAGGACTTGACTCACTCCACTGCTAATTAAACAAGGCATTTCCAAAGAGCCATGAGAAATGCCTATGAGAAGAACAGCTCCATGAGCGCTTCTCCAAAAAAAAAAAACAAAAGGAAGTGAGATCTCAGGCAGAAAGTGGCTGGCATCTGCCAAAGCAACATCCACCCCAGCTCACCTGTGGCCATCCCCCACGGGACATAGCACCCACCATGCTGCCCACGCCCCAGCAGGCTCTAAAAATCCCAAATCACAGTTCAAAAATAGGAGTTTCTGGAGATCAAGCAGGAAAATCCAGAGCAACCCCCTCGTCCTTGCCCGGTGCTGCCTCCCGAGCATCGCCGCTCGGGGATGTCGGCGTTGAGGCTGCGGGTTGCGGCTCGCCCTCTGATTTCCAAAACGAGAGGCAATGGGCACATTTGTTGTTCTACAACGTGTCCTGCGATCAGCTCGCCGGTTCGTGTTTTTTGTCACACAAGGTGTGTTTTTATTGTGAGTCTCCCACAGAAAATTTATGGATTTTTCAGGTTGTCTGTAGATCTATAAATATAAAGAATTTTAGCGTGTCGCACGGTGGAAGGATATGCCGTGTTTCGGTCTGGCGTTCCAGCGCTGACTTTTGCTTGCTTGGATTTTTCTCAATGGGAATTACAAGGTAGCTATTTCCACTGCCTTAGCTGTCAGCCAATCCATGTAAATTCTTGCTATCATGGGGAAAAAAAAGAGGCGCCCCTTCATTACCAATCAGAATTTCATTTCTGGCCTCGACTGCGTCCTCGCATGAGCCTTTCTCAGGAATGCCAGGACAAATAAGCGCGCTGTATGTCGTGAGCGCTCGTTTTTCAGTCATACCGAGGAAGATTGGCGGGTGTGTTGCGTGGTTGCAGTGTAATTAGTCTTTCTTAATGAAATGGACCCTGGATATATTCCACTGTGGAGCTTCAATAATAGAATTTAAGTGAAAGTAATTTCAAAGTGCAACAGTAGTTTACATATTAGTTATTGTATAAAGAAAAAAAAATGCTCTGCTGTTCTAGGTTAAATGCAATTAACATCCAGGCCTTCTGTGAGACTCCTGGGAGAGAATGATTGGTTTGGCAGGTTATTTCTCAGATTTTGATAAAAAGAAAAAAACCCTCCACATTATTTTAACTATACACCCTTGCTGAAAATATTACAGCACTCTCCAGACTCAAGACCTCAAAGCAACTTAGTAGAACACATATAGAACTCCAGAATTTTTACTAATTAACTATTACTCAGAAGCACAATTACCACTTGAGCTGCTGCCTGTATAATGTTGCATTTAAATAAAATTTTGCAAGTCCAAGTAGATGTCAATTCCTTTCTATTTAGCATTCGCCGTGAGAGGGGTGGAGAGAGGGTTCTGGGCGGTCTTGGAAAAACACGGTATCCAGACCCCTGATGTGGGAACAAACACTGTGGTAATTACAGAAAACCACAGTCACTACCTTTCCTTATTTCGCACAGCTGTGTCCTACACGCAAAGAAAAATGTGGGTTTACGAGAAATACGGGAAGTACTACTACAGGCTTGTTGCAAGGCTGTTCAAATATACCAAGAAGGATTCTTTATTTTTTTATTGTTGTCTTTGTCTCTAACAAGCACATTTTTGAAAAACAATTTATTTTCTTGTTTGAAAAGTGAAGTCTTTCACTCTCAATTGTTTCTACAAATTCTGCTTCTACGGTTATCTAGGAATAAAATCCAGCTCTTGCAGCACCTGTTAGCTAGTTCCATGGCGTCTTATCGCAAAGGATCTCACAAGAAGTTGCTTATTCTTAGTCGCATAGGAATGCTTAGATCAAATCCCACTATTTTAATGTTTCTACAGGGCGGGGGGTGGGGGCTGGAAATAAAAAAGCCGCGGTTTAGGGCAAACACAAAACTCTGGCTGATCTAAGATGTTTTCATGGCTTTCGGACACTCGCTGCAATGTAGATGGTCCTTCACAGGCTGTTAAACACAACCTCTGGCTCGGGAAGTCCCCGAGATGCAGATTGCTGGAGAGGGGAAAACAGGCACGGATTCAGTGTCGCTATGTCTCGCCGTCCCTATACTCGTCCTTCTGCACCAGCTATCAGCCAATGAGACAGGGTATTGGACCAGACGGATTTTTAATACAGCCCACACCAGCTATTCCTGCAGTGTAACCAGAGCGTTTTACCTTTAGGAAACTGCAGCGTGACTGTGTTTAAAACCTACTAAAATTAATAGAAATATTCTCATTGACTTCAGCGAGCTCTGGACCACTCTACCGGATGTGTATTTTCACCTTGACCTTCAGTCGCTTAAAAAATTTAGATTTCTAGTAAAAGTTAGTCATCTAAAACGTAAAGAGAAGCAGATACCTCGGCAGGACAATTAATGAAATCTTGAAGGAGGTGGCTAAAGTATCGCCTTCCCCTCATCAACGACAGAAATATCTTGGATGTAAAGCCTAAAATAGATACCCAACTCTTCGAAGGCTGCGATAAATGAGGTGGCTCCCTTCCCTAGTGGCACAGTGGGTGGTAGTAATGATAAAGTTGACTTTACCAGTCCGACAATAAAAGGAATGAATGTCGAAAGGGAGAAACGAGGTGCCCAGAAACCTAGAAAATTCTCAGAAAAGGCCCGATCAGAAACACCGAACGCAGCATTTGTGTCTGGAGTACTTTTAAATGCAGTGTGAGTTATTCCAGGTCTCCAGCTTACTTCACCCCTGTTTTGGCAGAGCTGCTGTGTCAGTTTTTAAGTAGCTATTAGCAGTTATCCTTTTAGTGCCCGGACACCGGGACAGAGGCAGCTGTGACCCGCACGTCGAACACCGTCACCACAGACCCATTTCCCACGTCCTGCTGGTGCTCATCTGAGCTGGCCTCTTCCAAAACCTCCGTGTGCCATCGCACGTCCTGAGCCGCTGAGTTTCGTCGGGAAATAATATTCGGTTTTGTTTATTTTGCTATTGTGCGTATGTTTTGCTACAAGAAATTACACTTAATTATGTTATAATATTTTCAGAACCGTTAATGTTAATATTAATGCATTGAAAATCATTTTTACTTAATTTTTACTGGGTGTTCTTGTATAATTGATAGGGAATTTGTTATTAAATCTTTTATTTGACTGATTACTTAATCATTCCCACATGGTTATTGAAGACAATCTTACATATAATTAATTTCACTAATAGAGACTCCCCATGTTTTCCTTCCTAGGCCAGTGTCTGCATGGTTATCATGTAATTTAAGGCTTTCCTGGGGCAGCTTTAAATTATGCACATATTTGTATTAATTATATATGGCCAGATTCTGCTATCTTTTATATAACAGCTAACACCTCCCTCTGTATATAGCTCCTCTGAAATCAATGGAGCTCCTCGCCACCAGATCAGTGGGATAAAAAGTGGTGGGAAACGAGTGCAAACCTGAAGAGAGAAAGAATTTAAGTTAGCTGCTTTCATTCCCTTTCCACCAGCTCAGGCCTCCCCGGGTATCTCCTGCCCTCTCCCTTTCATCACGGCTAATCCAAACAGATGGGTTCATCCGCTACACCACCATTTCGGGATCAGAAATATGACAGCACGGGAAGTGCCAAGGCGCGGGGAAGGGAGCTCTCTCCTTTACCACCTATGAAATGCGAAGATATAGGGCATACAGTAAGTAACAAAGGACCACGGGCCATGTGTGCAAACGTGATAGGGAACAAATTATGTTCAATGTCATGAGAAAGCAGAGAGTTATCAATCAGGTGACATGCCAAATCCGTGACAGGATGCTAAGTAATGCACCTGATGCCAATTATTGACTCCCAATGACAAATTGGTTTTGCATATTGCATATTTTCCTCCAGACCAAAACACAGAGGCAATTCAAATAACAGCTAACTCCACCATTGTACTTGAGAGGGGAAATGGAAAGAGCGTGCGAGAGGCAGAGTCCTGAGGAATTAACATGAGCAGCATCACCTCGGCCGGCTGCAATTTGCATTCTGATGACAGCAGCAGCAGCAGCAGGCTCTGCGAAACCTCAGGCCTCCACCAAAATCAGGAGACCCGGGCTCCAGGGTGAGGCTGCCCGGCGGTCCCTAGGGAGTTGCCCACGGGAGGCGCGGAGAGCACAACCTGTGCTTGTCCCCCATCCCTGGGAGCTGCCTGAGCCCCTACCACCCTCTGCCAGGCGCCTGCATGCCACTTTTCCGTTTACACGCTTTGCTCGGGCATGCCTATTGAAACCAGCAGCCCCAGTGGTGCCTGGTGGTGCCGATTCCGTTTTAAGAGCTATCTATCTGATTTAAAGCTTCTCTTCAACGAGACATGAAATCTGCTAACTTTGTCCATTTTAAGGAAGCTGCTGGAATTCCTCGTCCTAAACATGCTCTCAGGCACAGCAAAATTCGGCTTCGGTGCTCGATACATGGCACCCTCCTAGGAACCGCCGCTGATCAACTTGTCCAAGTGATTGAGGTCCTGCAGCCAAAATGAAGGTTCCAAAGACGCAACCAAGACTGTCTTCTGCCTTCCTCCTACCTTCCCAAATCTGCTCTTCAAACATCTTCATCTAAACAGAGCTAGGGTGGAGCAAAACCCCAGCTCCTGAACCCGAGCCCCTCTCTGCACACCGCGTCTTGGCTCTGGTTTGGCAGATGTACGTGGATACGGGCCATGACCTGAATCAAGGGAAATACCGACAGGAAATTCACTGAAGTCGAAGGGATGGGGCACGGCGCTCAAGTTGAGCATGAACTCAACTCTCTGCAGCATCAATGCAAGAACTTTTTAAATCAATTTATTCTTGAGGAGCTGAGGGGAGCATGAGCCGCATACAAAAGTGTGGCCACGATAAGTTCATTTAAAATAGGGGCTCCTCCTAGCTAACATTTTAAGCTGCCCTCAAGCAATTCTCTGCCATGTAGCAGCATTTCTGAAAAAAAAAAAAAAAGATCTTCTGAACCCAACTCTGCACAAAATTTCCCAAACAAGCTGGGACAGTGTTTGGTACCTGTGGAGGGCTGAAATGTTTTATTCTTCAGAGACTGAGAACTGAGAGGACAGTTTAGCTGCTAAATTTAAAGAATGAAACCGTCATCAACTGGAGCCCTAGCAGGTATTTTCAGTCTTTCGGTATTTTGATTGGTTTGGGGGGAGGTGGGGGGCAGTGAGCAAGCAATCTTTGCAGTTCAGGTCTGTGTGAGCACATCTCGCACCCCGTTAGTCGAACTCTCAAACTGGCTGCGGTAGGATCACGCCTCCTCCGCCATGCCCGCCATTAATGTGGGTGATAACCACTATTTCTCCCCACACACTATTTAAATTCTAAGACGCCGACAAACTATAACTCACGGGGAACCATTTTAAATTATTATTATTCAATGGCTTGTAAACTGTATCTCATCATTAAACAGAATAATAAATAAAAATAATGACTAGCCTTCAAGTCAGCAATGTGAAGAACATACTTTCCAGCCAAATATTTTGTTCATTTTACCAGCTTTTAATTAAAGTAAAATACGTTTTTTAATTGTTAGGTTTAGAAAACCGTATTTGGGGTTAGGAACTGGAGGACATGCCGTGTTCTGCATTGTCTCTGTTCAGCTCTGTTGCTGTATAGACCAAGATATAGGTTGCTGAAGAAAAATGCGACAGCCCCACAGATACTTTGCAGTACCAAAACCTAGCTCGGGGCTACACATCCGCAGATGAAAGACAGCAGGTCCTCCGAAGAAACAAGAAATTTGTCGGCGCGGCCGTTTGAAGCGCACGGAGCCGGCATGGAGGAGGAAGGGGTTAAAGGCAGCGGGGCGGGCAGGGGGGAGCAGCGGCCCCCAGCCCAGCCCTGCCTTGCCCATGGTCAGCCGCGTCGTGTAATTCCATTAGGGTGCGAGATTCAAACACAGAATTAGCTGTTGCCTACGCAGAATTATGTTAAACATGGCCCAGACTGAAAATCAATATTCTGCTTAAGTAACTGGCCCTCCAGTAATTTAATGAAGCTAAATTGCATTACACGGAGGTAAGGTGGTGGGGGACCATTTTGTCTCAAACCTTCCATTATACAGTGACTGTACAGCTGTATGCCTAAAGAGAAATTAAACACATACACTCATTTCTTCTTGAAGTTGGAACAGTGTTTTTTACACTGGATTACTTGTCTCCTTCCTTAATTTAAAACTACAGTAAACAATTTGCAGCCACATAATTAGGAAGGAGCCACAGTCTCATAATAAGAGGAAAAAATTGCTGCCGGATTATTAAAGGAATTTTTACGTTGCAAGAAAAAAATGAAAAAGGACATTAAATGTTAGATCTGTATTAAAAATGTAATTCTAAAGGGTTTAAATCTATGACATGTCTACACTGAATTAATTAAATTCATGATCTGATCAAGGACTGAAAAGCTACCTTGGAGCTATCTCTTAAAAATGCTATGTATGTACATGTCAAAATAGGAGTTAAAAAAAAAGCGGGCCTTTGATTTATTGGCAACTCATGCATGCATTATTGTGCTTTCTTGCCTTGTAGTAGGTGGGAAGTCAAAGTTTTATAAAGCACCAGAAACCTTCACCGCACGCCTCTTTATTAAAGGAACTTCCTCGCAAAGACGACCGTACCGGAACTCCGAGCCATCTACTATGAGTATGATCATGATGACATCNGAAGTCAAAGTTTTATAAAGCACCTGAAACCTTCACCGCACGCCTCTTTATTAAAGGAACTTCCTCGCAAAGACGACCGTACCGGAACTCCGAGCCATCTACTATGAGTATGATCATGATGACATCCACGACGACTTAACTTGTGTTAAAGCTGATTGACAAGAACAAAGAGGCCACAATTACATTATGCAGCACTTGCACTGCACCCTCTTTTATTTATTATTCAGCCGCAAAACTTCAACTGGAAGAAACACTTCAGAGTTTTTTGTGTCGAGGAGACGGAATTAAATTGACAATAATTCTGCGCCGTGCGGTATGAAGTTATGCTGATTAGAGATTACTTCCCCCTAAATCATTTGTCACATTGCCTCATATAAGGGTGAAACAGACTTCAGCCATGTGTAGCTGCAGCGGTATCTTTGGGGAAATGCAGGCAGTAGAGTACGTATTGTTTAAAGGGAAAAGAAGTGATTTGCATGCTCAACCGCTATTTTTCTTGCCTGTCCAACTAGCAGAATTTTCTTTCTATACTTAAAAGGCAGTTAAACAAATGAAATTTATTTGTGCCAAATCTAAAGTGAAAACAGAGACATGTAAAAACACGTGCCTGTTTAACACATTAGAGGGCATCCCTGTTCTGAAAAAGATGTGCCAGGGTAAAATGCAAGATGCAAAATTAGCAGCAAACGTGGCAGCAGCAGCTCAGCCACGCCGGGTCGGGCTGGCTCTTCCCAGCAAGCAGTTTCAGCCAAACAAGCCTTGCTGCCTCTCTTCTCTGGCTTCTTTTCGCCGCTGCTTTGGAAACGCCGGTGCAAAGCCATTGGTACCACGCGCCACGCACAGCAGCAGGGGCGTCTGAAGGCGTCGCGGTGCGCTGCGTTGCTTCGGTCTCACGCTTTAATTCCAGGTGCCATCATCAGGCAGGACAAGCCATTGAATTTATTTGTTAGGTTATTAAAATGAAATTCCACCGCTGTTGCTGGGCCGAGATTTAGAGAGAACGCACCGAAACCCCACAAACCAGATGACGGGAGTCAAGGGGTACCCGCCTCTATTTCCTCCTAGCACTAACGAGCCAAAGCATCACTGGTATCTGAATATCCGGGAGATCAGCTAACAGAGAGCCAGCTCTGCCTCTCCCTAACCGGCGGGTGTACCCCGTGCAAGACCCTTTCACGTCGAAGCAACCCCACGAGGCGACAGGTCCGAGGACGCTCATCCCTCCCGGCCCTCCCACAGCGACAGAGCTGCGGCTACCACACTGATATTTGAAATTACCACCAGACCGAGGGGTTTTTTTGCACACACACCCCCCACCCCCACCATCTGTCCGTGCAATGACGCGGTCCCATGCCAGCTGAACGTGGGAATGCTCCATGTGCGCGTGGTGCTGTCCCCAGCCACGCAGGAGCAGGAGCATCTCCCTCGCCTCCCGGGAACGGTCAGTCTGGGTCGGCGTCCCCACCGTCACCGTCGCCGAAAGACAGCTGCAACGTAATCTAAGGCAATGAGGGGACGAGATGGAAAATTCAGCGTCTCTCTCTCTTTCCTACATGCTATCGATCGAAAGGCAAAAAAACTTCCAGGAGAAATTATTTTTACATCCTTGAATACCAGCTAGCAGATCTATATTTCGTCTCCGTTTTGCTCAAAAGATCTTTTACTCCCTTATTTCTTTTGGAATTGCAATTCAATAATGTGTAACCGAACACTTACTAATTATATCCCAGTTTAAAGAACTAGTTTGAAGGGAATAACTGCTCCCAGAAATCCTGAAACACTTTCTGTTTGATTTGTGGCTGCATTTTAACTGAGATGTAGCTGCTCCCTGCAAAGTCGCGCTCCTGGCTTGTACTTACCCCTAGGAACTGCAGGATTTTTTCCCCCTCTTCCTTGTAAAACAGGAGTTTAAACACACATTCGACAAGGGAAGCACATCATGTTTCTATAGTGCAAGGTCCTTTTGAGCAAAGTATCCAGCAATTTCTATTTTCCGTAAGATGCACCTTTATGTTCAGTGATATTCCCTTTGGGGTTTTCATTAATGTTCTGCCAAGAAAAAAAAAAAAAATTTTTTTTCTTTTGTGAAATACCTTGACTGATTAATTTAGCGTTTTCCTTCTGCTCGTATTTACATTTAGCGTTTTGATGATGTTAAATTCTACAAATGAGAGCGGTTTTTAAGTGTTCCTTTCAACACTGACTGCCTTTTCTGTTTGATTTCTCTTGCTGATGGTGTGTTGTCAATGCTGAATGCTGGAATTGTTGTTGAGCAGGCACAGCTGGATGAATTAAAGTCTCTCCAGTAACTCAAACCAGAAATGACTTCATCTCTAAACTTTCCATGTAGCACAGGTCAGAGCTCTGAGTAGGGACAAAAATAATGGGGTTACCAGAGAAAGGAAAAGTCAAAAGTACAAGTCAAAATATAGAAAGCGGTTTGTGCGCCGGCAACGATTTCCCTCTGTGTTACCAACAGGCTCTTTTACAGAGCGAAGCTCTGATGGAGACATTTGATAAGTAATTGTGTTTTATGTTCAAATAGAGTATCCGCATGTGTGCGGTTACAGAGCGTCGTACACTAACTATTTACTTAAATTATCTGCTGGGTAGCCTAATACATAACGGTTCGCACCTAATGATACAATCTATTAATTTATTCAGGGAATTTTGCCAAAACCCAAATAAAAACGTTGAACACAAACATTTCCTCCCCATTCATCTTGAGCTCATCACAAACACCGAAGCATTTCCGTGTGGCAAAGACAGATTTTAAAAGGTAACATACTTAATTAACACGAAGCAATTTCTAAAGCAAATATGAGACGGGTACACCGCAATTAGGCGTTGCTGGGTGCTCTCGGACAGTTCCTGCCCAGGCTGGGGTGGGCAGGGGAGTGCTTGCACCCCGGACCCGCTTCTCCGCCTTGACCCACTGTCCCCCCGGCAAATGCTCCTGCTTCGCTTAATAAAAGCACTTGCCCCTCTGCGGGAGCACAGGGAGCTAGAAAATCTCTTTTCATATGAAAACGTTTCATCCGTTTCCTTCTTTCATCGTGAGGGAAAAAATCACCCTTAGCATTTTCGTGTTTTAAAGAGGGCAAAGCAGGAGCAGCCCCTTTCTCGCGCGCACCCTCAGGTGCCCTTTGCAGGTTTTCCTGTTGAGCGTTCCGTGCTCGCTGATGTCCGTGTGTGAATGAGGTGACGCCTCCCATCAGTGGCCACCGGGCCAAAAGTTTTGGTCTTTTCCTTAAGTATGGGCAAAAGGTCTTGCGTTTCCTGTGATTTCTGTATTTGCCCCGACCTCTCTAGTCGCCGTGGCTGCTCACGACTAGCTTCACACCCGCATGAAGCATCAGCGTTTCTCTGGCGCAAACCGGAGCCGGTACAACACAAGCCTAACATCAGATGTGTTTAAAAACAAAGGTTCAAAAAATCTTCCGATATGCATGCGTTTGAGGGCCTCTAAAACTCAATGTTCTGTGCTGAAATCAATTCGCGTTATCGATAGCCAGGAATTCCCGGAGCTTGAATCAGGATGTGCTGTTTACCATTGCAATTCTGAAAAAATCAGCATCACATAAATACAGAAATCAGAGAGGACAAGCGAGGGTTATTTTTTAGCAGCAAGCTAAGACACCCGAGAGCGAGGAAGTCCACTGGTGTAACGTTAAACCCCCGGCCACGGAGGGCCATGCGGTATTCTGCATTTTTGTGTGTTGTACGTCACCGCGTTTCAAGCGAGCTATGGTAAATTTACATCTCTGCAACATCTTGTAGCTGGGACGTTATGCAGAGAAGTACAGAGCATGGCAAAAGCACACGCAAAAGCGGTAATTGCCGCGCAGCGTTCAACGTACAAACACGGATTAATATTCACGTGAGCAGGAAAATACATCAAGCCCCTACCAATAATCGCAATCTGCTGATTATAATAATTCCAGCTGGCTAATGGTCAGACCGTACCCTCGACTTTCCACCCGTGGTGACGGCAGAAATCGCAGAGCATCAGCTCTGGTGCAGAGGCAATCACTTTGACAATAAACTTCTCCTCCTCCTCCTCGTCCCCACAGCCGGCGGCCTGTTGCAGGGGGCACGGGCAGCGGGTCCTGCTCCAAAGGGATGGGTGGCCAAGGTGCCTCCTCTGCCGTGTCCCCAGGGCAGGCAAGGCAAGGCAAGGCAGGGCAGCGATGCCTCTGCAGCCGATGCAGGTGGACCCAGAATTCTTCCTGGTCACACCAGCGCTGGCAGTAACCAGCTTCTCCTGCAAGGTCTTGGCCCAGCTCTCGGCAGTCCCTGCGGTGCCCTGCGTAGGCTCTGACCCAGGGAAACGACGGGACCTCTGGGCAGGGAATTTGGCTACCAGGGAGGAGGAGGAGGGTCCATCCGCTCGTGCCGGGGCTCGGCTTGGCCCATGCACATGTTCCCAATCTGTTTCCAACCTGCTCAGAAACTCTTCGCCTGCCCTCCCATAGCTCCACCCCTGAAATACTGAATACCTGCCCACGGGGACCCGCGTGGGTCCGACACACCGCCCCGCGTCCCACCCGCCCGCCCTGCCTTCCCCACATGCCATCCCTCCCTTGCCGCAGCCTGGCATGCACGGCCTGCGCCCCACACCAGCCCTCCCTCACAGCGTGCCGTTGCCCTGCTCATCCTTCGCTTTACTAGCCCCTCTGGCTTTCAAGCACAGTTCAAGTTGCTGTTTGAACCTTTACCAGAACTCCTCAGCATTCGCCCATAATTTTTAAGGCTGGCGGGGGATTTATGCGCTGCGACCGCACCGGCGCCGCGGCAGCCGTTTCTGTCTTACCTTTCTGCTCGCGGCGGCCGGCCCCGTTTTCCTCCAGCACGAGTGCATTTTGCTGGCATTTGCCAGGCTCTCTTCCTTTCCGTTACTGTTTCGAGCGTTTTTTGGTGATGCTTGAAGCCAATTTTAAGGTAACATTGGAAGGGCAAGGAGATCTTATTTATAGAGCGAACACAGGAGCGATGCTACCGGGGAGAAGCCTCTGGCACCCTGTGTCTCAGCCTCTGCTCCCGCTGTGTGTGTCCGGGCATGCACCTGCTTTCGGGGCTGCCTGCGGGGCCAACGGGGAGCCCTGCACCTTGCCGATCTGAAAAACGTGTGATTTTAACTTTTGCACTGAGACGTCCCCCTTCAGAGGCCTGTACGGCGGCACTGAAGTTTATTTTTTAATTTTAGGAGCTGTTTGTGAACAAGGCTCTGCCGTACCTGCCCCGCTCTGAGCCTAAATGCGTTTGGCTAACGTGCACGCCGTCGTGCCAGCTTGCCTGTCTGCCTGCAATGGATTTTTGACCCAAATTGGACGTTCTTGCTATTACTGATAATCACGGCTTCCTGCAGAGCCCGCGGTCTGCCCTGCCGGAGCCGAGAGCAGCCTGAGAAGCTCTGCCTGTCCACCCTCCACGTCGGCCAAGTCCGTGAACCTGTGAGCGCTGAGAAGTGATGTTTCAGCACGAGGTTTTTAAAAAATGAGTAAAATTTTGAAAGCTCCAGCGCATCGAGGGAAACAGCATTTCACAAACACATTTGAAATGTATAATGGGGTTTACATATAAACGATTGTCTGCATTTCTCTCGCCCGTCGCGGACACTGGAAGACCGCGCGGTGCCCACCGCTGCTCCGCCGCCCCCAGCTCCTCATTGCTACTCCCTTACTGCTGTCTCCGAGCTGCAGCTTGTGCAAAATTAAACAAACCCACCTCTCCCTCACCACCGAAGCATAACTCACCCCAGCCAGCCTCCGCCGCTCTGCACGTGAGCTCCTCACCGCCACCGTCATCACCCCTGGAGCCCTGCGAGCAGCTGGGCACCCAGCACCCAGAGACGGGGGAAGGTGGCTGACAGCCATGTGTCTTCTGCCAGAGCGATACATCCCATGTTTAATCTCAGATCTGCGACAAAATTGTGGCTCTTAACCAGTTTCACACATGCCGAAAGTTCAGGTTATTTTCTGCGGAGCAACTGCTTGGAAAAAGGACACGAAGGACCAAATCCTGCATTCCTGCTGCGTTCCAAACATTTAATGAATGTGGATTTTTAGACCTGCAAGGTTTGTGAGATCTGACTCTCTGCAGCTATGGCTCTCTTGGTATTTCCACTTAAAAATTTTATTTTCAAGGCACCATAATTGTATGTAAAGTTTTTCTTGGATCTGAAAGACAAAAAAAAGCCCTAACAAGTCAAAGGCTCAGCCTGGGAGAAACAATTTATCTACATACAGATGGAAAGACATTTTCAGAAGGGAAATCTGAGGGTTTGATACCTTTTTTCATTCTTATCTGAAATTGTTTTGGTTTTGAACTCACATTTTATCAACCGCAGAATTCACTTCGGTGCAAATCTCATTGATTTCAGCCACATTTTATTCCAGGGATAAACGTGATTCCATTATTCTGTTACAAAGTACGCTAAAAAGAAAGCGTAGATGACAACTTTATCACTCAAGATGCCATTCATTACAGACGTGTAAGGAGTTTTATTGTTTTCCAAGAGGAGTTTCGCTTGGGTTTCTAGCATATAGCCATGCTTATATACAGCAGCCAAAGAAGCTATAGCCTGTCATTTCAATAAAACATGTATGAAAGCATCCCTAAGCACCTCCTGACACGTCGGGAATATATGGTGTAAGAGTGCGCCCATGTCAGCAGTGACAAGCTGAGCCTTAATGGCTCTAAAACAGTCTTTACGGTTTACTGTACCCGTAATCCATTTTATAATGAGTGCTCAACTAGATACAACGGTTCTGCGAGTCTCCTCTGCCTTTTAACTCACCCCAAGGTGCCTACGCGAAGGAAAAAACTCCAGATTCTGGGTGATCCTTCCAGGGAAGCGTTACGTGCTGAAATACTCATGCACGACAGAGAAATTAAGAATAAGGCTTTACTCTAATCCTTAAGTTTCCTTCTGTGGATTTTAAGAGAGATCAGTATTGACATTTTACTGCAGTTTTGGGGAAAGGTTCTAAATTTTATCAGGCTGGCGCTGCTTGGGACTTACAAAACGCTGGGAAAAGGAAGAGGTGCTGCAAGCCCATGGTAGGCACCGGCAGTATTTAGTGTCGGAACGAAAGCAGAGCATGAGATTTCTTATCGCGATTTCACCCCGATCCTGCACTCTTTATCCACAACAAATAACAGAGTTGCCAACAAAGAGCAGGGCAGCTGCGGCCAACACGTAGCGGGAGCGGTAGCATCTGTTTGCAGCAGTCTCCTAGCATAACTCACGGAAACTCAAAGCTCTCTGCATACATCAGTTGAACAAGCTGTTCCGCCTTGTAGGAGGTAACGATCTGTAAGAAGTCAGAGGTAGGCACCCATTTCAAAGGAAGGCAAAGTTTCAGATTTCCAGCGAAGTAGCGCAGTTGTCAACACGTAGCAGGAATCTTCAACTAGATCATCTTTCCTCAGCTGTACTTGGTTTGTTTACCCAGGGGGAAAGCGTGCACACAACACGAGGGTGAAATGAAGCCCCCATCTCTGTCAGCCCCCAACATCCCCGCTGCTCCCGCCAGCCTCCGTGACAAACGCTTTGCTGCCTTTCCAGGCTGGCATTCCGTGCTGGCTTCTGCCCCGTGCAAACGTTTCCCTGCGTGGGTACCCGTGCTCCCGTGCGTTGAGCTGAGGCTCCGGCACCGGAACGTGAAATTTTAGAAGTGAAGTCCCTGGATGGTTCGCCCACAGCAAGCATTGCTAAGCCACAGAGGAACAAAGCATGGGGAACCTCCGCACGGCTGCTGCCGGGCACCGGGAGCCTGAGGAGCACAGCAGGGCAAGGTGGCTGCCCCCGAACCTTCACACGGAGGCCAGAAACACCACCACGTTTTCCAAGAATGCTTGAGGTTTGGGGTTTTTTTAAAGATAAAAACTATGTTTTGAGTCCTTTTGACACTTAAATATTATAATAATAATAATAATAATAGAAGTAAATACATTTCTGCCTTGGAGGCCGCAGCTCTGGAGCAAGCCGATTTCCTCAGTCCCTGCCCGTGCTGCAGAGACCCCTGGGGGAACGTATCCCTCCAGGTCCCCCCCCACCATCCTCGAGGGCTCAGGAGACCCTCGCTGACGTCCAGCCGCTCTGCATGCACGCCACCTCCCTCCAAGCTCTACTTCACACCGGTGCCCGCCCTGCACCCCGCTCAGAGCACCCAGAAAACAAGCTCAGCCCCTCCAAGGGGCACCCCCAGGCCCTCGTGTCCCCCAGAGGACACAGGAAGAGAGGCTGAGCATCTCACGGAGGACTGAGCATCTCTCCTGTGCAGGCAGGAGGTGCCCAGGTGCCACCGGGAGGGTGCCCCGCGGGTCCCAGGCCCAGGGGCTGGGTGCATGGCGAGCGCCCAAGGGGGAGAGGGAAGGAAGCAACTAGAAACAGCCACTTAACGTCTATTTAGAGCCTGGGAGCATTTGCGAAAGCCATCCCCATTACTGTTGAAAAGATGCAAATTTGGTGAAATAATCAGCTGTATGGCTGCAGGCTGTTTCTCAAGTACCCTGATTCCTTACAGGAGTGAAGGTATTAGTGTAAGACACACAGCAAGGCCAGGTTCATGTTGCTCAGAGGTAGCCCCTAACCAAACTCCACCAAGTGCTATAAAACAAGATTTGTTATCCTGGGAAGCATTGACAGTTCATCCAATAAAGCCCCCAAAAACAGAACCCTTAAGGCTGGTTGCAGGGGTGCAAAAAGCACCGCTCACAGGCATGTCTGACAGAGGAAACACGTGTTGGTTGCCACCGCGCGGAGCCCCTCGCCCGTCCCACGCCGGATACCCTTCAATTAAGGCAACTGCCTCGCATCGGATTTTTCATCAAAAAATCCCTTCCTATGTGTAAGGATCCGTTTATCTGCTGCAATAAAGTACGTACATAAAGCAATCTACGCGCTGGGCACAGCACGGGCTTCGTATTTAAAGCTGGTGAACATGTGAGGAGGAGCTCTGCTTTAAAATGGTTGGAAATTGGCTAAATGCGCGACTTGACGCGAGGTGTTAATCTACCGCACATCTGTAGGCTTCCCTCTTTGCCTCCCTCTCTGCCTCCCGGCTTTATCTGGCTAAACTTCGGGAAAAAATAATGATGTATTTGAGAGGATAATATTTAACACCAAAACCCCATTCTCCTAGTATTCATTATTTTAAATATTGCACCAACAAGCTTAAAAAGCTGTAAAGCTTAAAGTATACATTTAATCTTAGGAATATCAAATACATTCTTAAACCACCGGTGTCTTCAACATAGACAGAAGGTGAGACTTCAGCCAAGCAGCTTAATCACTGCAATTCCAGCCCTCCCTGAAATCAGTTCCACAGTCAACGACTTAAAGCAACATCGCGGAAACGAAAATGTACACGATGGTCGGGCGCCCGTTCAGCTGTGCTTACGCCTCGCGCGCAGTGGCGTGGAAGGCAACAACGTAAGGCATGGTTCAAAATTTCGGAACACCGTTCCCGCGCGCGGCACGAGGCGAAAACAGTTCGAGTCGCTTTGTAGCACAGTAACGGAGTAAACTGGAGTTAGGGAGGGTGTGTTTGAATGCATGCCGGAGTCTGTACTACAGTACGCATCTTTATGTATTATGTATTCAGTTTTCTCGCGTTTTTCTCGGTGGACGGATATTGTGCTGTAGTTCTCAGAATACCTGAGAAAAACATTTCGACAAATTGCGTTGCTTGTCTATACAGATACTATAAGGAGCGCAAAACAGGCAAGGAGAGCCTTCATCATATAAAGCCTTTTTTGATTTCACCCCCCCTCCCCGTCTTCTGTAACAACATAAAAGATACTGTTATGACAAGTACTCTGGTAGTTCATTCTTTCATTTATAATTTAACCACAGCCTATATAACCTAATCAGAAAAACGTGGAGCGTGATTAGTACAGCAATCGAATACAGTGGGGCTCCTTGAACAACTCAAAGAACAGCACAAAAGAAGGCAAGAAAGAAATTGGGGAGGGGGCGTGTGGGGACCCAGGAAAAACATCGCAGGCGTATCAGAAAATATGTGGTATTTCTTTAATATTTCATTTTAAACTACCTAATTGTGTTTTTAAGCTTCGGTTCCTGTAATTTTGCAAGACGAGGCATTCCAGTGAGAAAACATATGGTAAGGGATTTTTAAACCACATAGCTAGAGTGCATCATAGACTTATCTGCTGCTTTAGTGTCACAAAAATCCACCACTGAATTTATCCAGTCACCCATTAAAGAAAGAAAAGAATTAAAGGAAAAGGAGTTTAAAAATCCCCAAATGCTACAAAAACTACTGGAAAGTGACATCGGGTGCAAGCCAGAAGCTGGGTAGATCTGCAAGACTTCCCACGGCAGGAAAAGCGGCAATTAGCTCTCTCAAGGCTGCTGGTTATTTCGGGATACCGCATAGTAAATATTGCATTCCGTCGTGACAAATTGTCATTAGCAACAACTTGTAGCAGCAGCTTGGCTAAAATGAGTTTAAATGAATCTCGTGCCTGGGATTGAGGCGAACTTGGAAAACCGGCCCTTCCCAAAGCTTTTGCGAGGCACGCGCCCACGGCGTTGTCGGCATCCGTAAGGAGCAAACCGAGGCGTGGCTTAGTTCGGCGAAGCGAGGTGCGTTTCCGTTCAGCAGGTAGGAGCAGGCAAGGAGGTGTTTTCCAGGAGAGACGCTGAATCAGCACTTTACACGGCACTTTCCGAGGGGACGTCGAGCCGCGACAGCGACAAACTTTTGCACGTTTGCACGCGGCACGGAGAGCCGGGCCCTTTGAGTGCGTGCTCCGACTCCCCGGGATGCGGCCGTTGGGCTGGGTGGAGGGTGCTGCTCCCACCCCAGCGGCCTTCTCCCGAAGCCCTGGCGCTGGCTGGGGTGGGAAGGGTTTCCTTGAGCTGAGCCCAAGGTAAGAGGAGGACACGGCCAGGCTCAGCCGTAGGGGAATTTCAGGCAACGCCACGAACAATGTCGCTGCCGCAAACACCGAAGGAAGTCACAATGCCTTGGCACCGACATAAAGTCTTCTGGTTCTGTGGGAAGCGGAGTTAAAAGAAACTTTTAAAGGCCGGTGGTTAACTCTTGGTGCGAAGAAAGGGAAACGCTGCAGGAGGGCTGCGTCACGTAAGCGTTTAGCCCAGGCTGGGTATAGCGTTTTGTAATCAGCGCGAGAAATCAGAGCGCTTCCAGTTATTTGTTCAGAAATGCTGCAGCACAAATTAGCCCCTTGAAAGCCTTTCCTCTGCGTGCACACGGAAAGCAGTGAGTGTCACTGTGCGTATCTCTGCGCAAGCTTCTGCCTCCTCATCCTGTTATTATCTAAATTCACCTGGAACGGGTCTTTCCTTTTTTTTTTGCTGCTTATCTCGCTTTTAAAAGCCAAACTCTTAACCCCTCACACTTAAAGGATTCCCCCAAGGTTGTCTGCTTTTTTCCACCGGGAATTCCTAAGTGTAAGGACTGAGAAAAGTCTAAGGTGTTAATCTTGATAATTAGTGCACAAAACCAATTAGAGGTCCAAAAAACCTTAAGGCACAGAAAGTGATTTTTTGTTTATTTGCTTACCTTATTAAGTTAAATATCTGTCTGAATTAATCACTAATGAATGTGAAGAAGGCTCAATAGCACTGCCTTAATGAACAGCAGTGTCAAATGCATTTTACGGGGCGCCAAATCACTGGGTACAGTAAGCACGAGCTGCTATTCAAAATTACTTTTCTGCCCAATTTTCTGTTTGCAAAGCAGTAAATTATTTACATTTATTGTGCTTATTTAAGCACTTAAACGGTATGAATGGAGTACAGGCGCGTTTTAAAAATACAGAATCATTACGCAAGCCTGCTGCTGGAAATTCATGTCGTTTTCCTCTACAGCCTGCCTCCTCCACGCTCCCCACCCCAAGCTTTCTTTTACAACAATTCTCGCAACACCCCGTTATTAGATTAAATATATTTTTCTCCGCAATTTATTGTTTCGCGTACTTTCAGAGAAGTGCTGTAGGACTTGCATTATGCACGCTAAGAACAGCCCCTCTCATACTCGTGTAGTGGCTTGAGCAAAGTTCGTGTGCTTTCTGGATGAAACTGCACTACGTTTCACTGAAACAACTGCATTTTCGCTCTCTTGCCATCTATTATTCACGTCATAAACATCTGCATTGTAGACGTCAGATGTACTGATTGTCACGTCTCCAGCTCTGGGTATTAACTGAATGTGTTCAACACCACTCTTTTGGCTAAAAGAAAAAAATAAAATAACGATATTCTCTTTTTTCTAATAACGTCTCTAAAAGCGTAGCCCTGTGTTTTTTGAGCAGGCACAGAGACTTTTGCAGCTGTCTGTTAAAGGCTGGGGTTATTTCCCTCCTTTGGAAAGCCTTCACGAAACCTTTTCCTGCTGCGGATTTTGGCTGCACGGACGCACGGGAGGAAGGTGAGCTGATTCATGAGCCCCGCGTTAGAGACACATAATGGAATATAACGGAAGGGAAAAGCCTCCTAACAGAGGAGCAGAAAAAGTGGGAACCCACAGCTTTCCAGGATCTCCTTAAAGCTGATTTTATTTTATCTTTTTTTTTAAATTGCAGCCCACAGAACAATCAAGTAAACGCTTTGGAGCAAACGTGTCGGCAGATGCCTGCAGGAGAAGAACTTTGCCCGTTATTTTAGGGATGAGACGCTTCGTAAGAGCGCGCAAGCTGCCTAAAGGCTCGTGCACGCAGCCCAGCGTGGGTACACGCGGACCCTGACTTCGCGTGGCGGTCCTCGCCTACCTTGCCTTAATAAAATAAGCAGTAATAACCCTTTCAAAGATACGTTGTGGGAACCTTGAAGGGGGGGGGGGGAATTGCAAACTGCGTCCTGCAGATTTTAACTGTTTCAGTGATTTGCTCTGAATGCTACTAATGCAACACGAATGTTAAAAAGTCCCACGCTATCCGTAAGAGATTATACAGGAGTAAACGTTACAACGGCTGTAACGATCTCATCCGAGGAGTCAGGCGCACTCGAAAGAACCCCGCTCAAAACCGGGAGCAATGTTGACGCCGATGGTGCAACGCAGGGCCCGGAACGGGACGGAAGATTGCGCCGTGATCCCACGCAGCCCATCTCGCCCGTACGTGGAGGCCTCCGGTCTTTGTTACTTAACGCGATGCGGAAGATCAAAGATCCCCACAGCGTGTGCTGGGGTGTTGCTGCAGCCCCTGTCACACGTTTGTTGTTTTTTTTTTGGGGGGGGGGCCTTTTTAAGGAAAAAATTTTGATCTTCACCACACACAAACTAAAAAAGAAAGGGGAAATTAAAACATAATAGAATTTAAAAAATAAATAGGGGGGGCTGGAATCGTGGCCGGGTGCAGGGGACCGGCGCTGAACAGAGAAAGGCGGCGGGGGCGAACGGGCGCTGTCCCGCGGCGGGGCCGGCGAGGAGCCGCTGCTTCCGCGGTCCCGCGCTCGGCGGGGGCCGGGGCCTGGGCNTTTTATGGCTGCGCTGCACCAGCGGAATGTCCACTCAATCTGTTGAGAAGTTAGCACAGCAAACATGCACTGGGCATATTAAACACCGGGTGAAACGGCGTAGTGAATATTTATTAGCGAAAATATAGGTTCTCAAAAAACAGAAATAAAACAGGGTAATGGATGAAGGGGAGAATAGATTTAACGCCGAAATAAATATCAAAGGTGCAAAGAAAAGGCAAAATATAGCGTTCAAACAAAGCTGCGAATTGGGCCCAGATTTAATGCGTCCCCGGGGAAGAAAAGGTTGGACAGACTGTTGGAATTGAGATACTACTTTTAGTACACAGCCCCTGTAATGCTGTCAGCTTTATTTCCTTTGACAAATGTGAAATAAAATTTGTCAAAGTTAGGGCTTGGTAAGTTTGCTATTGAAAATTCAATTGGTAATAACTAGTATAGCCTGGCACTCAGGAGATTTTTAAAGGAAAGGGATGTTTAAGATGCTGGGAGGCAAGGGGGGGGGTGTGTACTACAGATCGTAGCTCACTTTTTAAAAATTTAACTGTCGACTTATGCAATGACATTCCTCCATTTATTATTAGTTGCAATCAACGGCGGCGACGCCACTCGTACTTGCGTCCTGGTGTTGTTACGGCTGACACAGAAACAGGCTTTGAAAGAAGGCTTTGACTGATGTGTGGAAGGCGAGGAACACCCGTCACCTAAACCCCGGCCAAAGCCCCGATCTCACACACAGACGGCGAGAGGGGAAAGGCGGGCAGAGGAGGTATTTTTGCCTAACGATGCAAAAGTAGGAAGCTCCTTTTAATATGAACCTGGGCTTAATCCCACTTACAGAGAGTAAACATCGCAGATTCCCTCTCTAAAACCAGAATCATGTCTGTTCATAGTATAAAACAGTTTGCCAGCAATACTTATTAAATCGGTCTTTTGCTTCCTTTGCCGTTCGTCACTTACCGCGCTTTAAGCGTGTCCCCTTTCAGGGCATTCCTGTTGACGCTGTGTTTGAAAAGCTGGCTTATATAACGCGCGTTATCTTTTTCCCCTCATCCCTGAGAACAAAGAAGCCCTTAATAAAAGAGACTGTTTTTGGAAACCGTGCTGCTGTACAGATGACAATCCCCAGGATTTTTTGCCCCTGATATTTTTAGTATTATTATTATTTTTAGTATTATTATTGCTATTATTACAGCATCGTAATGCGTACCATACTTGGAAGACAAACGGTCCGGCAATAATATTTCTGGACTAATTCGAGACGTAATCTGGTTTCTCAGAACTCCACTGATTTGGTTTCAAAAGCAGGCAGTTTGCAGTGTTCGCAGAAGAGTCACCAAGCGCACCTGAAACCCTCTCTTTTAACCCAATTCTCGGCCGTCCCAAATATCTTCCCTGGTGCAGTAGTTCCACATCAGCTGCTGCTTCTTTATTTGAAAGAGCAACATAAGAACATCTGTAGCAGTGCGATTCTTGAACCATTATGTCACAGAAGCGTTTCATCTCCTACTTCCCCCCCCCCCCCC
>VZSC01015840.1:142994-147994 GCA_013398225.1 Steatornis caripensis
TCAGGCACCCTCCAGCACCCAGAGCTGGGGGCATCGCCCCCGCCACCCCCCACCACCTCCCTGGCAACTTTGCTGCCGTACCTCCAAGTTCTGCCGGCGTTACCTTCGCCGCTGTATTTGTTATCCTAATAAAAGTTTCTCGGCTCTGCCATAAAGTTGTCACTTTAAAGGCACATTATGAAAAACAACTGCCGACGTGTCGGCGTGTGGGGTGAATATCTATAAAGGGGGGGGCGGGGATTTAATGAAAGGTATTGAGGAATTAAGCTAGGCGGAGGCAATCTTCTGCATTCCAGCCCCGGGAAGGTCGGCTGCGAGGAAAATGTTAATATTTCCTCTTAAGCCCCAGTGCGGCAAGGGCTTCGCCGCGGGAAAACTTCACGCCCCACAGAAACCAGAGGAGCTGAGCTGAGCTCGGGGTCTGTCTCTGCGGGGCCATTCGCAAGATCCAGTCCTCGGGTTTCAGGGGCGGGCGGCCTTCATCCCGCACGCAGCATCCTCCCACCCCGCCGCTGCGGACTGCCGGCTTCTCTCCGGAGGGAGAAGACTTTGCGAGGGAGGATGCTGCAAACCAGGAGGAAGGTGCGTGAGCAAGGCTGGGTGATGGAGCGCCTGCCTGTGCCGCTGCCGCCAGCCCTCCAGCCGAGAGCCCACTCCTGGGAGATACAGGGAAAGCAAAAATCATTCCAAAATCCTCTGTTAAAGGCAGCGGGGTTTTTCTAATGAAGCGAAGTAACGGGATTCCACGGCAAATCCTTTTGTGCGGGTGCGTAAACTTCGGCCGGTGTATTTAAGAGAATACACGTCGTGCTGTTTTTCAAAAGCCTTTTTAAAAGAGCTCCTAGGTCTGCAGGCTCCAAAAACATCTTTGCATTTGGAATGAACCTTGTCATATTATACGACCCAACGTCATAAAACCTGCAAGCCTCACAAAGAGTCGGGAAAGTTCAGGCATTAAGCAAGTTAACATAAAAATTGCTAGAAAACACAGGAATCGTAATTTGGGGATAAGAAAGGAGGTAGAATTCATGTCGTAAGTGCAAGTGATCTGGAAATAGATGTTTGTCTTGGACATTTCCAGGGAAGTGACATCATGCCGTGTGTCTATTGGGATATTAGTTCTGCATTTTTCAGTCCGGATTCTGGCACTGAAGTTGGCAAAATTAGACCATTTTGTTAAACCGATCTTCTAGCCGCCCACCTCCACCGCACATTACAGCACACCTATGACACGACCCAAGAACAATGGGTGAAAAATGGGCTATAAAAACATGAATGGCCTGCTTCATATAAAGCAGATTTTATAGTGCAGGTGTGCCTTCATTTATCGATACTGTAAAGCAGTGAGATCATACCGGCAGTAAAACACAACATTTGTAAAACAACAACAACAAGAAAAAAATTCTATTAATTAAAAATGTAACGGCACAGATGAAAACTCAACAGGGTGTTTTATAAATACATTCGATATTTTGTCATCAGATGCTTTACATCATCTCACACGGAATTTAGCCAGCTCTGAGAAGGATATCTGGAAACGGGGAGGAAAAAAAAAAAAAAAGACTTAATTGAACTGTAAAACTATATACCACGTTTAGGAAAAACCAGGCATGTAAAAATATCTATTTAATAAGTACCATTTAAGTTGTTAAAGCTGGTTGGGGTGGGTTGGTTTTTTTTTTTTTTCCTTCACCCTTTAGGATATGAATGGGGAAAATTATGAATAGGAAATCCTGCTGGAGTTTTTATTGCCTATTTCCTTTCGGGAAGATGGCATTGTTCCTCTTTTAAAAAAGGGAAGGGGCGTAAAACAAGCCTAGGCGTATGACAGACATCCTTCAAAGCTCGGATGGCAGAAGTATGTTGTTATGTATTTTTGTTACTTACAAGGCAAAGGCTGTTCTATTTTTAAGCAGGGCTGTGCTGCTGTGTACGTTTCACTTCCCTCGAAAGGGATTTTGGCATAATGTTGTTTTGATTAAGGGAGATTTCTGTTCCATTCTATTTAGGTCCTTGCATGTTTTTTTTTCAACACAATGCAGAGGGAGAGGCGGGAGCGAGGGATTTTTGGGTTTGGGTTTATGTTTGTTGGGGGTTTTTTTTGTTTTGCTGGGTTTTTCTTTTTGTATTTTCCCTAAGCTCACTCCAGGACGGGGAATTAAAATTTTTCTGCCCGCACCAACAGCTCCAGAAACCCTTACCTGTGCGGCAGGGCTTTGCCAAACCCACCTGTCGAGCTGCGCTTTCGGGAGGCTTTAGGGTCTTCCCTGTCTTGTTGGGGTTTGGGGTTGGTTTTGGGTTTTTTTTTTTTTGAATGGGGAAAATAAAAACTAAAAAATCTGCCAGATTTCCTGGGCAAAGGTCTCACCCTCCAAATCCTCGATTGCCTTAATCACCCTGAGATAAATAAGGTCGGCTGGCAGAGCCGGTGTTGGAAGTTGAAGAATCTGCCTCATTTCACCCCGGGGCGGTTTTGGCCGCACAGAGGCAAGGGCAGGAGACAGAGAAGCGAAGCGAAGCNGGTTTTTTTTTTTTTGAATGGGGAAAATAAAAACTAAAAAATCTGCCAGATTTCCTGGGCAAAGGTCTCACCCTCCAAATCCTCGATTGCCTTAATCACCCTGAGATAAATAAGGTCGGCTGGCAGAGCCGGCGTTGGAAGTTGAAGGATCTGCCTCATTTCACCCCGGGGCGGTTTTGGCCACACAGAGGCAAGGGCAGGAGACAGAGAAGCGAAGCGAAGCGGGATTTCGGGGCAGGGGGTGCCCTGGAGCAGGCAGAGATGCCAAGGCACCCGAAAAATGGGGCGCCCCCCACCCTTGGCCCCAGCCCGGAGCTCCTGCAGGCAGAGCCCCGTGCGGGACCCTGCGCTCGGGGACTGCGCTTAGCCTCTTGCTTAACCTCTCCTTATTGCCTCCCCCTCCCCAACTGCCACGATTACAGCTTGTGTCATCATGTTCGGCACAGATGTTTCAGCAGCTGTACATGTTGAGCATGTTTTAAAAGATTTTTTTTTTTCCCCCTCCTCTTTTCCGACACATCCTAGTGGCCTGATAACAATTCCCGACTGCTGCCATGGGACAGCACGCTGGGGACCTCCACCATAGACAAAGCTTCCTACGCTCCCCGGCTTTCCCTAAACCCCCCGGCTTTCCCTACTCTTTTATTTTGCAGTGCCTGGGCGCTGGGCTTGGTCGGCTGCTCGCTCGGTTATTTTTTATACACTTGCACTGCATTGGCGCTTAAAGTCCTAGCGATGCCCCGGAGCACCACCGTGGTGGCATCGCTGGCGCGGTGTGTGGCGGTCGCAGGGCACCCTTGGGCATGGGGAGCAGTTTTGGGGGGCTCCTCCACACCGAGCACTGCACCTATTTCCCAGATGTAGCAAAGTCACGGGCGTTTCTGGAACGGGGTCCCCGATCAACACGCTGGAGTTGAGAAGCTGAATGTGCTGGTTGCTGTATCTTTACGTTCTTCAGAAGTTAGGATGGTGATCATACCTGAAAAAAAAATAGAAAAGAAATCCCATAAAACTCTCAAGAGCTAGACGCTGTCAAAATTTTGATAGGTCAAACTGGGTTTTGGGCTTGCTGTTGTTACACTTACAGCAAAGAGCCTTTGACATAAAGGCTGCCGAGCCTTACTGCGCTCCTGTCCACGGGCCCTGGTTGTCCAGCTGGGACGGGTGAAGGCAGCGGCACAAGCGCTTTTACATAAACTATCTGCACCGAGTCTGTTTTCTTTAATTGTTTTTTTTAATGTCGTTTTTCTTGTGTCACAGTACACCATACTCTTGCTCTTCCAGCACGGCACGCTGCGATTCAACGCAAGGGATTTATCCTGGAGATTCCCATGAAGGATCCTGTTTATACAACCGGAGATGTTTCAGGGGCTGGTGCCATGACTTATTGCTGAGCCTGGCTGCCAGTTCTTAAGTATTTTGCTTTTCTTTTTCGTTCTTTATGTATGAGCTGCTTCTTATTTGTCTTTAATAATTAAAAAAGCGGAGGAGGAAATGGAGTGGCTTTTGATGCCGGCTAGCCCTGCCGCTCGTTTTTCGGATGCTGGCAACAAGTGCGAGCAGGCTCGCTGCGTGCCAGCACGGATGGCAGAGCTGGCTGGCTCCCCGCGGCGCGCGGCCAAGCCCCACCAGCCGTCCTCTGCCGAAACCTTTCTAGTTTCACTGATTTACTGGAGGGTCATTCAGGTTTCTTCGACGAGTAGGAATTAAGCATTCCTACCCGTACCTGAGCTCCTCCCTGGCACGCGAGCGAGAGGCAAAAGGGGCTTTGCTTTGTGTTTCTGTTCTCCCAACCGAAGCCAGAGCCGGCCAGGGCTCACGCCGCACGAGCACCTCCGCACTGTCCAAAAACAGCACGCGAGGGTTTCCATGGGCTCAGCTGCTGGAGCGCGGTAGTGCCCCGGCCTCGCCCCGCTCCTCTCTCCTCGGGGAGAGGATGCTCACCACCCCTTGGTGCTGCCATCTCCTCCACCCCAGCTGGGGCTTTCCTTTCGCGGCATGGATTTGTGGCCTTTGAGAGGGCTGCATGGGCTTTGCGTGGCAAACGGGTCAGCCGGGCTCTGCCCCTGGGCCCTCTTTTTGTCCTGAACTAGTCGCAGGAATGGAAACGTGTGGGTTTTTAAAATCAAGGGAACAAAGACAAGACTGGCTTCTGGGGTTCAGCACACGGCCTTTGCACCTTTACCTTTGAAAAACTTTTGGGATTATTTCCGTTTCGCTATTAAATACGGAAATTGTAATACAGAAACTATCCATATACAGAAACTGATAGAAAGTAAATTAATTTCCTTTCAACCATCAGTACCAAGACGCGCGTGGGGTCTCCCAGAGCCTGGGAGAGCGCGGCTCGGCACCCACCTCTGCACCCCATGCTCGCCTCCTGCACGGCTGACGAAGGGAAGGCGGGAGAAGAGGATTTGCTCCGTGTACAGCGGTCCCTCCCGCCATGCTCCCTGTGGTCTGCCAGACTCACAGGCGT